>CAJNDT010004702.1:415126-605593 GCA_905221615.1 Symbiodinium sp. CCMP2592
ATCTGTTGCTGAAAATCCCGACAGTTGGACTTCCAGCTGGTCTTCAACATCATTGATGTTGGCCGACATGAGGCTCCGAAAAAACTGTTCATCAATCTGTTGCTGGCTCTCCGATGGGGCCAGTTGATTGGAGGCCGTTGACCCTTTCTTGGCCTGCTTTGTGGGCTGGCTTGGGCTCGGAAGATCCGCTGCTGGAACTCGTGCTGCTGGTACCGACTGTTGCGGTGCCTTGTTGGGCCTGGCTAACCTCGGCGGTGTGCGAGGTTCAGCTGGCCTTCGCAAATCCGGAGCCGCAAAAGGTGCAGCCGCAGGTGGCGGCAGAGGCGGCGGTGGTGGAAACCAGTATGCCGACACATTGCCCGGGGGAGCAAATGATGGAGGCGGTGGCACCGAAGGTGGCGGCATGAGCTGCCTTGGTGGTGGAACCCAAGGTGCTGGGGCTCGCCAGTTGCCCGGAGGATACATTGGTGTATCCATCTGTGGCCGGGTCCTTCTTGGTGTACGGCTTCGCCGTGGCCTCCGTGAGCGAGACTTTCTTGCACGACGCCTCGAAGGGGATCTGGAGGCATTGTGTGCCCGATGTGATAGGGCTGGTCTCGGTCGTGGTTGAGGATGTATTTCCTCAACTGGTCCTTGCAATGCAAGAACACGTGGCTGCGGGTTGGATCCTTGGGATTCGCCGCAGAAGAACTGGAAGACGTACGATGCCATAGCTGGGATACACAAGGGACAGACTATAAAAGTCGTCACGAGCCCAGCTTACAATATTGGAAATACATGTGCACAGCAAACGATACACACGTCTCGCACTGACCAAAGAAATCGAAGTTTTGACACTTTCAGGTCAGCATTTCTGCAGGGAAGCCTCTATCTATGTACAATTGGCGAAGTGCCTGCAGTTGATGTTTGCGACTGCTCGGAGGCCATGCGTACTGTACAATCAAAGCTTTGCGAGATAAATATCCTGAAATTCGGGTGGACCAACTTCCTGCAGATCTTGGGTTTCTGATTGACCAGGCTTTGTCTGGTTGCAGGTAGGTCACTGTTCTGTTGGCCATGTTGAGCCGGAAGCCCAGAAATTGATGATTCGTAACTTCTTCCAGCTGGATAGTTCCTCCGTAAAAAGAGAGGTGTTGAAAATCTTTCATGCATTGGTGCGATAGAAAGTTCTCATCGCACACTACAAGTCGATTGTCAACATATCTGCAGACAAACAGTTCCGATGCTTGGTTGTCAAAGAACCTAGCAGATTCTAGGAACTGGTGCCATTCTCTTTGCCAACAAGATTCTCGCTGAATTACCGGAAGACTGCTGAGGACCGGGCTGATTTGGTTACCTATACAAGTGCCCCGGTGTTGCCTGAACAGTAAGCCAAGAGTGGTGAACACTCCTGCTTGGAAGGAGGTCTGTACAATCGCAGTCAGGTCCGAAACATGAAGAAACCTGATGTGTTTGGCTCCCTTTGCCATGGGTTTGCCAGGCCAAGCAGACTCACAATTGGGCTGCTTTTTCAGGGATACCGTAATGTGTGGAGGGTACTCCTGAGCTTGATACAGCTGTACAAGCATCGACAGCGAATCCAGGATTTGCTGTCTGGGCACAGAATTGAAAAATCCCACGAGATCATCATTGATTTCAGCAAGATGCACCGTAGACGGGGTGCGGCGGAGAAACTGATGCAGCTTCTTCCAAAGTTGGGGTGTGGTTGCTAGGCCCATTGCTTCAGGCCAAACCAAGCGAACCATCAAAAGAATCGCTTGTGCAGCTGCGATCAACAACTTCTTGATACAGCTGTTGGAGTACGATATTATCGTCCTCCCTTTCAAAAATTCTTTCTTGCGTTTAAGAAAGACGAACCCAACAGGCAAGGTGCCGGAAGCATTGATTCCCCATCTATATCGTCTTTTCAATATGCTGGGGATCTGTTGAAAAACTCTCTGGTTCCAGAGTTCTTGGGAGCCTTCCACAGGCTCGAAAACATCTGGATCCTGCCAGGTCTTCGTGGCAGCTTGAAGGTAGAATTTGGGACAGAAGACCATAAGATGGTTCGGCTCGTGGTCTTCGCAATGAACAATGAATTGTCGGTGCAGTAAATCACGAGCAGCAGAAACATCTCGCCATGTGAGCCGGTTTTCTTGGCCCAGGTGATCGAGGTGTTTGCTCCATTGTTGCTCGAGAAATTGCTGGAACGCTAATTCAACACCCTTGGGAATACAATGCTTGCGCCGCCAAGACGCAAACAAACGGGTGTTGTGATTGAAAAATTCTCTTTTGGAAGGAAAAAAGGCTGAAGATGCACTACCACTCCCTAGTTTTTCAAAGGAGCGGTGAAGGCTGCCAAGTTGTTCTATGCCTGCTACGACATGGCCTCGAGTGAGGCACTGTTCCGGCAGCAGTTTAGCATAGTAAGTACAAGGGCATGGTGCTTCATCAACAGAATGATTCTGCAACCAATGGTCCCAGTCTTTGAAATTGTGCATGAAGTCCTTGAGAGACTGATGAGGTTGCTCTCTGACTTTGCAAACTGGGAGGTGAAAAGGTATAAGGATCGGCTTGTGTGCCAATACAAGCTTTCGGATCCATCTGGAAACATCTGACCCAAAGCTTGGGGATGCAGTGAATTTCAACTGCAAGCCCAGTGCTGCCATTGGCCAGGACATGTTTCGAAATTGGCAAACACTTTTGAGCACCTTCCTAGCTTTACTTTTGCCAGGCTCTTCCAGGCAGTTGCTCAAGCGAATCAAGGAGTAAATCTCATCTGGAAGGTATCGGTCGCTTCGCAGCTTTTTTGCCTCTTCAAAGGGGGCACGGCTGAAGCATGTAAGATTGAATAGTATCTCCCATGCCGACCTTCTCTTGAGTTGAAAAGGAACGGGCTGAAGTTGTCTGTGGAGCTTCTTTCTCAGTTTTCTCCACAGTCTTAACCCGAACCTAGAGGACACACTGTGTCGAACTCTCTTGTTGGGTCTAAAGCCCAATGCACTCCTTTTCAAAAAGGAGGTAATGTACGGGTGATTGAGCTTGGGTTGCCACATCCCAATCAAGCAGTGCTCGGTAACCCATGCTTCCTTGTACGTTGAGCATGGAGAAACGAGGAACAAAGTGTACTGCTCAAGACACTGATTGGACACCCAGTATCGGATGGCTAGCTCGGCCTGAGCTTCACCCCCGTTTGCCAGCTTCCTGGCAACTGAGAATCTGTTTGACTCTCTTCGAAAAACAGATTGGCTGGTGGAGCCTATGTACATGAATGTGGAAGGCTGCCTGTAATGTTCAATACTTGAAAAATGGCGCCAATCCACTGCTGTTTTCATGTACACCGCATTTTGTGATTGAAATCTGGGCCACGTGTAGGTGGCTGGGTGTACCCGGAACTTCTGAAGCTTCTGTCGAATGGTCTCAGCATACGAAGACGGAGATCCTTCTTGAAAGTAAAATAGCAACAGAAGATGAAGCAGGCCTTGGGCCCATAATGCGGACTCTTTGTTGAAGCCCGGACAGTGGTGTAAAAAGAACGTCACAGCCTCTCCCAACATGCAAATTTGCTGCTTGATTCCTTGTTTGCTTGAAGCAGCAACATGTTGGCATTGAACTGCTAGTCAAGCAGTTTGAAATTGTGCAACCGCAATCACAGTGGACAAGTTCTTGATGGACAGTCTGGATGCCAACTTTGGATCCAGACCAAACTCTTTAGCAGCTGCAACCAGTTGGTCTTTAGATGCTTCAGTTTTGAGAAGCTTCTGGACAGTCTGTACATGCTTAACCAACATTTGATACTTGCCTTTAAACTCTGGCTTGTTCTTGTAAGTGGCTAGCCATTCAGTGACATGGTCATCTGTGGCTCCTTTGGGACGAATATCCAGCTTTCGTTGCGGATCTTTAAGGAGCTGTTCAGCTTCCATTTGGGATTCCGGCTCAGCAATGGGCATGGCAGGCTTTACCCGTCGTCCTGAGTCAGGCTCAGGATCTTCAGTCGCCTTCCTTTTCAGAGGGGACATTGCAATGCCATGCTCAGCCAATTTGGCTTTAGCTTTGGCAAGTTCTTCGGAGGCATCCGGATTTGTTGGAGGCGCTTTGGCCAAAACACAATTCAAAAGTTCTTGAGCAAGCGGTTCCATGAATCGCATTGCTTCTTTATGCTTGTCTGGAGGAGCCGAAGTATGGCATGCTTTTGCTGCCTCATCGATAGAAACACCACTTTCACGAAGCTTCTTCAACAGTGCAGTAATGAGTACCGATTCTTGGCCGTTTCGAGCCCAGACGATACTCTGGTGCCGTCCTTCTGACAACAATCGAAATGAGAAATCTCCAAGGCCTCGATGGGCAAGCTCAAAGGCACGGATGTCGCTGACATCACGGCCAGCCAGCCCAGCTTTGCGAGACCACTCTGTGGGTTGAACCAACTTATGCAGCACATGAGCACCTTTGCCCAAAGGGGTCTTGTCATAGTGCTGGTCATCGGAAACAAAAGAAGACGGCAAAGAAAAAGTTTGATACGTGGGACTGGCTACACATTCCCACGACTTCTCTGAGTATTTGGAGTCCCATTTGTCTTCTTTGCTCCATCGATTCCATTGCTGTCGGTTGTCCCAGCTGTTGCTGGAGTCGCTGTTGGACCATGATGATGATGACCAGGAGGCCATGGCGATATCAGTTGTCCAGGGGAGAACAGTTACTTGATCAGACTGACGGCTGTTGTGAGAACGAAAGGGCATCAGTCCTGTCTGCAACTGGGCAATCAAGCCCTAAACTATGTATGATTGCTCCGTAGAGCATTTTCGATCTCTAGAGACCAAGAGGTCTTGTTTTGGCAAGAAGCCGATCAGGGCTTGGACCGATCAGGGTCCTGTGATTTTGACTGGGCCGATCAGGGCCGGGCAGTAGGCTACCCTACCGTAGACGACACGATCGACGAAAGCCGTCTAGAGCACACTCGTGCAATCCTCCCTCTGGACTGAGCATAGTCTGTAGAATCAGTCATACCACACAGAGAGTCGGACGTATAGAGGTTTTAGGCTTACCTCTGGCCTCTCAAAATCTGCATCTACAGCACATGTTAGGGGTTTGTGGCTTGGCCCCTTTGCCATTCCGGAAATCACGCATAACAGAATGTGGCCACCAGCTGGAGTACTTCTCCCCAGGTGCACCACTGCAGGTACGTTTTCACTGCAAACACAGAAGCGTCTTCGTTGGCTGGAGACTTCTGTGATGCACTCCAGCCCCCTGCAATCTTAATGCAATTCTCTTGCAATCTTAATGCAATTCAGCAAACCTTGGCAAACAGGTGTTCCACACACACACACACACACACACACACACACACACACACACACACACACACACACACACACACACACACACACACACACACACACACACACACACACACACACACACACACACACACACACACACACACACACACACACACACACACACACACACACACACACACACACACACACACACACACACACACACACACACACACACACACACACACACACACACACACACACACACACACACACACACACACACACACACACACACACACACACACACACACACACACACACACACACACACACACACACACACACACACACACACACACACACACACACACACACACACACACACACACACACACACACACACACACACACACACACACACACACCACACACACACACACACACACACACACACACACACACACACGCACACACACACACACACACACACAACACACCACACACACACACACACACACACACACACGCGCGCACACACTTAGACATCCATCGCGCAGCCACTAATCAATCTGGTTATCAAGCACAGCTTGATGTATCTCGAAAGCATGAAGCTTCCAGGGGGTCCGGTACCTATCTGGCCTCAAGGCTCATCTTCACTTGATCTCTGACTTTTCCACTGTACAAGGCAAAATCTCCCAGACATGCACATGAAACTGCACTGCACTCCTACTCGCAATCAACAGTTGTGTGGTCACAAGCTGCACGAAAGTGCCCATGCCGACCACTGCAGGTACGTTTACCTGTCTCAATATCACGGAGCTTCGTTGGCAGAGGCCGTGAAATGAGACCCTCTGCCCCCTGCAATTTTCTGTAATTCAGCACAACTGTCCAACGTGTTTCAAAAACGGTTCCTCTTGGTAACAGAGGTCCACACACACAGTAAGCCACTAAGGCGAAACGACCTAGGGTCTGGACTCCAAACGAGGACGGTTTTCGTCCGAATATGGCTCAGCCCAGTGAAAGGTCAATGGTACTGTGTTGTTGACAGTACTGAGTTTGACGTAGTATGGTAAATGAGTCCCGCTTTGCGTGAGTTTAAACGCACGCTTGGGGATGCGACTCCACTCCAAACTGATAGCCTCTTTAAGGTCGTCGATAATGCCTTCGGCCGGAATGTCGAAACATGCAACGGTGGCACCATGGTGGCGGCCGTCAGAAGGCAAATTTTCAATCCAAAATCCTCGGGTCATCCGCAGCGGAGGCAGATGTTTCGGTGTCCGAGGGAGAATAAGTGGATCATCATCTTTACCGCCATCGGGTGGAAGCGACGCTTGTGCTGCATCTCGTTTCATGGCGGATAAAGCTACACATACACTGGGTCGCAGATGAGTGGGAGCAGGAAAACTGTACAGGCGAATGCTCTCACTGTATGCAGGACAGAAAAAATGTAAGTCAGGTCAGGTCACAAGGTCATGCCAAGAATCACTGGTAGTTTTTCCCAGCAAGTGACATGTAATCCTGTACACGTCCGGTGTCCAAATCAAAATAAGAATCAAACGTTTCGGTTGGGACACTGTGCAACATACCAAAAATGGCAAGCACAACGGAGGTTGGCTCTGACCAGCATTTTTGCACAAGCCTTCGACCGTGCTGCAGGATTTCGGTGAAACTGCATCGGATCCCCAAGTGTGATATCACTCGCTTCAGAGGGAACGGGCGAACGCTCAGGTTTGTCCTTCTTGGACTTCATGGACTTCTGAGACTTGTTTGGTGACCGGTCCTTTTTCAGCCTTTTGGACTTCTTGGACTTCTTGGTCTTCTTGCACTTGCTGGAGGACTTCTTAACCCAAGACGCCACCTCTGTGGGTGCCGAGTCTTTGGGAGGATCAAAAGCCGAAGACCAGGAGCTAGCATCATCAGGAAGTTCATCATATGGTACCCCGTGGTCTTGACGGGAAGCCATGCCGGTGGGTCGAGTAATCAAGACGGAAACGGCTGGCGGCACCACATGAGTAAAAAAGGAAAACACGCCTTCGGCTCAACGAGAGACAGAGAGAAGGGGGAGAGAGAAAAGGCGAAAAAGACATAAAACTGAGCGTCACGCTCATACGCGTTGTTTTGCAATGCGCAAAGACGGTTCCACTTTAGTGGTGCAGGCGCTCTAATCCGGTAATGATGAAAGTCCCAAAAATGTCAATTGGGAAAACGAATTAAGCAGACGAGTCGTCTGCTGTTCCAGCATGACAAAAGCTCTCACGGTGATGCATCTCGCTTGCGTTTTCGGGGTGACAAAGAATTGGCGCTCTCAGTAGGGAGGTTCAAGTCCACCGAAGAAGTGGTCTGAGAAGCTTGGTGCCACTGATTGTCAGCAGCCAAACGGTCCGAAATCCAGCGAGAAGTGGCGGGAAACCAAGATTTCCACCACGTTTCATTGCCACTGGGTCCTTGAATTTTGACCCAATAAAATCGCCACGAAACAGTCGGAGAACGCGATCGGGATCGATCCGACATGGCGTGTACCGCTGAAAGCCGAACGCTGGAACTGAACAGAGCGATTTAAAAAACCTAAGCGAACACATTGCATGCAAGACTCTTCTGCATATACATTCTGTATTGCAACAGTCTTTTTTCATGCATGACAGACTCCATGAATCTTAAGCCTCTCTCTGTACATCGGATACCGGTAAAGCTTCGGTGCTTCGTACAGAGTACTCCAAGCCCGGCCAGCTGACTCCCCAATCCTGTCCTTCCCCCGTTTCAAAAGTAATCGGCCGGGGGTTGTTGGGGGTGGACATCGGCAACGTAATGGAGTGGGTGCTTGACAAAATCCAAATTTTGTCGATGCGCCCTGCGGCTTCACGTACCGCCCAGCGCTTATCTCCTGAAGGGGAGTGTACAAGCGGGTGGAACTTGCACAAGTGTCCTTCATGTACAGTACTGGAGGATTTGGATTTGTGATGCGCAGATCCAAGATATCCTCCAACGACCACTCGTGCGGAATTCTTCGTGGAGTGGTGCAGTTTTGACACGAAGTCTAACTTGCTCTCTTCATAGTACACGTTTTGTGTGGCTTTGCCATAAAAGGAGCACACATGATCGTGCGGCGCCACATGTACAGCTTCGGCGCTAGAGCGAATGACCCTGCCCAACGTGAGGATGCCGACCAGGCCTTCGGCCGTGGTCCCGTGTCCCCAAAGATAATAGCAGTTGGTCTGCTCTTCAGGTCCTGGCATATGTGCCACTGGAAACTCCCAAACATGCAATGCTTCTTGGGGCATGGCATACGCCTTGGCATCATGCTGAAAAATTGCCTTATATGGTATCTTGCTGGCCAAAATGGACCGGGCAAGAGTGACAATCTCCCGTTGGCCAATAGGAATCACAGGCAGAAAAGGTCGGTCTGCCTGGCCAAATCGGGTCAACAAAAATTTCAGCACATCCTCAACATCCTCTTTGAGGATTTTGGAAACTGGCAATGAACGTTGCCGAGTAAAAGTGATGCGATCAGTGAATCTTCGCATATGAGAATGTGGGATAATAGGCCACGTATGCAAGCCTTCAGTTGTGAGAAAATTCTCATGATAATGCAAAACAAAGAACATATACGCCAAGAGAGAACTCATTCCCTCCTCATAGAAATCGACAGCATTGCGGCCTTTGGCTCGAGCTGTGATTTGCTCTCGCAGTTGTTCATAGCTGCTGCGATGAGCAGCATGAAATAGCTGTTCCTCATCAACAGAAATCAAACCGGATTGAGCAGGAGGAACTGGGCTCTTTGGAGCCGGATTCTTGGGAGGTGTCTTGGGCGACGTGTTCTTGTGAAACTCCGGTGAGGCAGCTGCCGCGACAGGCTCCTTGTTCTCCAAAATCGGGCCTGTCTCCGGTTTGCTTTGTGCATTGCCGGGAGCTCTAAAAGCTTGAGCAGCCTGATGTAATGCATCAGTAGCTGCTTGAGAATGCGAAGCAGGAGCTCGAACTCTGGGTGTTACTGGCCTTTGGCTCAGATTCCCAGCAGGAACACTAGGTACCCATTGCCCCGGCGGTCGCTGTGGACTGTTGCTGGGCCCTTTGTTTTCATGAGGCCGAGAACGGACAGAAGCCGGCTCAATAGATCTCGGTCTAGGCCGGGGTGGCATGTTTTCTAAGCTGGCCGAACGAAAAGGTGGGCGCATCGGAGGAACAGCACTGACCGACCTTGTTGGTGGTCGAGTAGGAGGCTGAGGGGGAGGCAGAACTGGTCGAACTGGGGCCGCGGGAGGTCCCTCAGGGTGACGTTCATGCCGATGATGTCGACGCCGTCGTCGTCTCGAGCGACTGCGATCATGACGCTCACGGCTGGGGTGAGTAGACTTGGCCGGCTCCCCCGGTGTGAGTTGAATTGGAAGCGGAGCTCGAGGTGGTGGGTGTACCGAAACCGACCGAGCTCTGCTAGCTTCCTGAGGAGTCGAAAGAATTGTAACCGGAGGTTGCGGTCCGCTTGAAGTCTGCACTCCAGGGGGTCCTCCGTAGAAGTGAAAATGGTATTGCTGGGCCATGGCTCTGGGTTGAAATATTCCTCCAACAGGCCGATATCCAGCTGAAAACCAATGCAGCTATGGTACTGAATCAGTAGCTCACGTGCACATTTAGGGACAAAAACATTGCAAAGAGGCAGCGAAACTCTCAATCGACAGACTTATTTGCTGACTTCATTGCAACGCATTCACAGGAAAACCTGCCTGTACATACAGTTGCTTGAGTCTGCGAAGTTGTCCCGGTCTTGACTCGGGGGGCCAGGAGTACTGGCGAATCAAAGATGCTCGAGAAAAGTATCCCGAGGCTGCCAGCTGCCACGATCCAGCGCTGTTGGGCGAGCGGATCTGCCATGGTTGCTCCGGGAGATTAAAAGTTGCTGAGCGAGTCTTGGCGCAAATGGTAAAACCCAACCATTGATGGTCTGACACAGTTTCCAACTGAATCCCATCATAAAAGTTAGGATCGCAGAATCTCCGGAGTTGGGACGACAGTAGAATTTTCTGAGGTCCCAGAATCAGTCTGTTATCGACGTAACGGAGAAACAAGAAAGACGATTGGATGGCCGTCGGCAAAGATTGCAAAAACTGCCGCTCGGCCAGGAGTACAGGAAGTCCGGAGAGGATCGGCGATATTTGATTGCCTATACACGTCCCCTCCACTTGCTGCCTGCACTTTCCAGCAGCTGTAAAAACTCCCGTGGCGAAGGATAGATCCACAATCAGCGGAACATCAGAAACCCAACACCTCTTTAAGTTTGATTTCGTTCTCCCCCGAGGTTTGCCCGGGTGTCCCGTTTTTGACAACATATCGATCGAGAGGATCGAACAGCCAGAAGTTTGGCAGTATTCTTGGACAATCAAATGCACTGCGTGCATGATGTCTTTTCGGGGAACTGCATTGAAAAATCCCACGAGATCGTCGTTCCATTCGACGTCTTCCTCTTGGCTGGGCTTCGCCCAATAAGCATGAAGAGACCTCCAGAGCTGTGGCATGCTCTGCATGCCTGGGCTGTCAGCAAACAGCGTCTTGACCATTAAGGTTAACGCAATGGAGGTCAGCTCCAATAGCTTGCTGCACAACGAATTGGAATACGAAATGATGGTCCGTCCCTTGGCAAACTGTTTCTTCCGTTTCAGGAACACAGTGCCTTGAGGCAGCGGAGCTGCTTCTTTGAAGGCCCAGGCGTATCTTCTGGACAGATCTCGAGGAACGCGCTTCAAAATGCGCTGTCTCCATTCTTCAGGGGTACCATCAAGAGTACGAAACACAGAGGGATCGTTCCATGTGGTGCTAACTCCTCGAAGGAAGAAGCGAGGACAATAGCACACGACATGATTCGGATGATGATCTTCGTTGTACAGAACAAAATCCGAGTGCAAGGCAGACTTCACCTTCTGTACCAAAGCCCAGTGTAGTCTGTCTGATTGTTCCAGGGCTGCAACATGTTGCTGCCACTGGTGGTCACAAAAGGATTGAAAAATTGGATGCAACGTCGCTGGTAGCTTGTGTCTCTTGAGCCACTGATCAAACAGAGCTCTGGACTTGGCCATCCAGTGATTGCGGCCTGGGAAAAAGGTACTCGCGGCACTGGCCGATAAGATGCTCGAACAGCCTGGTAGTAGCTTGGTCAGGTTCTCCAAACCTGTGGCTACGTGGCCAGACACGAAGCAATGAGCAGGAAGTTTTCCTGCAAACTGCTCACACGGACAGTGCACCGACTCCAAATCAAAGTCGTGCTCCCACATCGTTTCTTCCCAAGATCGGAAGTTGTGGAGAAATTTCTTGATACTCTGGTGCGGAACTTCACGTAGGCTGTTCTTTGGAACATGAAAAGATGGAAAAAGATACTTGTACCGGAGGATGAGGTCTTTTAACCACTTCTCGCACTCCTTGGAAAACGAAGGAGACGCAGTTGGCAGGACTCCCAAAGGTCGGGAAGTCCGTGGCCAGTGCATCTTCTTGCGAAACTTGGCTACACCTTTGAGTATTCCTTGCACCCTGTTGCGATGAGGGTTTTCGATATTGCGACTGAGTTTGATGAGGGCATACACTTCCTCGTCAGCCGTCTTGTTGGATCGGAGCAGCTTCGCTGTTTCAAAGGATGCTCGGGTTCTCGATGCCAGCTTAAACAGAAGCCCCCAGGCTAACTCCCGAGAGTCATGAATGAAGAATTTCGAACTGCGACCAAACGTGCGCTTTCGCAGTTTACGCCAAAGTCGGAGGCCAAAGGTGCAATACAATGACCCTCTGCGTTTGGACGAAATTCGGAAACCGAGAGCGGTCTTCTTAATGAGAGACATTGCTCTGGGATAATTCAAAGGTGCCTGCCATTGAGCACAAACTGGAAAAGGTTGCGTTGGGATGCCCAATATCTCAGGGACAATTCTGCATCCACAAATTCGGTTCTTTGAAGTCTTCTGTAGACTGCCATGCGGTTCAAATGCCGCTTGGCTGCACCGACAGCAGTGCTTCCCACATACAGAAGTGATGAGGGCTGACGGTAGCCCGAACGAAATCGACCCATGTCGAAATCAACTTGAAAAATGCAATATACAGTGTTCGGCTTCTCAAACAGAGAATAATGCAGAGTATCTGGATCCACTCCGAACTGCTGCAATCTCCGAACAATCTTGAATCTGTGTGAATCATCCTGGCTGGGTGCATTGAGGTAAAACAACAACACCAACGACATCAATGTATGCACCCAAATCAGCGGAGTCTTGGGTATTCCATCGCCAAACTCCAACATGAAAGCTGCTGCTGTACCAAGCGTGCACACTGCTGAAGCAAGCCTCTTACGGACCTGAATCGGTTGATGTTGCACCGTTTTTGCTTGGGTAGCTAGTCAAGCTGATTCAAACTGACATGCACCAATGAACGAAGACAAATTGGTGAATGACATCTTGCTGGCATGGCTTTTCTTCAAGCCGTACTTGATAGCGAGATCTGCCAGGCTTTGCCGATCAGTGGCTGAATCTTTCAGCACAGAGCAAACATCAGCCACATGTTTCTTAAAAGCTGCAGCTTGACCACGAAACTGGCTCTGATGCTTCTTGAGCCATTTTTCAACAACATCAGGGGAGCTGGAACTCGGAACAGAGTTCGGCGGATTCGGGAGTTCCGCATTCAAAATCTGCTCAGCTGACGGTGAAGGTGAAGCGGTGGGCTTTGGGCCAGTTTTGGCCTGCTTCTTCTCTGGAGTAAGAGCAATCCCAGCTTCCTTCAACTTTCGCTTCGCACGAGCAAGCTGTTCACTCTCAGGCGATTGCTGGCTTGAATCCGCCGGAGGAGGCGAATTGGCTTTGATTGTTGAAACAATTTCGCCAAGCAATGGTTGCATAAATCTCGCAGACTCCCTGTGCTTGTCAGGCGGAGCTGGGCCGTGCATATTTGCTGCCACGGCATCAAGATCAATCCGGTCTTGCCGAATGTGACGAAGCAGGTTAGTCACAAACACTGCTTCTGAAATCGACCTCACGAATACTAAGCTCTGAAATTCTCCATTGGACAAACAGCGGAGACTGAAGTCATCAAGACCTTTTCTCGTCAGGTCTGAGACACGAAGATCGGCGACATCTTTTCCAGCCAGTCCAGCTTTCGTAGACCAGGGCGTGGATTGGATGTTACGAAAGAACTTCTTGCCAGAAATAGCATTCTTGTCGTAACACTCCCAGTCACTGGTAAAAGACGATGGGATGGCAACATTGGTGCTGGGAACAGACTGTTGAGGGGATTTTTGCCAGTCACGGTTGTTCCAACCCGACGATCCTTTCTTCTCCCAAGACGAACTAGCCCAGGACGACTTGGCCCAATCTTGTTCACGGGTCCACGACATGATCGCAAAAGATTGCTACAGGCTTGTGTCTCGGAGCTGAAATCGTGGTCTGCGGATAGAAAAGCAGTTGGTTCCATCGGATCTGCAAAAATTCAGGACCTGCAATGAAACCTGGCATCAAACCTGACATTAAGTCAGGAGCGGAGAAAACATCGCGACTGAAGTAATCAGATGTCTGCACCATCGGAGCAGCAAATTCAGTCGGACCTGTGAGGACCACGACGGGCCCAAAACAATGTATCCCTGCCTTTATCAGATCCACCCTGGCAGGTACTCGCACGGGCTAACCCCGCCGCAGGTAGCGCGGTAAACGAATACAAGACCAGCTTGTAACTACCTGGGACACACTTAGACATCCATCGCGCAGCCACTAATCAATCTGGTTATCAAGCACAGCTTGATGTATCTCGAAAGCATGAAGCTTCCAGGGGGTCCGGTACCTATCTGGCCTCAAGGCTCATCTTCACTTGATCTCTGACTTTTCCACTGTACAAGGCAAAATCTCCCAGACATGCACATGAAACTGCACTGCACTCCTACTCGCAATCAACAGTTGTGTGGTCACAAGCTGCACGAAAGTGCCCATGCCGACCACTGCAGGTACGTTTACCTGTCTCAATATCACGGAGCTTCGTTGGCAGAGGCCGTGAAATGAGACCCTCTGCCCCCTGCAATTTTCTGTAATTCAGCACAACTGTCCAACGTGTTTCAAAAACGGTTCCTCTTGGTAACAGAGGTCCACACACACACACCACACACACACACACACCACACACACACACACACAACACACACACACACACACCACACACACACACATCGTTGCTGACCGTCTGCCCTTGGTTTCTTCTTCGTACAGGAGTGCCACACACTTGAGACTTATTCTGAGTGTCTGGAAGCTTTGGCTTAAAAATCCTTGGTCGCTACGTGACGCCGCCACCCGCCATGCTATGGGCTTAGAGGTTCTGTGTTTTTACAAGTGCAGTCGCAGTATTTGCGGGACCGTTCCCAGGTTTGACTTTGACCAGCTCGAGGCACGCTTCTTCGAGTTGCGAGTGACCTGTTGGCACATCGTGATGATCCCGTGAGGCGTCAGAGAAAGCGATGGCGAGGCACAAGCCTACAGCCCTGGCCTCTCGAATCGTGAAGGACATCATGGACGGCGGTGCCAAACTGGATCAACCAGGCGGCCTCCGATCGGAGCACCTCGGTTCTTTTGTTCCAACTACTTGGCAGTTGGCACTTGGCCTTGCTAGGGGTTTCTGCGTGACATGGGTTATGTACGTCTTCTCGGCAGTTGGCAAATGGCCCTGCTAGGGATATCGGCGTAACATCTGGGCTACTTGTTCTGGGCATTTGGCATTTGTCCCTGCTAGGGCCAGGGGTTTCGGCGCGACATGTGGGCCATATAATGATACGTCTTGTCCGCAGTTGGCATTGGGCCCTGCGGGGTATTGGCATAACATGTGGGCCCGTGGGCTGCTACTCCTCGGCAGTTGGCACCTGGCCCTGCTAGGGTTTTCAGAGTTATACCAGACGTTGCAATGAAGCAAAATCGGGGCAAGATGATCAGTTTCGTTCCACCGTTTCCTCACTTTCCCATGCTCTCTCTGCTCTACATTGATTTCTTGTTCGACATGTTTTTTTGGGTTGCGCATCAGCAAGGAGATGTTAGGCTTGAAGGTTGGCAATCTAAAGTCAGAAGATGCTGGATGTGAAAGTCAAAACTTTCAACTCAGGAAACGTTAGGCTTGACCTGAAGCCCGAAACCCCAAAGTAAGGAGATGTTTAACATTACATGAACCCCGAGAATCTTGTGGGTATAAACTTTATAGCCCAAATCAAGGATGTTTTGGCACGAAGCTTGAACCTTCAACAGGCAATAGACGTTGCGCATGAAGCCCGAAACCTGAAGTCTGGACATGTTGAGCCGAACCCTTGTTGACAGCTTCTTCTTCTCGGCAGCTGGCTGTTGGCCCTGCTGCTAGGCTTATGGAATCAACCCTGGCAGACGAAGTAGCATTGCAGGATCCTTAACGAAGTCGACCCCGACATGTTGGATTAACTATGGTTACTCCTGGCAGTTGGCACATTGCCCTGCTAGGGTTACGTCAAGAAATCACTTTGCAACCCCTCCTCCATTTCAAGGTATGCTCGGCTTGCGCTCTCCGGCATGCTATGGGCAGATTGCACAGTCTGGTTGGAGTGCTGCGCCAGCACCGGGCGCTTCAACGGTGCCCTGGTTTGGCGCGACCTGGGGTCCACCACTGCTGAGGTCGTGGTGGCCTTGGGTGTGCCAGACAAGGGCATCGTTCGGCGTTGGATGCAGGAGTTGAAGCGGCGCTTCTCGATCCTTCGCCTTTCTCCGGTGCCCAACGCCACAAGGGCTTGGGAACGGCAGGGGTTCCAGGACGCGGGCAGCTTTTGGGAGTGGCAGGCCACACCACCGCCACCACCCGTGCCATCCACTCCACCCCCACTCCCACCGCCACCTTCACAACTTCCACCGCCCCCCATGCCATGCATCACACCTCCACCCACGCAACTTCCACCGCCCATGCCATGCATCACACCTCCACCCACGCAACTTCCACCGCCCATGCCATGCATCACACCTCCACCCACGCAACTTCTACTGCCCATGCCACCCACGCAACTTCCACCGCCCATGCCGCAGGCCCATGCCGTCTAACCAACTGCCGTCCATGCCATCCGGCCCGCCACCACTGCCGCCTTCAACCGCAGACCTCCCGCAACTTACGCTACTCCAAACACACTTCCCACCACCACAGGCCCTGGCCCCTGCCGGCGCCGGCAGCAATCGTCCTGACGAGGTGCACCACCGCTGATTTGTCCTGTCTTCGACAGGTATATCAGCCGACACCCTTTGGAGGAGGCAGAGGACCGAAGGCCGAGCGTTCTAGCGCATGGTCGGTTGCACACCAACTGGCAGGTCTGTTGCTGTGTTTCTGCTTCCTGCGGTCTCTACCTAGGCTCCTCCGGCATTGCTATAATACTCCTTGGCGAACTACTCGACAGTGTAGAGGAAACTACAAACGACGACCCCAAACCCCCAAAAACACCAGGCACATTCGAGCAATCCTGAGCCGCGTCGGTCCCAAGTCCGGCGACTCTCCCAGCAAGGCCCGGCCAGCACAGGGCAATCACAGCGGGGAGAGGGAGGTGAGGGTTCCCTCTGGGCCCCACACAGAGGGGAAACCACATCACGATAAAAGCTCGTGTTCTTCCCGCGGTGGGAAGATGGTGGGCGGCGCGACCAACCACCGGACCGCTACGAAAGCGGGCATACTGGCACCGCGTCCTGACAGTCAAAGGAGCTGTGGCATTGGGTTGATTCGTAGGATCCCCGCCAACGAAACCGGGATGGCCCACACAGGCCCCCCTCGCCCCTACAAGCTGGGTGTCCTCAGTCGCGCACTGCTCCTGCTTATATTGCTAACACCAGCGCAGGCGGCAAAGAGCAGCAGTGACGTTGACATCGCCAGACTTCCAGGGTCAAAAAGGGCTATAAGAAGAGCCAAACACCGAGCACAAACCCAGGGCTGCACCTGGTACAAAGGGCGCCGTATTACGGCCCCGCAAATTGCTGACGTTGCACTCCGCACTGCAGGGAGACCAGCCACCGAATCCCGCGCCTCCAGAGGTAACAGAGCGGGGCAACACCATATCGAGAGACTTCGCATACTGTCCCTGAACGTGGGTTCCCTCTCAACCCTGCTTTGGCACGAATTAAAGGAATATTTGGCGACGGCTCAGGCCGACGTCATATGTATTCAGGAAACTCACTGGTCCACGACCTCGGATTTCGTGGTCCAAGGGGTGGCGAGCGATTCACTCGGGTACCAAGGCCAGGGCCGACGGTATCCTCACACTTGTCCACCCGAGACATAACAAACACGTGGTGCGACACGAGGAGATTGTACCGGGTCGGGCGCTCCGTGTTCAGATTCAGGCCCCGCACGGACGCATCGAAATATACAATTGCTATCAGCATCCCCACAACTATACCAGCTCCCCTGAATCTTTGCGAGAGAAACGTCACGCTTTCCTGAACCGGGTCACCAGGTCCAAACAGGAATCCCCTCCGCGCCGCCCTTATCGTGGCGGGCGATTTCCAGGCGGAGGTAAAACCCTCCCCACCTCACGTAGGGCGCTCAACGTGTAACACCCCCTTCCATGTGGGGCCGGAAGCCACGGACCCTGACGCATTGGGGAATATTCCTGGCGACGAATGGGCTGGTGGCGTTAAACACCTGGCATGGCGTTGCGAAACCCACCCAATTCAATCAAGCTCCCCAAAACCAGGTGGGTACGAGCCAGATTGATTATATCATGACGCGCACGGTCACGGCGGAGCCAAATTTGTCAAGGTGACCAAGCCACCGATTGGTACGTGGCGCCTTCACATAGGCCACTACAGCCTTGCGACGGACATCAGAATCATGAATCATCACCTGCTTCCCGCTCGCCGCCCAACGCAGCCGGCGTACAACAAAAAGGAACTGGATGAAGCGGTCCGCAAAGGCTCTGAAAAAGCTCAACAACTCGAGCTTGAAATCAAGTCTAGGGTAGAGCTCCTCCCTCAGGACTCCCCTCATCTAAACAAGGCCATTATGCAGGCATGCTGTCATGTTTTCCCCCCCGCGGCAAAGTCCCCGCACAAATCAAACCCCACCATCCTTCACCTTTGGCAGCTCCGTAAAGCCGCCAAGTACACACCAGTTCAGCTCCGCAGACAGGGTCGTCTCTTTGCTGCCTGGAGAGCAACGGTCCGCTACCGTCTGGCCGCCAAAAAAGTCCAAAAGCAATGTTACGCGGACAAGCGCAACGATACGCTCGCTCTCCTTGGTCAGGCCGAAGCTGCGGCCACCAGTGGGGATCAAAGAACGGTCTATCAGGTGGTTAGGCAACTGGCACCATGGGCCCCTCGCAATAGGGTTATGCTCAAGGATGAAAAAGGGACGCTTCTTACCCAGAAGCAGGAACACGAATCCCTTGTTAGTTACAGCAAAGGTCTCTTTGCCCCCGAACATGTACAGCCCCAGCGCGAAGGCGAAATTCTTCCTCTCATCTTTACTTTGGAGGAGGTTTACGGTCAACTCAAAATCACAAGCGTTGGCAAAGCGGTCCCCCCAGGGGTTGCACCGACTGCTGCCTGGAAGGTGGGGGCGGCGTCCATCGCCCCCCTACTCAGGTTCACAATGGAACACTACGCACAAGCTAATGTCACCCTCCCTCCCAGGTGGACTGATGCTTGGATCATCTGGCTTCCAAAGCCAGGCAAGGCGCCGTCCCACCCTTCGGCCCTCCGTCCCATAGGACTGATGAGCCCCGAAGCTAAAGTTTTGGCGGCCCTCATCAAAGAGAGGCTATATGCCGTCATTCGGCCCCAGTTGCAGTGGGTGCCGCAGTATGCTTATCAGCCCAATAGAGATATCCTTGATGCACTGGCCAGGGTGCACTCTTGGATGAGGCTGTTTCGTCACACTCTCGACAAGGCCGGTACTGGCAGGTTTGCCCTGAGGGCCCGCGAGGAAGAAGGCGCCCAACAGGATCTCTGTGTTGGGGGAGCTATCCTCAGCCTGGATCTTAAGCAGGCATTTGACCGGGTTGACCGAACGGCGCTCGCCTCATCCCTCAAGCGACTTGGCGCCCCGGACAACCTCATTGCCGCGGTGGTGGCCCTGCACGATACCTCGTCATATCATATTCAAGACGCTTTTTTCGAATCCACTGTGAGCACAACGCGTGGAATCCGACAAGGGTGTCGGATAGCGCCCCTCCTTTGGGTTGCGATATCCACCACGATCCTGCATGAACTCAGGGATGCCCTATCGGGCCCCAAGCGCCAAGGCACGACATTCGCCGACGACACCTTATGCCAGTGGCTCATAGAGCAGGAAAGTGACGTGCATCAGCTGGCCGTCCTCCTGGCTCAGGTGCTCAAGGTCATGGAAGCGCTAGGTCTTCACGTGAACCTCACTAAGACCGCGCTACTTCTCAAAGTCAGGGGCCCCGGAGCGAAACGGGCGCTCAAAAAGTACATCGTCCGCAAGGAAGGCAAGCAGCGTTGGCAAGTGGAGACCGCGACCGGCCCCGCGTACATACCGTTGGCCAAATCCGTCATCTATCTTGGCACTCATCTGGAGCTGGGTGCATGCGCCCTTCCCAACACACGTCACCGCATTAAGGAAGCTAAGGGTCGAGAGGCCAAGCTCCATAGATCCACTCGCAGAATATTTAGCCTCACCCATCGCCTTAGAATTTGGACCGCATGCGCGGTCTCGAGCGCAACGTATGGGCTTCTACCGGTGGGAATGACATATGCTGCGGCAACCCAGCTTCGAAACTGGTTTTACAAACAGCTGCGAGCGGTGGTTAACTCCCCCGCCCATATCACACATGAGAGCAATTCCACCCTTTGCGCCAAATTCCACCTCAGCGACCCCCTCGATTCACTGTACCATGCTATTCAGCGCAAGGTTGAAAAACTTCAACAAAAACCAGCTGATATTACGAACACCCCAGACATCATGGCATTCTGGCAGGATACTGCCAAGGAATTTAAGCAGGTTACCGCCCTTGAGCTGCCCTCGCAAACTCTTGTTCCGGCAGAGCCCACCACCACCGGCCTGGCCTGCCCGGAATGCGGCCTCTACTTTCCGTCGACGAAAACACTTAGGCAACACAGAGCACAAAAGCACCACCAAAAAGTAAGCATCGACGCGGAAGAAGAGCGGCATTACAAGCAGCATGAGCACTGCATAAAGGGCATGCCTCAATGCAGGTACTGTCAGAAACATCTCCAATCTTGGGGCGCCTTCAGACAACATATCCTCACCTACGCCTGTAGAGCCAAACCAGCAGACGCTACTGAGCAACACCACATCCAGGAACCTGACAGGGAGCCGTCGCCGGCCCCTGACCCTACGGCTCATGTTGAAAACCTGCACACCCAGGACACACTGCCCTATGACCAGGCACAGGCACGGAGCACCCAGGAAGTACCCACTGAATCATCCAGAAGGGAACAACCGGCCGACACACCCATCCTGCGTACGCAGACGGCAGTTGCCCTCCTTAAGCAACCCCCAGTCCCGCTCAACCGCCTCGCAGCATGGGCACCTATTCTTCATGCACACTGTGGTTTTTGTGGGCAATGGATAGCTAAGCAGGGATCCGTCAAAGAGCACATCAAGCGTATGCACCCCGAAATTTGGGATGCTGGACTTGATCACTTTACCAGCAAATGTGAAGAATACAGGGATCTGATCCACAGGGATCACGATTGCGAGCTCTGCCAGCAAAAGGTTCATTCAGTGGATCGCCATGTTCGTAACTGCGTGGTCATTTTCCAGGTAGCACTGGCCCACTGGCCAGCGCCTGGTGCCAGGCGGGCCAACCAGAAACCTCCACCCAACCCACCATCTCCCCTCAGCATTTCACTCCAGAAAAAGTACGCGACTTGCTTCAGGATACCACAGCCCCCGCTGGGGAAGCCGACAGGCCGCTACTGCAATTCCTTGAAAGACACTGCGGATTTTGTGCCACCCCCGTCACTAATCAACAGGACTGGAGACGGCACATGGCCAAGACCCATCAGGACATATGGTGCGCCCCTCAGCTACAGGATCGTCACCGTCCTCTCCAGACCTTGCAAGTTTTGCAGGGATACTTATACCAAAACTCCGAAGGTTCATGCAGGTAAGTGCCTCCCTCTCCTTCAGCTTAGAGTCTTGCAGAGCCATGGCAGGCCCTTGCACAGGTAGCGGCCATGTGGGGGGCCAACTCCCCCATGGAGAGAATGGAGCGAATGAACGAGGACCTCTTCGAAGACGAGGAACTGGTTATACCACACCCAGAGCCAAAGCGCAGAGACTGAACGGCAAGGGGGCGGGAAGGCCCGACCAACAAAAAAGAACCCGCGACAGGGAGCCGAAGTCGGCCCCTCCAGTGCGGTCGCCCCCGAATGCGCAGATACTGGCCCTTGCAAAGATCATGGCGCGACACGAGACAGCCTTGCAGCTTCTGGAAGCAGATCGCTTTTGGATCTTATTCATGGACGCAGGGGAACTGGGGATCACTCAACAACTGCTCAAGACGACCCAAACATGGAGGAAGAGCCGAGCACAGGGCACGTGCGACTGCGCCTCCGTCAAGCCCTGATGAGCGCATTGTTGATGGAGATGGAAGCCAGAATGGGGAAGCTGAGCACGGACAAAGAGGCGCAATCCAAGTTGATTGCGACAGGGCTCTTAGCAGCCAACCCACTACGATGGTCGTACACCAAGTGGGACGCAGAGAAGCAAACACAAGTGCCCGCCGACAGGGAGCCCGTGGCACACGAGCGGGCCCTGACCTTCATACAAGAACTAAAGCCGTTGATGGTAAAAGAAGGCACGATGCACTCATTCTTCGCAATGGGCGGTCTCCCGGAGGAGAAGTCGGAACCGAGCAAGGTCAAAATGTTCAAGCTGACCATCTCTCAGGAGGCCCCAGACACGGCGAACATCCGGGAAGCCCTGACCGCCATGACCGAAAACTCAGTGCTGCGGCTCATTGGTGTCAGGCTGCGCCCGGAGCGAAGCCATCGACCGCTACCAAAGGAGCTCCTGCAGCTTCTGAAGACAGATCAATGAAGAAAATTCAGAAAAAGGGGCAGCCGCCGCCGGCCCCGGAGGATACCAGGGAGGAAGGGGAGCCAACATCGGCCTCGAAACAAACCATTTTCAGCAGGGGGAAGCTGAAACAGCTCGAAGCCCTGCCGGCAGGTGTACTACCTGAAGACCTGCAACGCAATGACAGAAGAGGTCAGAAGGCAGAAAGCCATCAAGGGAAGCCGAAATTCGGCCCCCAAAAGGGGAAGCTGACATATCAGCAAGGGGATATCCCTAACACAGGGAACAAGGGGACACTCAAGCAATGGCTTGAGAACTCGGGGACATCAGCAGCTGCATCATCGAGGGCTGCAAACAATCCGTTAGTCGCTGCTCACATTGCTCTGGAACCGCCTCCATTGCTTGTTCTTGCCAACCCACATAACCTATGCTACCTCAATTCGCTTGTACAGGCACTCATGTGGATCTACACTGCTCGGGTCTCAGATCGCAATTCTCACTTTGGGGATCTTCATCAGCTACTGAGACCCCTTCTCAATCCGAATGGATCGGTTCAGCTCTATCGGAGGGAGGCGTGGCTTGATTTACTCAGGACGTGGCCCCGAATGCATCAGCAACACGACGTGGCTGAATTCTTCACATTCCTCACTGATCATGCACGCCTGCCAGGCATACATGGCTCATGGGAAGCCCGAACTACGGAGGGGCCCCTTCTTCATGCTCATCAGCGAATGAGCCCTGTGCCACTCATCACATTACCATGCCAGCCCAACAAAACTCTTCAGCAGCTCATTGAGGACTGGACCTATGAGCAAGACACGGGAGAGGTTACGGCACTCGTCAGACCCCCACCGATCCTGAGCATTCAGCTTATGCGATTCAGTAGGGACCTCAGAGGCGAAGTCGGGAAACTGCAACACAGAGTTAACCTCTCACCACGGCTGCAAGTGCCCACATTCACCGATGGTGTTCACACAGAGCCCTGCACCTATGTGCTCAACTCGGTAGTGTATCACATCGGATGCACTCCGGACTCAGGCCATTATCGCTCAATGGGTGTTTCGGCCCCCACGGGGGAGCCGACTGCTGCCTTCTACAGTGAGCTCCAAAGGAGCCTTGCCGAGGACGCCGCCCATCCGGCCCTCCATGTACAGAACGATGACACTCCGACTGTCGTAGCTAACTCTACTGACCTAAATGAGATCAGAGGACGTGGTACTTAGCTCTCTTTTCATGGCCGCAATAGTCGGCCTGCCGCCCTGGGAAGCGGCATCGTAGTAGTCCGGCGTGCCTGAAAAGGCCGTTCCTGTATCCATTCGCTGATACGGGTACGTAGCGCCCGCTGAATAGTCGACTCAACTAAAGCGTGTGAATGAAAAAAAAGGATAATCCCTCTCGTGGTGATGTCGCTACAGGTCTGCTTTGCGGTTGGATCACCGTCCCCTCGGACTTTCCGAAAGGAGTTTGAGGGCCTGGGAATATCGCTTGTCTGATGTGTCCGATCGGATGATGTTGCGGCCCGTGGTGAATGCCATGGCGCACCCCCCGGCTATCGGGGGTCCGGTCGGACTTGTGAAGATCAAGTGAAGTTTCGATGATCGGACTTGTGGCCGACTCCCACGTTGCGGTCGCATGAAAAAGGAGCGACCGCCCCTCGTCTGTTCAGTGAGGGTACCGAGCGTCTGCGATCGTAGTAACTGGTCTCCTAATTATCGGTCTGGTGGGTAGGAATTAGGAGATCAGTTTCGCGATCGTTGGAACAGACGTGATCATGTTTTCCCGTGGCCATTTTGGCGATAGCCGATCGGGCCATACCGAAAAATCCCACCCTCTCCACCCTATCTTCCTTTCGGTATGCGGGGCAGTGACGTCGGCCTTCAAGCGCTCGCTTTTGGCACGCACGAGCAGCTCTGCCGTCCCTGCGTGGATTGCGGTCTGTTCACCGGCTGCTTCTGCGACGGGGACGGCGAAGAATGTTACGCAGCCGTTCGGGTCCCCCGCGAAGAGTGGGCTCCCAATCAACTCACTCCTTTGTGCACGGCTTGCGATCGCCGCTTTGATATGTGCCATTTCTGCAGAGGGATCCCCTGGGTGACGCCGCCGGCTCATCGTGATCGCGATCGTCACCAGCCGGCCGGCTACGATCACGGGGCGGATCCTCCCCTCAACTGGGATCAGTTTGCCGGGGTGCCCTCTGTTCAGCGGCCGGTGCTCCACCGGCCAAGGCTGCTCCCAATAGGGGCTTTGATCAGCCGATCTTTTATGTGGATCCCGAAGGTGGCCGGCCTTGTCAAGGCCGAGCGGCTCCGGCGGGCCGGCCTGCTATGTTCGCCGAGCCTGCTCAGTACGTAGTGCCAGGACAGCCTCCTAGGCCGCTCGACGAGATACCGCCTGATGTGCGGGTCGCCGGTCCTGTTCACTACGTGGCTCCGGGGCAGTCACCGCGGAGGCTAGATCTTTTGCCGCCCAATGCGGAGCTCCCTCCCGGTACCGAGATCCTGGTGCCTACGAGAAGTTCGACTCCGCCGACTAAGGCGCCGCCCAGTCCCGCCCAGATCGCGGCGTACCGAACTGGTCGGGCGGCTCCTGCTCGTGCTAAAGCCAAGGCTACTCCCTCTGAGGCCTTTCGGGCGGCCGAGCGACAACTGATCGACTTGCTTGGCGCGGCTCCTCTCGATGAAGACCCGATCGAAGAGCCCTCGCCCGAGCCAGATGATCCGATCGAAGACTTTTAATTTTGTTCGCGGGGAATATCGCTTGTCTGATGTGTCCGATCGGATGATGTTGCGGCCCGTGGTGAATGCCATGGCGCACCCCCCCGGCGATCGGGGGTCCGATCGGACTTGTGAAGATCAAGTGAAGTTTCGATGATCGGACTTGTGGCCGACTCCCACGTTGCGGTCGCATGAAAAAGGAGCGAGCGCCCCTCGTCTGTTCAGTGAGGGTACCGAGCGTCTGCGATCGTAGTAACTGATATATATATATATATATATATATAGTGGTCGTTGGTTTTTCTTCTTCAAAATTGGATTTAATATTTATGTTTTTTTATTGTTTTGTTTTTCCGTAGGATTTTGTTATTTTTTTAAGAATTCTTTTTCTTGATTTCATTAGATGAAGCACATGCTATTTTTGATTGTCTTGATATATGTATTCTATTTTTTTTATATATTTTCGAAATACTGATTAATGTTAAGGCATTTATTTGGCTAATCGAATAGGATCTCTGTTTTATACCTCGATTTTTTTTGATATTCCCCTCTTGCCCTATTATCATTTCTTCTTCTACTATTTCCTGCTAGGGGGGTATCGGATGGGGTTTGTGGAATTTCTATCTTGTCTCTCTTGACTCTGCATCTTGTCCTGGTAGCTTTGAAGTCAGCTTGTCCGTTCATTAGGACATCCCGCGGGCCCCACGGATACATTCCTCCGTTTGCCCACGCTTTGCTGATGTATTAGCATTGCCCCGGTCCCAGGTGCTGACCGCACCATCTGCAAGTTGATCGTTTTGTCATTTTGTCATGTTGATGTCCAGCGTCTTTGCTCCCATTGATCGTTCCCTGAGGAGTTCTTCTGTGCAGTTTGGTATTTCGGTGTACTTAGCCGGCACTTGGGAAGCAAGGGTGTAGAGGGAGAGGAGTCCGTGAGTCCGAGCGAGCCGGTTCGGCTCAGGGCTCTGTGGGCCCCACGGCCCGGATCGATCCAAAAAGGCCAAAGGGCCCAAGGCCGTGGGCCCAAATGGGGGATGCTCGGACCCGGAGCCGCGAAGTCACCGGCGTCCCGGCCGTCCCCAACGGGAACCAGCTCGGATGCTTCGACCTCTTCTGCGAAGGCCCGGGTCGAAAGACGTTCTGAACCGTCCGAGTGCCTGAACCTATCCACATCCTGTGAGTAGTCTCAGGTGACCCCAGCACCCTAGAGGAGAATTACCAGATGGTGTGGAAAGGCGAGGGGCAGGGCTCCTATGCTGCCACCTCCTACAAGGAATTCGAAAAGGGACGCCTGGAAAGAAATCTGCGTTGAGTCTCGCAAAGTGGGGTTCACGGGTTCACTCACTTCTTGTCCTGGTTTAGGAGCCGCATCTGGAGGAAGGTGTTATTCTCAAGTCTCCGGTCTCAGAGCCTTCGGACCTGTCACCTAGAAGAGGTTCATGAGCCCTGCTGCACCCCATAGGTTGCTGGAGTTCGGGTGGGACGTCCTGACGGAGGAATTTGCAGACTGCACTGTGTTTGTTTTTCTCCTAAGGTGGCTGGGAGAAAGAAGTCGTCAGTCGACGATACTTCGCTTATCGCCCGCGCCAGTGCTGCCTCTGCTTGCTGGCGCTGCTGCTTTTGTCGGCCCTCGGCTCCGTGGCTGCGAAGAAAGCTCGACAATCAAAAACCTGAGCCGTGAGGCATGTCATCTGTTGAATTTGAGGCTACTGTTTGTACTACCTCCTGCACATGCACCGTGCAGCAGCAGACGATTTGAGCACTGGGTCTGCGCAAGATGACATAGACTGCGACACCGGATATTTGAACTTTGAGGAGCAATGGGACAAAGACAAGCAGGCCATTTGTTGTGACCTGTACGGTCGGGCATGCTCACACGTATCTCATGTAGGTTACCATCCGCAAGTCGTCTACCATCCACGGCAGTACAATTGCCATGCCGGTTACTCGAACTGGTATTTCGGCTGGTCACAAGACAAGAAGGCATACTGCTGCCATTTCGAGTCTCGCGGCTGCCCCGGCAGCTGGCATGGCAGCTACCACCTGAACACTCACATAGGGCACCACGTTGGCCACGCGCACGAGCATCACGAGCATCACGAGCACATCTATGACTGCGATGCTGGCTTCTCCAACTGGATGCAAGGGTGGTCGGACTCCAAGAAGGATTGGTGCTGCTCGCATGAGCAGAAGGGCTGCGTCAAGTACCACTGCACTGGGGAAGTGCCTTGGGCCTTGGAAAGTGATTTGTGACTTGTGAGCTGTCCGATTCCAGGGCAGCCGAGACCTAGCAGCCTGAATGGCAGAGGTGTCCCACGGCTGGCAATCGTCCGGTCACTTTAACTGCCTAAGGAGGATTCCTGGACCGATGACAAGTCAGACTGGTGTCTCTGCTTCACTGTTTTCATAGGGTGCTCTCTTGCCGCACTTCAGAGAGACACGACTGCGATGCACAGGTGCTGTGCTCACTTTCAGAAGGGTTGCCCACAAACGACGCTTTCGCCAATGAAGTGCGAGACTCCGTGCACACTCAAAGGCCAGACGTGAACACTGCGCTACCGCAGCAGGTGACATGACCTGCTAGGAAGAACGTCGTCATGTCTCGACCGCATCAAGTGGACCGCAGACAACGTTTTTGACTCCCATGCGGGGGTCCCAGTGAATCGAAATCATGTCGACGGCTACATGTTTCAGCGCCCTTCTTGCCATTCGAGGACAACAAGTGTGCGATGGCCTATAGCAAAGTGCAGGTAGAGTGCGACGTCTGTCGTTCTTGTTCCGTCGAGGCGCGACAGGGGTGGTAGAGTGTGTTCTTGGAGCAATCTGCCTGCTGGTTGCAGGAGGCAGGCTGTGAAGTGCACATGTCGGGCTCGCTACCCTTCGACTGCAATGCGGCCCTCAACAACTTCTTCAGGGTCACCTGGCCCATGCTGACTGTGAGCATTTTATGGAATTGCTTGCCGCGGCAAAAAATTCTGAGGCGTGGTCCCCGGAGAAGAAGCACTGGTGCTGTACCAAGCAGGGAAAGGGCTGCGAGGGTCACCACCCACCCTCCGTTGATGCCGGCTATGGCATGACCTGGAAGCACGTGCAGGCCGGTGGGCGTGCATTCATGTCGGCTGACGCTTGGGGCTCATCCGCAGCGCATGGCAGGTGAACGGCTACTGGACCTGGCTGGCTGTGCACGGCCACGGCCACGGCCACGGCCACGCCAGCCTGCCCTATGACTGCAATGCCGGCCTCGCCAACTGGCACACCGGCTGGTCAGGGGGCAAGAAGGCCGGAAAAGCTTCGGAGGCAACTCATGCAATCTGGCTTTTGCCGGTTCCTGCGGCAGGCATGGTGCTGTCTGCACCAACACGTCGGCTGTGAAGGAGGTGGGGCAGGCGGGATGTTGCGGCAAGCTGCATACAGGCTGCCTTTCTGAGGAGCCCCGACCGTCGTCGTTCACCATGTGTACCACGGCGGAGCACACTACAGCCAGGGTCTTGGAAGTGATGGGCAATGTTGTAAGCTTGCAGTGGAGGGACGGCGGATAATTTACGCTTGACTTCATTGTTTGATCGTTCTTTCTGCCAAATCCGTCGAGAGAAGCCACACCTGTGGCTGCACCCAAGGGTGTCGTCTGTTAGATTGCCCTCCTTAGCCTGTAGAAACAACAGGAAGTGAAAATGTCTGTTTTGTCGTGGTTGCTAGACTTGTCGGGTACGAGTGTCCACCGAGCACTAGCTGTCACAAGCACAGTAAAGACCAGTGGGGTTCGCGCGCCCTTGCGGGAGCGAGGGAATGCCGACTTCCTACACCTCCGGAAGGAAGGACGGAAGTGTGCCTTTTCTTCGTGCGTGCGCGCGCGCGTGTATTTGGCATGAGCCAGCCAATTGGTAATTCCCACGGTTTGTATTTGCCCCAACCTCAGAAGTGAAACCTCGCAAGCCGCAAGAATGCACAATGCGAAGCTACGCCTCCAAAGGCTTGCTTCCAAGTGACATAAGCATGCACAGTGCCATGACTAGACTAGACTCTACTGGACATATGTGATCACAATGGGTTTGAAGCATCGATTCGATAATGGATACGAAGACAAGTGTAGTACTTGAGCACTCTCGTACCTCTTACATGTAGCATTGCATGTCGATGGCGTCGTGGCTCTTTCTGTTGGGAACACTTGTTCAAACTGCTTGTGCCGCTGTCCTAGGGCATCTGTTGCTTGACTTACGCTTGAAGCGGTGGAAAACCGTCGGGTTCCACCTGAGTGCGAAGGTCCAGTTGTGCTTCGGCAGAATCGGGAATCGCTAGGAAAGTAGTTGAGAACATCTGTATCTCTGTCTCCAAGCAGTGATGGCAATGGCAATGAACTGAAACAGCCAAAATATAGCCCTTGCAGGTTGCGGTTGTGGCGCTAGGCGGTGAAATCGACCCGCTCGTCTCACAAGTGTCCATCGGATCCATCAGTGGTTTGGCATGCGCTTCTAGCAGCCTGCTACCACTGCAAAGCGCTCCTCAATCGCGTCAACGTTGACCTCCTTGTCAGCGGTTCCAGTGTGCCTTTATCAGTCCATTGTCCCCGCAGAGATTCCAGCAGCTGGAAGCGCAGGCATGCGACTTTAATGGGGTCCAGTCAACCCTCACCAGGCCACGGACGGTGAAACTGCAGCTGCGCTGGGGCCTTATGAGGTGGGATTTCATTGGTGAGGGCACCGCTCCTCTTCTGCTGGACTCGAGGTCGAAGACATATATGCTCAAAGTGGAGGACTGGCCACCCTTCTTCCTCGCTTGATTTTACCAACCAGTCGCACGCTGCCCCGTAGAGTCCAGAAGTTGTTGAGAAACCTAGGCTGCACTCGGCAGGTCCGGTCCTGTCGTGCCGCCACCTCCTGCATTCGAGAGCAACCATTGGCTCTTGTAATTCAAAGAAAAGCGATGGCCAAATATGGTAATTGCCTCGTTTGGTTGTCAAGTATGCGGCTATTTACACTCGCAATTTACATTCTTGACAGCATCTTGACGCAAGATCTCTGTTGTGCCGTATCCAGAGCTGGGCGAGTTCATGCTGCATGTCTCTGAAGCGGAGGTGGGGCGTTGGTGCGAAGCACTTGCATGACCCCAAGTCATCCCCAGCTGCCAACAGGGCGCCGGCTGTTTCAGACAAAACTTGCAAGCTCACGGTTCACATTGCGAACCGCTGCTTCAAGGGGATCATCTTCTTGGAGCCATGGTAACCAAACACGATGCGCAAGGTTGCATCATCACGTCCCCGGCAGCTTCATCTGGTGGCTCGAGCTACAGCGGTAAACTTGCGTGCGAGCCATGTCGGACCAATGCGTGGACCTCTTCTGTGAAGGCGCGTTGCTCGCAGCTGTGTTCCTTCAATGTCTTGCAGCTACCTAGTTTCTGAAAGGGGCCCACAGCCGAGAAGCAGCAATGGTCAACCACTGGCAGTCTTTGGACAAGCAAGATAGCCGATAGCCGCAACATGCTTGCTTTTTCCCGGTCGGTTTAGCAAAAGATGTCCCGATAGGAGGTCGGTCGTTTCGCTTAATTTGTCTGTGGCCGACCATGACTATGCGCCCTGTGGAGGCGATCCTGCTTACATGCAGGAACAGTACCAGATGGTCTGGAAGGGAGAGGGCAAGGGGTCCTATTCGGCCGCGTACAAGGAAGTGGAGCACGGAAGCTCGAGCCAGATTGACAAGTACTGTGATGTTCCGAATTGTTCAAGTTCTTCTGTGAAGTCAGTGAAGGCTGCTTTCGAGTCGTCGTCATGTTCATAGTACTTTCGTCCAGCCGCGACTGCTTCATGAGTGGCATGCCGAAGTATCCGAGGACGAGGGGAATGGGAGAAAGTTGTCGTGAATCACAAATACACCTCTTATCGCCCCAAAGTCTGCTGCATGTGCCTGCTGGCGTTGCTTTTGTTGGCAATGCTGGGTGCCTTGGCATGCTGCATATCACACGTTTCATCCAAAATGTCGATGGAAGGCAAAGATCATCCGAGGTTACCTCCTGTACCGCCTCTTGCACGAAAGGACGATGACGGTCGGTTCCGATGATATGTCAGTGTCAAGGCCTGCTCAGGATGCGATCGATTGTAACACTGGGTTTTACAATTATCAGGTTCTCTGGGATGCAGACAAGAGGGCCATTTGTTGCGACCTCTATGGCCGAGCATGCACTGGTTCTGCGACTGTGGTCCACCACCCGCACTTCGTCTACCATGGTCCTCCTGCTCAGGCCTACAACTGCCGTGCCGGCTACTCGAACTGGTTGTTCGGATGGTCTCAACACAAGAAAGCGTGGTGCTGCTCTCACGAGTCTCGCGGCTGCCCCGGAACCTGGCATGGCAGCTACCACCTGCACACTCAAGTGGGGCACCACATCGGCCATGCAGAGGGGCACATCTATGACTGCGATGCTGGCTTCTCCAACTGGATGCAAGGGTGGTCGGACTCCAAGAAGGATTGGTGCTGCTCGCATGAGCAGAAGGGCTGCGTCAAGTACCACTGCACCGGGGAAGTGCCTTGGGCCTTGGAAAGTGATTTGTGACTTGTGAGCTGTCCGATTCCAGGGCAGCCGAGACCCATTAGCCTCGTCCCAGGGCTGGCAATCGTCCGGTCACTTTAACTGCCTAAGGAGGATTCCTGGACCGATGACAAGTCAGACTGGTGTCTCTGCTTCATTGTTTTCATAGGGTGCTCTCTTGCTGCACTTCAGAGAGACACGACCGCGATGCACAGGTGCTGTGCTCACTTTCAGAAGGGTTGCCCACAAACGACGCTTTCGCCAATGAAGTGCGAGACCCCGTGCACACTCAAAGGCCAGATGCCTAACCGCTGGCACAGAACATAGTGCGAAGATGCTCTCAGGGTAGCACCGACATCAGAGAACCAAGTCTTTCCAGGAGAGACAGACACGTGCATGAACCGCATTCATTGGACACGAGACCACGTCTTCGGAGAGAAGGACTGCCCGCCATTCCGCAGCTGCCGGGCACGTGCTTCCGGTTGTTTGCAGTGACCCTTGCTGCCCTTACTTGGTGCGAGGAGAACAAGTGCGCTCTTGCCTACAGCAAGGTGCAGGTCGAGTGCGACGTGTGCCGATCTTGCACCATCGAGGCGCGGCATGATGAAGTAGGGGAGTGTAGTATAGTGTAGTCAAGCTTCATGTTGGTGCAATACTCCTGCTGGGTTGCAGGAGGCAGGTTGTGAAGTGCACATGTCGGGCTCGTTACCTTTCGACTGCCACGCGGCCCTCAACAACTTCTTTCGGGCCTCCTGGCGGCCTCCTAGCTTCGCGCGTTTGCGGCGGGTGGATCAGACTGTTATGAGGCCTGGTCCCCGGAGAAGAAGCACTGGTGCTGCACCAAGCAGGGAAAGGGCTGCGAGGGCCACCACCCGCCTTCCGTCGATGCCGGCTTTGGCATGACTTGGAAGCATGTGCAGGCCGCTGTATGTCGATGCAGTGTTCACTTGGTGCTGCATGCTGGTGGGAGGTGAACGGCTACTGGACTTGGGTCGCCGTGCACGGACACGGCCACGCCAGCCTGCCCTATGACTGCAATGCCGGCCTGGACAACTGGCACACCGGCTGGTCCGGGGGCAAGAAGGCTTGAACACTTGAATCCAGGCATCATGCTTTTCCCTGGTTTGGTATTGTAGGCATGGTGCTGTGCCCACCATCACGTAGGCTGCGGAGGAGGTCGGGCAGGAGAGGTTGTCACAAGTCACATACAGGCTGACCCTTTGAGCAGGATCCCAGACTGTCCATGTCATTCACCACGTGTACCACGGCGGAGCGCACTACAGCCCGGATCTTAGATGATCTTACATGAGAGCGACGGACACAATCTCGATTGGTTTTTGCGAGGCCATGGTGCAGCATTCGACTGCCACGCGGGCTTTTCACGCTGGCACACGGCTTGGTCGCCAGCCAAGAAGGCACACGCAAGCAGCCTAGAGGAGGCATGTGTCCCTGCAGGGCTTCACTGACAGGACTGGTGCTGCCGCCACGTGGGCAACTCCTGCAGTTGAGCCCAAGGCCTTGGCTTGTCGTAGTTCGCAGACTTCGGACCTCTCATGCTGGTGGTCGGCCTAACTACGAAAACGGAACGCACTGGGTGAACTCCCCACGATGCCCGCAGAACTAGAACTACCATGAAGACCCTTGCAATCGTCCAGCACCCGCCACCAGTGGGTCCTTTTGGCGCGGGATAAACAAGCCCGATGTACCTTTGTTGCACCACTTTGTCTAGCTGCATGGAACTGGAAGGCCTCTCTCTAGGGCTCTGGGGCAATCCCCGTCTGTCGACATGCCGGTGTCGGGCAAGATGCCATGACATCGTTCTTTGGGTTGGGCTCCGCCATGCAAAGCTTCTTGGGGGGCTCAGCTGTAGTCAAGGGGGCCTTGGTTTGGTCTTGCAATATGTCGATCCTTGCAGCGCCATGAGATCTTCTTGCAGATGTGTTTGCCACCGACCAAGCCACGGCCATGGGTTCGGTCTTCGGATTCTGCAAGCTTTCACATCGCTATCGCGAAACACGGCGAAGAAAATTTGCCTTTAAGCTTTCTGAAAGTTGTGCGGATATGCATTCCGGAGTACACGAGCCTGCTCATGTTGCTGGTACCAGTAGGCTTTCCGTGAGCATATCGGCTCTGATCATTCTCATTTGTGTGTTCGGACCCAGTTAGTAGTTCCCAATGGGTGACTGCAACGAGCTCCTGTGTGAAGGTGCCTTGGCGCTCACACCCCGATAGGTCAACTTGAAAGCGCCGACAGTTTTGTCCTGTGCTCGCAAGGCGATGAGGCCACCAGGACCGAGAAAGATCACTGGCGCTCCCCGGTTCGGTGTTACTGTTAGTCATTGTTTGTTGCGAAGGCTTTCAGACTGGACTTGCTATGAGCGACTAGACTTGCTGGGGTCCTGAGATTATGTGGGTGCGAGCCGCGGCTCATATGAGCAGCGCTCGGAGATGCGCTTCGTTGGTGTGGGACGCTTGGCCACACTTAGCATGCCTGGCTTCTAATGGCGCGTGAAGATACTTGTAGGAGTCTACGGAATGCGTGCTGGCACTGTGATGATTGCAAAGCCAGAACAGATCGGTCGCTGCAGGAACGGGCGACTGGAACAAAGAGGAGAAGGCCGTGTACACCCGCTGGAGGCTCATCACTAGTAGTTATCCTCGTGCATGTGCGGTTGGATTGACGTTCTCGGTTTGGATCTCAGAGTGAGCTTGAGTGACCGCAAAGGAGAGGGTGCAAAAAGTGGCTGGTGAAACGTTGCTCTATGTTACTGCTAGTTTGGGTACGGAAGACTATGCAGAAACCAAGTTGCAGGTGGGCAGAGCGTGATTTCTCGGGGCGCTGGGGTTGTATAGTTTGCGACGTGGTGTTTTGGGGGGTCCCTGGTGTGGCAAATAGAGGGAAGTACCGAGGTTTGTGGACTTTTTTTTCCCCACAGCTGTTGTAGCGCTGCACTCCGGTCAGTTTCGGTTTGCTTTCGACGAAACTTGGGCTGGGCAGGGTGCGTGCCTGCTGCCTGGCAATGCTGGCGCTCCTGGCACTCCTCCTGCTGGGTAGCTTTAATGCAACTTGAGCGCACCCCACCCTGATTCCAACATCCCGCTAGCGGCTGGCGTATCTGTTCCAAGGCTGGCTGTGGTGGTGGTTCTTCTCGCATCGCACACCCGTGGGCGCAGACGACATGGAGCCCACTTTGAACTGCTACGAAGGATACCATGACTGGAAGAACCTCTGGACTCCGGAGAAGCAAGCCGCCTGTTGCGATCAGTACGGCCGTGCGTGCCCCCATTACCATGTGGAGCGTGACGTGATTCACAAGGAAGTGCCCTATCCTGTTTCCTCGCCAACGCACTACCACTACGTTTCCGTCCCGGTTCCTTCCCCAAGCCACGTTGTCTACAAGACCCGTTACATCCCGGCGGCACCAGTCGTGCACCACTTTGCCTACAATTGCCATGCCGGCTACTCGAACTGGTACTTCGGCTGGTCGGACCATAAGAAGGGATGGTGCTGCACTCACGAGCATCGTGGTTGCCCCGGCACCTGGCATGGAAGCTACCACCTGAACATGCACGTGATGCACGGCATTGGCCATGCTCAGGGGCACATCTACGACTGCGACGCCGGGTTCTCCAACTGGATGCAGGGCTGGTCGGACTCCAAGAAGGATTGGTGCTGCTCGCATGAGCAGAAGGGCTGCGTCAAGTACCACTGCACCGGGGAAGTGCCTTGGACTTTTTGCGTTCTGATCGAGCGGCTTTTGTCCTGCTTCGGCTGCTCTTGGTTGGGTGATGTGTGGGTGATGTGTCTGCCTCAGGAGCATACCTGGCATGCGGCCAAGTCGGAGTGGTGCCTTGGCTGCGGCTAGGACGGCCCTCGCACACAACCTCGCGCTCGTGCGCAGACGCTCTGGGAGGTGCTGCGCGCACTTCCAGAAGGGCTGCCCCCATACAACGATGTCTCCGATGAAGTGCGAGACGCCCTGCGAGATCCACGGCCTGCCCCTGCACTGTTTTTTCAGTGATGCGCCTGAAAACATGGAACCCGAGTTTTGCCAGGAGAGACAGACACGTGCATGAACCGCATCCATTGGACTCGTGACCACGTCTTCGGAGACAAGGACTGACCGGCATTCCCTAGCTGCAGGGCACGTCCTTCTTGATCCTTGCTTGCTGTGAGGACGACAAGTGCGCTCTTGCCTACAGCAAGGTGCAGGTGGAGTGCGACGTGTGCCGATCTTGCTCCATCGAGGCCCGCGTAGTGGCACGGCTTCTGGTACTCGTGTCTTTCAGCAGCACGTGCATAGCACATCATCTGGCAGAAAAACCAGTTTTGGGGGTCTAAGGCACCAGTTGTGGTGTCTAATGACAGACTGGAAGCATTGCACCCGAAACGGCTTCCGAAAGCAGATCTGGCAGACCTGCCCATGCATTCGTGCATGTTGGTGCGCTTGGAACAGGAGGCGGGCTGTGAAGTGCACATGTCGGGCTCACTACCCTTCGACTGCAATGCGGCCATCAACAACTTCTTCAGGGTCGCCTGGCCTGTGACTGATGCACCGAGTGTGCGTGGGTTATGGGGGTGTAGGAGACGGTCGTCCCCCCTTCCGTGCCACGGCAGACGGTTGCGAGGCTTGGTCCCCGGAGAAGAAGCACTGGTGCTGCACCAAGCAGGGAAAGGGCTGCGAGGGCCACCACCCACCTTCGGTCGATGCTGGGTATGGCATGGTCTGGAAGCACGTCCAGGCGGCTGTTCGTTGATGCAGGGTTGACTCTGTGCTGCATCGCATGCTGGTGGCTGGGCTGGTGGCAGGTGAACGGCTACTGGACGTGGACGGCCGTGCACGGCCACGGCCACGCCAGCCTGCCCTACGACTGCCATGCCGGCATGGCCAACTGGCACACCGGCTGGTCTCCGGGCAAGAAGGCCTGGTGCTCGAGAGGCTCAGAGACTCAGAGGCTTGAGAGACGCGGAGCCGTGAGACTCGCACTGCAGGGCTGGTGCTGCACCAACCAGCAGCTGGGCTGCGAAGGCGGAGCCGCCGGAGGTGCCGGAGGAGCCGTGGCAGGCGCCCCGAAGATAACTGAACTTCGGATCGTACGGGGCTTCAAACAACTCTCCCGAAGCGGATCCCTGTCAATCCTTGGCCGGCGCAAGGGCCTGCAACGCAGAGGGATGAACGGATTATTCCGCGATGCAGCATCCCTTGGTGTCAGGAGGCAGCGTCGTCGTCCACCACGTCGTCCACCACGGCGGTGGCTTTTACAGCGGGGGCCCCAGCCGAGTTGCGGAGAGGTCCGTGGCAGCGTCTGTCGTGTCTGCTGAGACCACGCGCATCCCCCGTCCGCTGCGGGCAGCGGCATGATGTGGAGCTGGAGCACCGCCGGAGGTCGGCACGGTCGGCACACCGCAGGCAGTCGGCAGGCGTTCCTTCGCTTCGCATCGCCAGGCGGAGGCGGACATTGGGTGCAAGTCGGCACGCACGGGCACCTGCCCTTCGACTGCTTGGCACCTCGCCTCAGAACTGCGAAGCGCTGGTCTGCGACTGCTCGCGCCCTGCGCCGCACCGAGGCTGGCGTCGCCAATTGGCAAGCGGGCTGGTCCCATCCCAAGCAGGCGCCTTCGGCTGCGCATCTGCGCGTGCGCCTGTAGGGCTCTCTGACGATCAAGTCGCGACCCTTCAGCCGCAGGTCTGGTGCTGCAACCACTTCGGCAACTCCTGCGCCTGAGGGGCACAGAATGTAAACTAGTACTTGAGTACTGAACCTTGAAGGCTTGAAAGGCCCGCGCCATCCTCTCGATTGGAGATGATGCCCCCGCCGCAAGGTCATTTTATGCACATTTGGGCCCTGCTGTCAGGAGGTGGCAAGCCGAAGGCATGTCTTCGTCCTGGCCACAAGCACTCCTCGGGATGCAGCTTATGCCTTTGGGACCCGGTGATCGTATACTACGTTGCAGCCGAACACTGCGGCCGAATTCCAGAAGATCCATGCGGGTCCCTTGCGCACTTCCTTTTCTCTGCGCTACCTCGTTGCAAGCGAAGCATTGCAATGCTGGAGCTCGTTGGATGTTATCGAGATTTTCGGCTTGCGAACTCTGTCTGGATGTCATGCTGAACCGTCCCTTTGTAGCACGTTTATGTGCGCAGGTTTGTGGCAGCAGCAGGTAAGGCCAGCTCTGTTCCAAGCCAGACGACCCTGAACAGCTGTCACTATTGCACTGTTGATGAGCGAAACTTGCTCGCGAGATAAAAGGCGGGTGAGCTCATCATGCAGGCCTTGCATGCTTCTTCGGCTCAGCTTGGTAACCTGGTATGATGAAGATTGCGGATCACTTTCCCTGTTCCGTATTCCGCGATGGTGAGAGCCATGGGTACAGTAACGTTGGTCTTACTTCCTTGACTTTGGTCATACGGCAGGGAGCCTTCTGACAATCCTACACGATTCTGTTCGTTACGGATGAGAGCGCTCCCAATCCCAGCTTCTTGTCTGCTTCAGCCATGTAATTACGCCTCATCCCGACTGCTTTTGTCGTCAGGTAAAGAGAAGCTCAGAGCCATGATTGAAGCTTGCGATTGGATGCCTGGGCACTCTCGTCGCACGTACTTCTTCACCGGCACCTTTTTGATCTTCCGCTCCCCAACCTAGCAGCAAATGTCGGCCATGGTCGCTGTGTGTGCTGTCGGCACGGGAGGCAGAGGAAGTGCTTGATTGTTGACAGACGGCTTCTTTTCCTGAACTTGTTGCTTCAGAACTGTAATGTCGTGGAGCCGGCTCCTTACAGTTGTGGTGTTGCTGCAGGCCATGTGCATGGACGATGTCTTCTCAGTTTTGCGCAAGAAGGCAGAAGCACCGGAAGGGTTACCACAGCTTCGGTTTGCCTGCAACGCAAAATTATCTGCAATTCCATGTCAATCCAGACGGCTGTCAACCTCAGACGCACTGTCGAACCGTCGCGGCGCAAGTGCTCAAGAGGAAAAGATCCTCAGTTCTAGGACACCTTCAGATTTTCCTCCCCCCGTCAGGGATGCCAGACGCTTGGGACAAGTTCGGAAAAACGGTGGAAGTTAGCGGCGAGGGTATGGTTCTTACCAAGACAACTGGTGGCAACTACTCCCGGCATGCTGCAGCTAAAGAGTTGCTCACCTCTGGCGTGCACACCTGGGAGGTGGAACTCACGTCAGGCGCAATCCAAAACAACAATCGCGACATGTTTATCGGCGTCGCGGCGCCGGGATGTGATGTTGAGAAGGGCGACCATCATGACAAGGGCAAGGCATGGTATCTTCGTACGCATGATGGAAACATCTATGGTGGTGACATCGACACCGAGGATGCGGCGAAGAAGGGCAAATTCTTCGTTGTGGGAGATCGCGTCGGGCTACGACTCGACTGCAATGACGGCTCGCTCTGCTTCTACAAGAATGGCGAGCCGTTCGGAGAACCCCGGTCAGTCTTAGGGATCCTCTTTTTGTTGTGGTTTGAAGTTTGGAGTTCCTCTGATTCGTAAAGGGAGCCGCAAGCAGGAGTAAACTAAATTTTTGCGCCGCGAAGAGCAACCAAGGAGCAGTTTCCACCCGGCACGATCTCCATGCCCGTGGTCCGTGCCGTCGAGCTCAAGTGCAATGGCCAGTCGGTGACGCTCTTTCCGCAAGCGCAGCTGGCATGAGAACATGTGGCGAAGAAAGCTTCCACGAGTTACACGTCTTGTCTTGTGATGTGCGGAGCCCATCCAAGATGCACAACGCTTCAAGATTGGATGGCTCTGGCTAGCTCACTAGCCCAGCTGTTGTTTTTACGCCAGCATCGGCTGATGAGGGTTCTGATGACTGTACAGTTTACATCAGTCTTTTTCCCCACAGTCAGTCTTCATCTGAACATGAGCCTGAACGTCTTTGAACCAGCCTGGATGCAAGTCTACAGAAGCGGGCGCATAGCCTTAGGTGGCAGCAGTTATCGGGGTATAAACGGGCCAGGAGCGTCGCAGCCAGCTCCGAGAGCATGAGAGATGGAGCGGTTAGCCGTACGGAGTGAAGTGGTGAGCTGTGGTCTAAGTTTAAGTCAGTCGCCCATTAATCGGAAGCCGAAGCGAATATTGTTACTGTTCTATTGCTTGCTTCTGCCCTTGCCGCAATGCCAACTACGACTACAGGACCATGCCGAAGCGCTGCTGCAAACAGCTGATGCGGCCAAGGTTACGATAATTTGCTCTGTTTTTGTACAGCGATCGGGGGTATAGATCTGAAGACGCAAAGCCTGATTTGTCACTGTCCGCTCTATCCCTACGATGAAGCCTGGCAGAGTTGCAACATGTTGCGACCCAGCTTGCGAGCACATGCCTTGCGGCTCTCAGATCCGTTGGTCGCTCTAGTGAGGGGCCAAAGACCATGCTATACCGCTGAGCGCAGCACACAAAAGAGGGCATCTCTGTATGGTGCTGTGCCATGCTGCGACACGACCACAGGGCATGTTCCTCCCATCGCAGGCGTTGCCCTGGTCGACGAAACGGTTCTGAGCTTCGTATGCCACGGGCGAGCCGTGCATTTACGAAGCGATCAATTTTAACAGTTCTGCTCCACCGTGACGAAGCACCGTTCTCGCACGGTTTCGTTCTACAGCTTTCACACTGCGCAACCACATCCCGCAGCAGTTGCTCAACATTAGGGAAGCTTTCTTTCACTGTTGATCCTCATGCTGTCTTCTTGGGTCCTTTCGAAATGTTAGTCTGCGCATGTCATGTTTTCCTCAGCATTCAAATTTAGCTCGAAGCGATTTCGACGAAGAGGCACGCCACCTGGTGTTGCGCTCTCAGTAGCATGGCGTTGGTTGAAAACGAGGGTGTGGTGGCTTCTGGCCCCAGACGACGTGTGAGAGTGCATATAAATCCGGATACACTGCCCAACACGTGCGCAGAATTTTCGGCTTCTTCAGTTTCTACTTGTGCTCGTTCTCATCATGCCGGCCGGAGGCACGCGAATGGACGTTTGATCAGCCCATGTGAAGTGGTGGTCTTGCAGGTGCAGAACCTGATGGCTGCATGGCGGTGTGCTTTGAAGGCCGGGCATGTAGACATTCTCACTGAGTTCTCACTGTGGCGGCCAGGATGTCACAGTCATCATACGTACACTCCTTGACATCAGTAGTCAGTAGTTAATAAAGATGTGGAGCAAACAATGTGCGTGGATCCCTGCAAGCAGTTTGAGATGTCGCGTTATCCAGCGTTCCCAAACGACGTCCCGCTTCGTTTCATTTCAGGTGACCCAAGCTCGGTGCACGAAACCGCTCAGTACAAGTACGTCGGTGAGAACCGCGGCGCCTACTCGCAGGCAGGTCAAAATCGTGACTATGTAGAAGTGGCAGAAATGCAACATAAAGCAACTTGATGCAATTGTGTGTGTGTGTGTAAGCCTCGATTCTAAGCTAGAGGTCTTTGGTGCATCTGCTACCAATGTTATCCAGTACTGCATCCTTCTTCTTTGTCAGCAGGGGGGTACGGCTCTCTGATGCTACCGTACCCAACGAAGCTATGCATCAGAGAGGGAAGCCAAGCCTGATCAGCTTGGTGTACCTGCGATCGAGATGGCCACCAGGCTAAGCCACAAACCTGGCATGTCGAGAGATGTTTGAGACAGTTCATGCATGGTTGCTGCAATCTGATCATTCAGGTGTTACTTAGGCCTCAGGTGATCGTCGACGACAGCAACATATTATGGCAAAACTGGAAGTGATTGGTTGTGTCCTGATGGACTCCCAAACTCCGTGTGTGGCCTTGTCGCCAACGGCAATAACCGCTCCTGCGGACTGCCAGGGTACGTTTTTTGCGGCCCAAGATGGTAACATAACAGGCCGTACTCCTTCGGGACAGGTCAATGGTGCAAAGGCATTGTAAAGAGTGGCCCTTTCTTGTCAGGTGATGGGTCTAAGTGCTCCTAGCGAGCAACCGGAACAATGGTGCCCCGATTGGTCAGGTGATGGGCTTGCGTGACCAAACGGTAGCCTTGAGTAACAAAAGAAGCAAAGATACCAAAGATGATGCATGGTCGTGGCAGCATCTTGGCTTGATTCTTTGTTTTGTAGCTTTTCGCGTTGTGAACATGGAGTCGTTGCCAGACGCGTGTCTTCTCAGTCTGTCAGCCGAGCTATCGTCATCTTTTCTCGCTCTCTCCCCCCCCCTCTCTCTTCTTTCTGGTCGTCTGTTAGCCGAGCTATCGTCTCCTCTCTCGCTTCCTCTCCTTTTCTCTCCGACGACGACGATGACGACGATGACCATACTAAGGACCGCCTGTCTTCTCAGTCTGTCTGCCGAGCTATCATCATCTTTTCTCGCTCTCTCCCCCCTCTCTCCTCTTTCTGGTCGTCTGTCAGCCGGGCTATCGTCTTCTTTTCTCGCTTTCTCTCCTTTTCTCTCCGACGACGACGATGACGACGATGACCATACTAAGGACCGCGTGTCTTCTCAGCCTGTCAGCCGAGCTATCGTCATCTTTTCTCGCTCTCTCTCCCCTCTTTCCTCTTTCTGGTCGTCTGTCAGCCGAGCTATCGTTTTCTTTTCTCGCTTCCTCTCCTTTTCTCTCCGACGACGACGATGACGACGATGACCATACTAAGGAACGACAACAAAGCGTGCCTCAGGACGATTGGACGCAGGACTCAGGACATTTTCCCCTCACTGAGGGGTGTGTGTGTGTGTAAGCCTCGATTCTAAGCTAGAGGTCTTTGGTGCATCTGCTACCAATGTTATCCAGTACTGCATCCTTCTTCTTTGTCAGCAGGGGGGTACGGCTCTCTGATGCTACCGTACCCAACGAAGCTATGCATCAGAGAGGGAAGCCAAGCCTGATCAGCTTGGTGTACCTGCGATCGAGATGGCCACCAGGCTAAGCCACAAACCTGGCATGTCGAGAGATGTTTGAGACAGTTCATGCATGGTTGCTGCAATCTGATCATTGAGGTGTTACTTAGGCCTCAGGTGATCGTCGACTATAGCAACATATTATAGCAAAACTGGAAGTGATTGGTTGTGTCCTGATGGACTCCCAAACTCCGTGTGTGTGCTCTGGTTGTGTCACGCGGCTAGATCACACTTTGCAGCCGTAGTAACCTAGTACGAGTGATGCTCCCAGATGTATAACGAAGACTGCGGGTTCCGTTCTGCTTGCAGGCCAGTCAAGTGCAGTATGTTGGTGCCGGCATCTTGGCGGAACATGTGTATGAGGGAAGCACAATTCGTGGGACCATCCCACAGATGCTAGAAGCCCCAAGCAGGACAGGGCAACCTGGAGGAAGTGAAGACGAGCCGCAGCACTTGGAGGCCTCGACTAGCCCTTTTCTCACGCATTTTGGAGAGGTGCTTCTGAGAATCTTAGGTGGTTGTTAGCTTATCTTCTCAGCACTCTTCAGTTGGCAAGTGTACTGAACGTCAGCAACAGCTGCTTCTAGCACGCATCCTCTTTTGCCTTCTTTTGCTTGCGAGGTTCAGGGGCGAATGCATTGCCATCCTCGCAGCGCTGCTGCTCTTCGCCTTCGGCTGCTCGGATAGCGCTGTGAAGCAGCCCGCCCAGTAGTCACATCAGCTCAGCCTTCGCTAATGTTGACGTACGATGGCCATGGTAGACTGTGAAGTGCTGCAGGCTTGCTCTTGTGGCGGTTGTTCTTCTGGGATGCGGTTCCAGTTGGAGCAGACGACATCGCACCACCAGTGCCGAGCTACGACCGATTCGACTGCTACGGAGGCTACCACGATTGGATGCACATGTGGGGAGAGCAGCAGCAGAAATACTGCTGCATGCACTTTGGCCGGGCTTGCCCCCTGCATGCGAAGCCACCGAAAGTGATCTATCACCATGTGCCCGTGTATGGCCAGCCTGAGACCAGGGTCGTGCATGTACCTGTGCCAGCTCCCGCGCACAGTCATGTGGTCTACCACTATGTTCACGAGCAGCCGCATTACGTGCAGCCACGCTTCCGCTACAACTGCCACGAGGGCTATTCGAACTGGTATTTCGGCTGGTCGGACCATAAGAAGGGATGGTGCTGCACTCACGAGCATCGTGGTTGCCCCGGCACCTGGCATGGAAGCTACCACCTGAACATGCACGTGATGCACGGCATTGGCCATGCTCAGGGGCACATCTATGACTGCGACGCCGGGTTCTCCAACTGGATGCAGGGCTGGTCGGACTCCAAGAAAGATTGGTGCTGCTCGCATGAGCAGAAGGGCTGCGTCAAGTACCACTGCACCGGGGAAGTGCCTTGGACTTTTGGGTCCTGATCGAGCGGCTTGTGTCCCGCTTCGGCTGCTCTTTGCTGATGTGCCTGCCTCAGGAGCATACCTGGCATGCGGCCAAGTCGGAGTGGTGCCTTGACTGCGGCTGGGACGGCCCTTGCACACAACCTGAAACTCGTATGCAAACGCTCTGGGAGGTGCTGCGCGCACTTCCAGAAGGGCTGCCCCCATACGACGATGTCTCCGATGAAGTGCGAGACGCCCTGCGAGATCCACGGCCTGCCCCTGCACTGTTTTTTCAGTGATGCACCTGAAAACATGGAACCCGAGTTTTGCCAGGAGAGACAGACACGTGCATGAACCGCATCCATTGGACTCGTGACCACGTCTTCGGAGACAAGGACTGACCGGCATTCCCAAGCTGCAGGGCACGTGCTTCTGATCCTTGCTCGCTGCGAGGAAGACAAGTGCGCTCTTGCCTACAGCAAGGTGCAGGTGGAGTGCGACGTGTGCCGATCTTGCTCCATCGAGGCCCGCGTAGTGGCACGGCTTCTGGTACTCGTGTCTTTCAGCAGCACGTGCATAGCACATCATCTGGCAGAAAGACCAGTTTTGGGGGGTCTAAGGCACCAGTTGTGGTGTCTAATGACAGACCGGAAGCATTGCACCCGAAACGGCTTCCGAAAGCAGATCTGGCAGACCTGTCCATGCATTCGTGCATGTTGGTGCGCTTGGAACAGGAGGCGGGCTGTGAAGTGCACATGTCGGGCTCACTACCCTTCGACTGCAATGCGGCCATCAACAACTTCTTCAGGGTCGCCTGGCCTGTGACTGATGCACCGAGTGTGCGTGGGTTATGGGAGTGTAGGAGACGGTCGTCCCCCCTTCCGTGCCACGGCAGACGGTTGCGAGGCTTGGTCCCCGGAGAAGAAGCACTGGTGCTGCACCAAGCAGGGAAAGGGCTGCGAGGGCCACCACCCACCTTCGGTCGATGCTGGGTATGGCATGGTCTGGAAGCACGTCCAGGCGGCTGTTCGTTGATGCAGGCTTGACTCTGTGCTGCATCGCATGCTGGTGGCTGGGCTGGTGGCAGGTGAACGGCTACTGGACGTGGACGGCCGTGCACGGCCACGGCCACGCCAGCCTGCCCTACGACTGCCATGCCGGCATGGCCAACTGGCACACCGGCTGGTCTCCGGGCAAGAAGGCCTGGTGCTCGAGAGGCTCAGAGACTCAGAGGCTTGAGAGACGCGGAGCCGTGAGACTCGCACTGCAGGGCTGGTGCTGCACCAACCAGCAGCTGGGCTGCGAAGGCGGAGCCGCCGGAGGTGCCGGAGGAGCCGTGGCAGGCGCCCCGAAGATAACTGAACTTCGGATCGTACGGGGCTTCAAACAACTCTCCCGAAGTGGATCCCTGTCAATACTTGGCCGGCGCAAGGGCCTCTCCCACAGAGGGGTGACTTTCGGAACGGAATGGATGCGGCAACACATGCCCCTCTGTATTAGTCTGCGATGCAGCCCTCTTGCGTTGAGTGCCGCCGTACATCCATGGTGATCCCTTGGACTTAGGAGGCAGCGTCGTCGTCCACCACGTCGTCCACCACGGTGGTGGCTTTTACAGCGCGGGCCCCAGCCGAGTTGCGGAGGGGTTCGTGGCGGCGTCTGTCGTGTTGCTGAGACCATGCGCATCCCCCGTCCGCTGCGGGCAGCGGCATGATGTGGAGCTGGAGCACCGCCGGAGGTCGGCAGGGTCGGCACACCGCAGACCGCAGGCAGTCGGCAGTCGTTCCTTCGCTTCGCATCGCCAGGCGGAGGCGGACATTGGGTGCAAGTCGGCACGCACGGGCACCTGCCCTTCGACTGCTTGGCACCTCGCCTCAGAACTGCGAAGCGCTGGTCTGCGACTGCTCGCGCCCTGCGCCGCACCGAGGCTGGCGTCGCCAATTGGCAAGCGGGCTGGTCCCATCCCAAGCAGGCGCCTTCGGCTGCGCATCTGCGCGTGCGCCTGTAGGGCTCTCTGACGATCAAGTCGCGACCCTTCAGCCGCAGGTCTGGTGCTGCAACCACTTCGGCAACTCCTGCGCCTGAGAGGGTGTCAAGGACCGGCACCACGAACGGAGAAAGTATCGGTCTTAAAGATGGCACATGTCAAGGCCGAATGGCTGAGCCCTTTTCCGCAGCAGTTTACTGCGTGGCAACCATGCAGGCGACCTTTTTTTGCCAATCCCCGAACACGTGCAAAGGCACCTGTTCGAGGAATGCAGGGTGAAGCACCATGTCCCACTAAACATCACAAGCTCTGCTTGTGGTACATTGCTATGCTGTACACAGCAGTGTATTACAGGTGACATATGGAGGAAGGGGGATAGAGTTGGGCACGTATGCCTCCTGCTACCCTGCATAATTCGTGAGTCACTTCGATCATCTGTGGACTGGAACTGTTGTCGATTGCTCGCAAGCGAAACTGCAACTGCGCTTCTATGATCGTTTGGGGCGGCAGTCTGGTGCTCTGGGGGTGAAGCAGGTTCCTGCTAACAAATGGGTTTTGCGACTGCAGACATTAATTCGCCACTGTTAAGTTCTGCTTGTGCTGCGGAGTCCTGTCGGCTTATGCTTCCCATCATGCACGCTCGTGGATGAAGTGGGACTGAGTTACGTCATGCACTCGTGCTTCTTCTCCGTCATGAAGAGTTGCATTTCTTATGCGGCCGAGGTTCCGGTTCGCAGCGCACCATGTGCCAGCCTGAAGCCCAGTAAAACAAGCCGCCCACAGCGCACGCATGCGTAGCGAGCATGTCGCATTTGCTGGTTTTGTTAAAGCAGCTCGCGTAGTGTCGCTCAATTGCTTGTGGAACAGATAGGTAGCTACATTCTCACCGAGCGGGATCACAGTTTGGGTTCAACATGGTTCAACAGTCAACAGGAGGTTCGGCACCTGAAGCTGAGTGAGGCCCAGCCCGACCATAGCTGGCTTCCTCCAGCAAGCGGAGGAGACCTTGGCCGTCACTGGCAAGCTGTGATTTAAGCATGAGTATCGCAGAGGACAACCTAGCACTGCTGAGAGCCCGGGCGCAGTTTACACCCCGTGCGGGGCCTGGAGTTGAAAAGCAATGCGCTAACCGTCATCCTCATACTAGTAGTGTGAATCATCACCTCGCCTAGCGACCCGTCCAGCAATGTATAGGAGGAACCACAACTCCACAACGTATGACAAGTAGGACTGAGACATACAAAGATCTCGCCAAGGTAAAGCTCGAGAAAAAGTGGCCGAGGCTCGCAAAAATGCTGTCGAGAGCGGGTGTCCTCGCGCAGCTGTCAGGACAGCCCGGGAAGTGCTAGCGCCCGAATGAGCATGGGCCTCGTTACGGGCGGCATCAGCAACACATGCACAGATATGTATGGCGTAAAGAGCGTAGAGCACTTGCGGCTGATTTTGCCGGCGTGTTGATAAATATTGGACCGCAAGTGCCTTCATGTCAGTGTGTTCTCACCGAATCTGGCTGTTGTCTGCCCAGGTCAAAGGTTAAGAGCCACGGGCTCTACTCGCGCTTCACCCCGGCCACAGGAGAGCTATACCGGTGTTCAGCTGTCGCTTTCTTTCCCGCTTGCTCTGGCTTCTCCTCGTTTGTCTCTCCCTCGATCTCTTTCATGTCAGTATAACTTGGCTTGCTTCATTTCTCGTGTATCGTGTCCTCTTGCTTGGGCGGTACGGAGCCCTCCGGATCGGCACACTGTACCTGGACGGAGGAGAACTGCAAGTCTCTTTTCTTCGGTCCCACCCCTTGAAGATGATATAAGATGTCGTGCTTCGTGACCCTGGCTGGAAGGTCTTGGATCATTTCGCTGTTGCCTGCCCACTTGCGCACTGTGTGAGTTGTTCCTGAATCCCTTCATGGTCACTGCCCTTCTTAGATATTTGTGGATGGCTCGGTGAGGTTTCCGTCGCAATTTCGGGTTTGCAGACTCTGCTAGACTTCTGCTGGGACTTGCATAGACGCTGGCGGCAAACCATCAGACACCCAACCGATGTGAAAGGAGCCAACCGAGCTCGAACTGCATGCGCGTACGTGTCTGGGCTGCATGTGTGGGATTCGCCGGAAGCACAGCTGCAGGACTGGCATTTCGCAGAGAGGACAAACAACGACTTCTAGTTACGCGAAGTGCTTCTGCTACTGGAAGCGACGCGGTTCGATCTGATCTTCGGTCCTGTAGCATCGCCAAGCCCGACAGCATGTGAGCGTTGCACCGCACAGACTTTTGGATGCAGGTTGCGCGATCTTGATCGAAAGATGAGAGGCCGCTGTTGCATCTTGAGATCGGGCATCGATGTGGGCAGTTCAGATTCTAGATGGGCAGGCTTCGACGCACGGTTCAAGTCCATGGAGAAGGCCGCTGTGAACTCCGCACTCCGCAGACTCCGCACCTGCGCAGAACTTCACGTGTAGCTTGCATCCACGTGTCTGCATGCGCTGCTGGATTGGTGGATGGTTGGATAGAGGAGCCAGCCCGAAAGCTAGCCCCGTACGGCACGAGAGAGAGAGGAGGCCGAACAAAGGAGAACCGAGGAGCCGATAGCAACAAGAGAACTTAAGAGAGAGAGTCGCAGGGGCCTTGGATGCAAAAAAATCCTGCTGTCGGTTCAGTACAGTAATGCTCCCACCTTTGTAAGTCCTACCCGATGGAACGGGGATGGGCTGTACTGCTGGGAGCCAATCTTAAGAACAATCGAGTTGTGCAGATAGAGAGTCAAGATATCTCGGTTCCGGTGGCTCTCCCACCTCCATTGTTGCCGCTGTTACAAGTACGGCCGTTCTCCGTTCTATCTACCAATCTCCCTTCCATCGAATTCCCCGCAGCAGCCACTTTTGGAATAGTTTCGTGTTGCTTGCTTCTAGCCGCTACTAAGTAGCACATCCACTCCAAACGGATGGTCGAACAGGGAGCTGTGAGAAGCAATGCAGAAGCTGGGGTACGCTGCTTGTGGCATTTCTGTGAAGATGCTGGATGTGCAGAGCTTGTATGCGAAGGGCTGCTCTGAGCGGGCTTGCTACAGTATGTGGACAGGAACGGACTTTCTAACTCATGAAGCTTATGCAGTTTTGAGTACTGCAACTGTTGGAGTTACGCCTCTTCAGGAATTTGCTGAATCAGTGGTGTTCCAATGTGAACGCTTGATGTCTTGTATGCTCCCATAAACCTCGTCTGACTTGTCGAGCACGAGTGACAAAAAGCCACCTTCTGCATACCCATAACCGGTTCGATCAGGACCCGGGCAGCACCCGAGGGTCGCTACTCTCGCCCCCCAAGTCTCCAGAGTCAGCAGGCTGTGGCTTCTGCGGCGGATTTAGCAGCAGCCTCCTCGAGGCCCTTTGCAGACGTGTACTCTCTCCGCATTTGTGCCTGTCTCTGGCCCTTCGCGTGTGCATCAAGCCGTCCATCAAGACTCCTCGGCTGGCATTGTAAACTTTCCTCACTTTGGAAGGTGTGGCCGCGACGGCATCGAGGCAGGATGGCATCCACAAATTCGCACGCTCTTTGATGGGGTGAACAGAGGCAGCTGTGTTCTGCGAGAGGCTGCAACCGCCGCAACTGCAGCAGTGCGCGTGGAAGCAGAGGTCGCTCACGACGGTCTACGAAGTTGTTTTGCCGGCCATGGCTGGAGAGCTGCCCAGGCTAAGTGCCGCGAGCTGGCACAACGTATTGAAAGTCGTGCCCTTGACATGCCGATACAGATGTCGGACTCGTAGATCGACGGGATGTTTCATCAGGTCTAGTGCGAAAGGTGCAGATACCAGAAAGGCTTGGAAGACGGTCAAATTCCATGCCTGATCGATCCCAGGCATCTCCGTTCCTGGACGTTGGGCCCAGGACATGGACCTCTCTTCTGCATGAAGCCGCGCAGACCGACCAATCAGCCCACAGGACCTCGAAGTCAAAATCGACAACATGGCAGCTGCTTCAGATCTTTGGTTTGTGATGCTTGCAGCCTGCCTTCTCGCTTGTTACTTCTGGGATTTTCTGGGTAGCCGGCAGTACGACAGCTCGTTTGTGTGCGGCAGGATGCAGCGCACGTTGCTTGCATGCGTGCATGGGCGTGTACCGCATGCCGCGTGCCGCGTGTTCGTGTTCGTTCGTGCATGCGTGCGTGCGGGTGCGGGTGCGGGTGCGCGTTTGCGTGTGCTTGTGTGCTTGTGTGTTTGTTTGTTTGTTTGTTTGTTGGTTGGTTGGTTTCTTTTTTTTTTGTTTGTTTGTTTGTTTGTTTGTTTGTGTGTGTTTTGTGTTTTGCCTTTGAGCAGGTCCAGGCATGTCTGGACCACGATCTGCGGTGCTTGGAGAGGCTGGAAAGCAGTTGTTGAGCAACAAGACTGGGCTGACATGCACGATATGAGTTATATAGCAGTTGATGGGCCCTTCCATCTGCAAGGTACCGAGCACAGACCGTGTGTGTTTGTGTAGGCACGCAGTGGCACCCGCCTTGAGCCGTTTGGTTCAAGCGGGGCACACCGGTTACGCAGCTTCTTCTGTGGCTACCTTGCCTCTGTTCCTGCGACGGCCGCAACCTATAACAGCCGGCCCCTGGCGGACGGGGTGACCGTGCATCCGTCACTGCCAGAGAGGCACCAGCATGGCTCGTGGAGCCGCCTGGAGGGCTGTCTATGCTGGCGGCAGTGTCTGCTCCTCTCTGGTACAGGTTCTTTCTGTCCCATTCTCTTCGAGCTTCCATTGAGTTTACAGCCGGTGGATTCTGCGGCAGAGCTCTCTGACGCCGGTACCGCAGTTCCGTTCCTGGTCCAGTTGCAGAACATGCTGCGGCAACTGCTCGTTTGGCACAGTCCGTTTCCTATCGTTTCCTTACGCCAAAATGCCTATTGCACGCAGATGCAATAAGGATCAGCATGCCGTGATGTGCGATGGCATCAAAGCTCCGGGGAAACAGGCCGAGGATAATGCAGAGGCGGACAGAAGGGAAAGGAGGCGGGTACAGATGAAGCTGCGGAACCTGTGTGCCCGCTTGAACCTGATCGCTCAAGGCGGGTGCCGTTGTGTGCCTACGCAAACCCATCCAATCTATCCCCGGTAACGTGCTTTTGGCACAGGCCACGTCCTTACGCCAAAATGCCTGTTGCACGAGATGCAATAACGGGCAGCATTGCCTTTTGTCCGATGGCTGTATATTCGAACTGCATGATTTTGTATGCACAATGTTCGAATATGTCGTAATCTATTCCTTGTGTTATATACAAGAGCAATAGCAGCTTGCAACAGATCTTATAGATTTTTATGCTACATTTGTACTTTGCATGCTATCGTATCTTATCGTATAGTTCAACGTATCATAACGTTGTAATATGCCCTTCAGTGGCTTACAGTCCGGAGTTTGCCTGTCGTACTCGTAGGCCTTAGCCTGCTTGTTTGGCGATGAGCGCCTTCGACAGCCTTTGTCCAATCAAAATTCGGGTGGGCAAAGGTCCCGATGATCTGAGACGCTGTAATTTGTAATGTATTCTAGTGCTGTGTAACCTAAATACGATGTTAGAAACTATATGAGACGATGTTAAAATACCATACAGCAGCTGCTGTAGTGCAGCACTTTGAGGATGCTTGTTCCACCTGTCTGCAACAGGCGGCTCGTGGCCCAATTCTCGAAGCGCCACTCCGAGGTTCTGGAGGTGCCAGCTGAAATAGAATCCATGTTAGCAAATTTGGTGCCAGCGCAAAGGTGTCTCTTTATCGATCTGCCGATCGATCTATCCATCTATCTGCCCATCTATCTGTCTCTCTGTCTATTTACACAAACTTACTTACCTATCTAGCCATTTACCTCCACGCAGGTCATGAGTGCAGGACGACGGTAATGTATGCTTGTGATGTGTGAAAGTATGGTATGTGTGTACGGATGATTGTACTGGAATGTAATGCCATGTGTGTAATGCATGTATGCACCATATGCAAGCAGATAGCCATGTTGTAATCAAATGCAACAGAATGTTTATGAATGTTGTTTAGTGTTTACAATTGCATGGTACGCATGCAATGTGCGCGTGTGATGTATGAATGGTCTGATATGGTGCAGTATGCAAATAGGCATATTCTCTTTGTGTTTATGTGTCTATGTACCGGTGTATGTTGCATGTATGCTTGCACATGCACATGCATGCATTCGTGCGCGGTTTCCCAGTTGTTGCCAGGCAGCTGAGCAGATGACGTCTGAGCTGAAGGCGGAGGTGCATCATCAGCCTTGCTTTGGTGTCAGTTACTTGCCTTGATCTATGGCATGTCTCTCCCTGGCACATGGCAGATCGTCCCAGGTGGGCCAGCAGCTGCAAGGTTTCAAGGATGGCAGGATTATGGCAGCCTGTGCGCCAAACCGCCCGGCGGAGGCCCCGACCAACTGGTGTCCCACGCCACCAGCCATCAGCAACTCAGAACTTTTTCCCCTCTGCGCAACGAGGCCTTGGCCTTGGAAGGACGCCTCAGGCTCGCTGAGGCAGCCCGAAGCCAAGAGCATACGCCACTCGAACCTCCCAGCTAGGACAAAGAGGACGAAGGACGGAGCTGAATGATGAGAGAATGAGACAGCGATATCTTGGATGCAGGAGCCAAGACCGACTGATTTGGGTGCACGAGCGGGCGCGCAGGTGTGTTTCCTCGCAGGGCCTCAGCGTTGCCTTCCCTGAAGCGGGATAGGAAGACGACGATGCAGGGACAAAAAGAACGAGAGCCCCTAGAGACATCACATCCACCCAGCACATCAAGCAGAGTAGTCAGCAACTTCCCCCGATCGCGAATGAATGCATGGGCTTTCCCACTGCTGCCAGCAGCTCTTGGTTGAGGGACACGGAGCAAGGTTACTTCCGGTCCAACTCCTAAGTTTGACCCGCCCTGCCTCGGGCGGGGCACAATGAAGGAAGAAGGGAGGAGGGAAGGGGCAAGAGGTAAGGAGACAGGGAGGAGAGAGACTTGTAGCATGCCTGCAGGCGACTTGGTCCCGACAAGCGAGGAAGGGAGATAGATGTACCATGATGTACCTATCGGTGCGAGATAGGGATGCTGACTCAGAAGGACTTACATGTGTTAAAAGCCCCATCAGCAGATGCAGGGACTGATCGCGCCTGAAACACTCAGAAGGCTACAAGGCCAAGTTCATGCAAGTGAGGGAGTCCTTGTGCCGCACCGACACGAAGCACCTTGACAGCCTCTTCGACCGCCCAGGACCTGCAACGAGCACTGCGGGATGTCCTGTACTCGGCGGTCAAGTGGCACCGCATCAGCTCGCAGGGGGTGTCTGCTGCCACTGCAAGGTTGACGACTGGGAGCGGGCCATGTGCTGAACGAGATGTAATCAGAGACGCTACCGCTAGAGCGATCAGCGCTGAATCAGACCGAGGGATTCTCGGATGGCCTTAGGCGAGGCCAGCCCATCACGAGCAGCGCATCGACAAGCTCGAGGCAGCACTGGCAGCACTTCGCATCGTTGCTTCCTCGGCCTGCTCTGTGCCCCCACGTGACCATCGGCCAGGCTGATCTGGCGAAGCTGTTGAATCCTGAGCCCGCGGAGGAATTACATCACGGTCTTGCGGACTGCGACGGCTTTCAGGTTTCAACGACTTGGTTCAACATCTGACATGGGAGTCCAGGTGGGCGCATGGCATGAGCTTGCGAGTGAGTCCAACGCAGTCCAACGCTAGGACCCGCGCGCGCGGCGCGGAATTCCAGAAGCTCCGTGGCGGCGCGGCCCGCTGTCGACTGTTGTCAGCGCGTTTGCCCGTTGAAGGGCGAAGTGGCGAAGTGATCCTCAGGTCAGAAGCGGAGCGTCCACATAAGGCCAGCCTCGAGTCGAGATGTTTGCAAAGAGTCTGCAAAACTCGCGAAGAGGCCACAGAAGTTGCAGGGTCAGCGTCGCATGTGTTGCAGCCTGAGGTCCTGCAGTGCAGGAAGGTTGGTCAGGTGGGTTGCATGTGGTTATCCGGCAGTTGACGGCATGTTGGGAATAAGATCGTAAATAAGCGAGATTTGTTCGATGTTGTCCACACAGAGCTTGGACCTGGTTGCCAAGCCTTACAAGCATCGGAATGAAATGGTTATGCAGAGATTCGCTGTTCTGCAAAGCATGCAATTGCCTTGGACATTCCTGTTCCTAGTGATGCCGTGCCCAAGGCCAAACGACGCCAAGGAAAGGCTAAAAGAACTTCAGAAATCATCAGGCCCGCAAGTCTCCAGAGGATGAGGATGCTTTTCGTACATTACAATGACAAGTGCCACACTTCGGTCTTGACACACCACCAGGCTTTCGTTTTTGGGCTCACCCGTATGTTGCAATCGTGAGATCGAAAAGGTTGTGTGGTGCAGTGTCTTTTCTGCATGATATCTCGGGCTACCCAGTCAATTTCCTTTCCAACTTCATGAACATGGCGCTAAGATGCTGATGCTGCTTTGGGGTTCGCACCATTAAATAATGTTGGATGTCCTGCGCCAAGCGATGCGTCTGAGGCCCTTCATAGAACGTACGCTGCAGCCCTCGGAGCTGGCTTGCGACAGACTCGGAGAGCGCGCTTCAAAGGCCAGAGCCCTGAATATCCCCCTTGGCATCGTCTTTTGCTCGATCTTGAACCAATGCACCGCTATGCTACTGTGGGCTGCGGTTCTGCCGAAGGGGGTGAAAGGATGATGAAGCAAGGCAAGCGGCACTGTGAACGTCGAGCAGCCAGCCGCTGAACTTGAGGCCGTGCTTCCACGGAAGGCCTTAGGAAGCGCTTGGCGTTGACTGTCTCTTCCACAGGTGGCTTCCAATTCAGGCCGTCCGCTCAGCTCAGTATGCCTGGCCAGGAGTAACGCATTTCCGAAAACAGCCCGAGCAGATGTCGTCAGGCACACCTTCAGCGCCTCCCTCCCCATCGATGCCAAGCCGGCCGGCGAGAGCCCGGGCCAATTCCGAAACTCAAGCGTCTCGCGGCTTGTAGGTCGCGTTAAGAGACATGGTGCCTGTTTGCATTGATGCATGGACGGAAGCAACTAAAGAAGCATGCAGGTAACGCACTGATCAAACTGGATGTTTGTCTGAGAGTCGCAGGTATCAGGCTTATCCAACCATCTTAAACATCAGCAATGCACTTCCTGCAGGCCGGGGCGAGGCTTGTAAAACCATGTAAAGCCCTAAGCTCATACTTTAACCCAAGACCCGACGGGTTCTAGGATTATGTTCCTGAAGTTTCAGCTAGGTTGGTTGGAATTTAGGAATCAATCTTTTGGTTCGATAGAGCAGCTCTTATCGGGCGATTGCCCTGCCATTTTGGCTCAAGGCGATCCGCCGAAAATCTTTGATCACTGTCCTCGTGCATTTGCTCCCTGTGTCATGTCAGCACAAACCGCAGGACGTACAAGGAGCCTTCTTCGCCGGAGCCTATCGACGCCGAGGCGTGGCAGGCTTCAAGAGCCACGGAAACTGGAAAGAGGTGCAGAAAACGATCGAAGTTTGGCTCGGAAACCAAGCTCCAACAGCTCATCGTGAATCTTTGAAGGATGAAGTTCCTAATGCCGTTCTCAAGCGCAGCGAATTCAAGCAAGGTGGTATATGGATCGTGGACACAGCTAGCGAGCATTGAAAATTGAGGAACGCTCGGTCTCCGGTCGATTCACTGACTCTCACGGCGACATGATCATGCTCACGCCAAGCACTGCCTTGATTTCACCGAGCCTTGGATCGGCGTGGCTTTGTCGAAGATGCGGATCGGCTCCCGGCTGATGAATTCGAGATGCTTCAGCGGTTGCAGTGCGCACCACCACAGATACAGATGGGCCACGTTCTCCAAACCGTTTGGCAGATCCCGATTTTTGCGATCGCCGTCAAGACGAAGAGTCCGCTTCAAGACTTTAACTTCGGTCTACGCCGCGCGCACAACGACAGTGAAGGCAGGCAGCGGTCGCGGCGGGCTACCAGATGAAGAAATCTGGGGTTGCTCCCTTGTTGACTCGTCAGCCCTCCCGAGGGAAGCGATCCGTCAATCCTTGGCTATCGTGGAGAGCATGCCGATCGTTGGCGACATTGCCGCTTCCAACCAGTAGCAGCCCAATCGGACGCCAGGAACAGCGGGCCGGGGAGTATCCGGAAAAGTGCTGTGTGTGATCCGCATGGCCCCCATCTTCGCAAACACACTCGCGCATGCCCGACGCAACTCACCCGGCGCTACTCGCGCCTCGCACTTGTGCACTCGGGCGCCCTTAATCGCGCTTTCCCATCACAGCCCCGAGTTCGCAGATTCACAACCACAGTTCAGATGCATGCGTGGGGGATTCGAGCCAGAAAAACGCACGACACGATTCGGATCCACTGCTTACACGTAATGTATGTCTATGTTGACGAAACGTTTCCGCTGGTTGTAAAGTTTCCCTCAAAACCTCGTCTGATTTGTTCGAGCACGAGTGACAAAAATTGCACGTAACATGAGCCTTGGGGACTTAGGGACGAACTGGAGAAAGGGATGTGGCATGAAACGTATAATACCGAGTGATGATGGTGGTGGGACTTTGTTAATGTAGGCCAATGTAGGCTTTGGCCAATGTGCTAAAAGCGAGTGAACTTGGTGAACAGATCAGGTCTGCGAATGTACCTAGTGAAGGTTGGAATCCTCCGAAACCTCGCCTGCCTGTCGGGTGCGAGTGACAAAACATGTTTATGTTACGGCTATGTTCCTCTCCAATTCTGTTGGGCGGTTTCGCGTCGCTCTCTGCAATGCTCTTGTCCTGTTCGAGCGTTTACTTCTCTAGACTCTAGCGCATTTCGAGTGGTTCTCTTTTTCTGGAAGTTTCAAGAGTCTAGAGTCTTTGGAGCGGGTTGGACACATGTCAAAATACTTGCATTGCACAGATCACTAGCATGCATGAGTGATGGATGTGTCTGTGTGACATGTGTGTACATATGTATCATCTATATGCAATGAAATATCAACACACGACACCCATGATGACAACCATGCAACTGTTCTGCCCACGCAAACCAAGGCATGTGTGTCATGTGTCTCTATCTACATATATGTGTGTATATATATATATATACACATTTTTTTCACACAGACACACACTCTCATATATGTAATGTATGCATCCATACAAACGTGTGTGTGTGTATATATATATACACACATATTTAAGCATAAATGCATACGACGCTTTCTGTATATATATATATATATATATATATATATGCTCTACCCCCCCCCCCCTAAGACCCGCAAGAAGTAGTAAAAGATCCTGATAATTCACTCCAGCATTCCTACATGTGCTATCCACGCGTGTGCAAAATACGGTGTAGACAAGATAATCTAGTGAAGTATTGGTGAAGTATTGCTGTTATCTGCTTAATAACTAGATTTATGAATATTCTTATACAAATGTTTGAACAATTTGACGCAGCATTACTGCAAATAATGTTAGGAAATTACGCAAAACACAATATAAGCAAGATAATCTAGTGAAGTATTGTTTTGTTGTCTGCCCTGGAGCAAGAAATGTAAATATTCTTTGTAAACTTTTAGACAATTTGATACAGTACTAGCACAATTACTATTAGGAATTACGCATAACACAATATATCTAAGATAATCTAGCGAAGTATTAACACCGCATCATACATGTATTTGTTTGATATAATTCTGCTCATAGCAGGTGGGAGCCCACCTTCCCAACTTCTCCAATTTCTTCACCTATATCATATTTTGAGCCACCCAAAAATTAAACATTGTTTTCCGTGCTGGCCAATATTTCAGACCAAGAGCCACTATATTCAATTTTCCCCTTCCTCACTGCCATATTATAAGAACTGATTGCTTCGTTGGAAGTTCCGCAAAACGTATTTCCTCAATTATTGTTTGTATGAGCCAGCCAAACAGGAACAGATAGCCAAACAAACTCCGGAGAAAACATCGAAAAGGAAAAGGAGTGTTTCTAATTGGCACACAGACAGACAAATCTCAATTTCCATCGTAAGCCCTAAGCCCTAAAGACCCTAGACCCTAAACCCTGAACCCTAAGCCCTAAGCCCTAGTCCCGAAGCCCTGGGTGTAGGTTCCAGGTCCCCTTGAACGAATCTAGCTGTTGATTAACTGACTCATTGCACAATCTGACATGATTTGGATGAGAAGCCTGCTGTCTTCTAGAACCATTGACAAGCTAATTTCCCTACATCGGCTTAATCCTTTCCCGTTGTAGGAAGTCACCCCTGAGAATTGAAATTAGTATTGGGCCCGACATCCAGAACATTATGCGGGATTTGGGTTCGGCCTGTTTTGCAGCCCACGAACCCTGAAATTCTACATGTCTGTGGCCTGCGGCCTGCAAGTCACCGCAGCACTACATTCTCGAAACCAAGGCTGCCCGTAATCCTCTAGCTCCTAGCATTACCTGCTCCCACATTATTACGAGTATTGGCGTCAGAGATTACCATCGTCCCAACGCCCAGAGCATTTCGTTTAGCTTGAGTGGTGGTATGAGTACTAGTAATCCGTAGTAGATTTCTCTGCTGGCCACTGATATCACCAGTCCCTCGTCCTGGCTCGTAGTATGCATTGTATCCGTGATAATACTCGCAAAATCGCTGGCGTGCTACATGGGTTAGTTCAAGCAGGGGCCAAACAACTCGTTCAGTTTACTGTCATAACTTCCATCATAAACTAAATTAAGAAAGCACGGATATACCACTAACAAATATTGCCAATAAGTTGATTAGGTGACTGGTTAAATCAACGTTTTTATGTATACATAATACTGTGACATACACTGTGTAAGCACCTGGAATTAGCTAATTCTCTACATTACCATGGTCTGGTCATGTTTCAGTCACGGGACAAGTGCATCCATTCACCAACCCATATGTTTTCAATTGCTTGCCTCTGGCATAGGGCTGTCAGAATGCAAAAGGTGAAAAACTATTACTCGGCTTGGCAGCAAGTAGACTAAATGTGTGCTTAAACCGTTTGAAATGGCTAGCTCCTTATCTTGATATAAGCAGAAATTTAACCCACATGCATTTAGATACGCCCGCATGCAGATTAGAGGCTTCATTTTGGCAATGATAGTGGGTTCCTATACATGAGTTGGACTGATGAATGGCCAAAAGACAACTAGTCTGGCACGTGACAAATGAAAATGAAGATATAAGCAGAACACTATAGAATGGGATGTTTACTTAGTATTTCAAGTATGTAATCTGATTAACCACAGGCATGAAGAAGCCACAAAAAGCTTTCACATAGGTTAACTTTCTGAATGATGCCGTTATTTGGATTTATGTTGAAAAGAAGCAAACAGGGTCTTTACACACCGGAACAACACATTTTTCCTGCCTTGGCACTACCAGATTCCTTTATGCGCACATGTATCAGCCTCTGTGCTTGAGACAGAAACGAAATCTGGATGTCATGATGTTTCACAGGTTGGCACAAAGTCGCAGGTTTTCAGATTCGCAAATTCGCAGATTCGCAGATTTGCAGATTCGCAGATTTGCAGAGTCTTAAATTCGCAGATTCGCAGATTGTATAGCCTTTGCGATTTGGCAATCTGCGAATCTGGGATTCTGCGAATCTGCGAATCGAATCTGCGAATCTGCGAATCTGCGAATCTGCGAATCCGCGAATCTGCGAATCTGCGAATCTGCGAATCCGCGAATCTGCGAATCTGTGAATCTGCGAATCCGCGAATCCGCGAATCTGCGAATCCGCAAATCCGCTGAAGTACCCGTCACGGCGAGGCCCTTTGAGCGTCAGATACTTACACGTCGCGAAGCCCTGAAAGACCCTGAACGTTATTGCAGCTGCATCCATGCCCCGATGAAGTTGGGCAAGTCGAGAGTACCTGACAGCAAAGCGTGGGTTTTGGGGGGGGGTACCATATATATGTGTATATGATGCTAAGGTCGTCCCGTTTCAGCCACCAAGCCGACGGCCGACGCGACCCCTGCTCACTGTGCCTGGGTCAGGTGCGCAGTGCTGTCGCGCCATAGCCAATGCTTGAGTAGCTGAGCGGCTTGGCGCTGCGGAGGGGTTCGGCGAATGTCTGGCATCCACGTGGTGGTCACGGCCTTACTCCAATGCGAAACACGGATATGTCGAAGTCGTTGAGGAAACGCCGAGCTCCACGTCCTCACTCTGCGAGATCGGGACCGAACAGGTGGATCAACAAGTATCCACAGCCTCCCCAAGCCTCCCAGACGGTACTTCTGTGCAGTTTCTGCCAGGCTGCACCGACTGCGGAGGCACGATCGGTGCTTATACGTACAGTGGTAGCGCGGGGCAGCCGGCGTATGCACGATACGAGTTCTGCATCTCACCCAGAACTCACGAAGAAGACACGGATGAACTCGGTCCTTATGATTTTCTTGATCTCCCATTCATCAGTTGGTAATTATCTTGTTCGGAATGTCGTAACCTAATACTACAGCTCTTGAAGGCAGAGGCACTGTAAGACTTCAATGCAAGCGGCTTGTTAGCACGAAGCATTCGTGCACAGCTAGGTTCACTAGTGTTGTTCTTACGATCTGTCAGTTGGTCGGCCGGCAGCAATGGTGCAGGCTGAGTGAGGCCAAGGATGGCACTTCCTGCGGCTGAAGCCGAGCTTTCGGAGGAGCAGGTTCTCAGATATTTGGCGAATCTCCAGCCGGACCAGGCAGCGGCTTTGCTGGCCAAATCGGCCCAGAAAACCCAGAAGCCGGATTCGCTGCTGGCGGGCCCCGTGGAGGATGCCCAAGATGGACTGGACAGAGACCGGACAGAGTCCGCCAAGGAAGCCATGCGGGCTATTGCGGCAGGCAACTTTGCGGTTGCCCAGGAACGGGGCGCAAAGGCAGATTTGTGCTGTCTTGGTGAAGACGGATGGGGTTTCCTGCACTGGGTCGTACACGTTGCCGGCGCTGCAGGTGCTGCCTCAATGCAGAAAGAGGAGCATGCAGTCGGATGCCAATGCTGTCACACCTCGCCCGCCCATAAAAGAGGCCCCGCTTTTGCACTGCTTCAAAATCTGTTGAGCTCTGAGGAAGGGCGTTCAGCAGTAGATTTCCCTACGTCACAGGGCGCCACTCCTCTCATGTTTGCTGCAGACGCGGGTGACGAAGAGACGTGCGCAGAGTTGCTGCGAGCAAGGGCCGATGTTTCGTTGAAGGACTGTGATGGTGATACTGCAGAGGCTTGGGCCTTGGCAAAGTCTCACAGAAACTTAGCGACTTTGCTGCACAGTTAATCGATGCTCAGGCGCTCAGGCGCTTGGTGCGGATCAGATTAAGTGTACAGTCAAGAGTGACGAGAGCCGGCGATGCTTCGCGCATCTTCACGGTCTCTTGTCGCCGATGTGGCGAGTAAAGAGGGAGTGCTTGCCTGCTGCAGTGCTGCACAGCCTCTATGTCTCTTGCGCGTGTGCAAGACTATTTGAGTAAGGGTTTGGTTGATCTGAGATGATCCGTGCTGATTTCCGACTGGGCAGGAGTCTGCCGGGGCAAGGCCGGAACAGACGAGCCTTCGTCCAGCAACACGGTAACAGTAATAAGTAATGGTTGAACAGTTTAACGATTAGTCAGCATGCGGCTTGCAAAGCTTCCTCAGTTCCCACGACTCTGTGGTTCCTCTCAGGCATGTCCCATGTCATCTCATGTCCGCTCTTTGCCGCAGTCGAGATCTCTGGGAGAAGTTGCTGGCAGGATCCGGTCACAGTCTGAGAGGCTGAGAGGCACAGTGGACATTTGACGTCTGGGCTCCGTCTGCTCCGTTTCTTTTGAGGCATAAGTGGACCCAGCGGCAGAGGCCAATGGGTTGCAAAGGCTGCATTGAACACTTGCTGTGTTTGCTTTGTCTCCGAGCGAAAACTAACGGAATCATACGGGATTTCTTCTGTGATGACCTGCTGGCGTGGGCTCACAGCACGAATTCACCGAGTTGGAAAAGGCTGCATCCCTTCAACCCTTCCTTCGGAATGTGCTTCGCTTCTCACACGGCAGTGCAGGTGCAGGCTGCCTCCCAGGACCGAGGAGCCCCCGGCACAAAGCCGCGGCCGCGCCGAAGTCACATCCGCCTCTGCAAGTCCAACGTGGGAAGGCTGACGGCGGCGGCCGTCGCTGCCATGACAGAGACTCGGCAAGAAGTGTCATGATACGTCATGATGCTTCGGCACTGTCATATGTCCGCTGAGCAGCGCCAGGAGACAACTTGCAGTTCTTCGAAGCGACGCATCCGGCAGCGCCTTCACAAGAAGTTGGGCTCCATCCTCACCAAAGCAGAGTTTGCGGAAGCGGTAGAAGTCCTGAAGGACCTGGAAAGGCTGCTTAGCAGCGAACGAGAATCCTCTACGCTTCTACAGGCTGAATCTAAAGCTTTCTCAAGTGGTGCGGCTGGGAGGCAAGCGCTGCTGACCAGCCAAGCGTCGGATGAAAGCATGGCCAGTTCCTCCAATCCTGCAGCTTGCCTTCAGCGTATTGCACCAGCTTCCACACCCCTCGTAAGAAACATGTTGGCCCACCTAGGAATCATGGGCCTTCGGTAGCGCTAGGGCCAAGTGCCAAGGACAGCAGTGAGGCGAGCGCGGGTTGTGATTCCACTACACGGGAAGAGACTTGGCTTGCAGTCGTGTCAATCCCTGTTGCTCCTTCGGGTGGCATGTGCATGAAGTGGCTCAGGACGAGCATCTCGAGATGCAAACACGGTTGCTGACGACAGCAATTCCAGTAGAGAGAACCTTCGTCCACTTCAACACGTCTACCCGACCGGTTCGCAGACGATCCCACTCTGTGTAGACCCATGATTGCATGCCTTCGTAATTCGGGCCATGGTGGAGTCTCTCTGCCTGCAGATCCTCCGAGATACTGAGGAACTAACGGTGGAGACTGTAAAGCTACTCGCCTGCTCGACACACATTGCAATGTCTAGATTGCCGCTGCTTAGGGCTCGAGGCCTGAGATGTGCGGTAGTTTCCCAGATCTTTTCCGTGATTGATGTAAATGGCACGCCAACTTCCGAAGGAGCCGACCTTTCGAGACGTTGGGGTGCCATGTCATGTCGTACGGTGTCGTACAGTCGTACAGTCCGTTCCCTGGATATCCCTGGGCTCGGGATCCGCCTGGTAGTTTGGAGACCCAGGCTTCATGACGCGCACAGACCCATGTTCTTGCTGGCCTCGAGGCCGCCTTGAACGTGGATGTTCCACTGAGAAAAGACAGAGACAGGGGGCTGACAGGGGGCTTCCCGCTTCCATGCGAGGTCCGAGGTGCTTAGCGGCTTAGCAACAGCTTCTGGTCAGGGCCTGGGACTCCCCGAGACGAGACTGTCCACCAGCCTGCAGAGGACCAGGTGCGCTTTGAGAGTGCTCTCAAGACCCGTCTTGCTACATAGTAGCTGCACTACATGCAGGGGCACTCGACGTCGAGGTCGGGCAGTTGCAGTTGTGCTCATTTCCGCTCCAAGTAAGTCGAATTGCATCAGGCTTTACGCTCCGTTTGTCCGCCGCCTCCTGCTCATTTACATGTAGCAGAGGTGTTTCTTGGACGTGGTACTGTAGCTGCTAGCCTCGAGAAGCTAAGCTATGGATGCCGCTATTCTCTAAGCAGTTCCAAGCCAGACTGCCTTGCACATTGAGTTGTCTGCGCTTGTCTTGACAATGCACCGCCTATCCTTGCTTTTGTTGACGTGGACATGGGTGAGCCAGGCGTCAATGATCGTCCCCTGATATGACAGGTTACAGGATACTGTCTCAGCAAGCTGCCCTCCAAGTCTTCCAGAGCCAGCTGAATTCTGAATCAGATGGCTGCTTCGAGAGCGTACTGGGTTCTCGTCGTTTCTAGGGCAAGAGCGAAAGCTGTGGCAGTTTGGCAACTTGTGGTGACAAAGGGTTGGATAGATTCGAAGCTTAGCATGTCCAGGTCAACGCTGCAATTACCGGGGTCCCGCGATGTAATGCCAAGGTCTACGTGGGCTCCGCAGGCTGCGATGCGGATGACATCTCTTGTCACAACAGCAATCAACCACACAGTGAGCTCTTTGCTTACGACGTTTCCTGGAGATGGTAAAACCGGTTGAGCCGAATTTATGAATGGTGCTGTGAGCTTGACGAGAGCGTAGGTGAATGGATTGGATGTGCCGGCAAGCTTAGGTTCTGAGAAATGGGTTCGTCGTTCCCAATCCTCAGTTGCATGTGGACGTTGGCGGACTGCCGCTGTGGCTCACTGTCATTGAGTCGGATGATCTCGACCAGAAGTGCATGTTCGCCGCTCTCGACAACCACCAGATTCGCGTGTTGCAAGACCCAGGCTCTTCGCTGACAGCCTTTGAACCGATTCAGTCCATGCCATCTGGTGGTTCAACACCGGTCTTCGCAATCCCGAGCCTGGATCAAAAGTTTCTGCTCGTGGCAAACTACAACTCCAATGACGATCCTTTGGGTGCTGGCGTGACTGCTTTCAGGATACAACCAGATTGCCAGCTGACACCGACCAGCATTGTCAAACATCAAGGATCCTCAGTGGACTCTTCTCGCCAGCTTGCTGCGCACACACATGGCTTGGTTGTGTCCTCCAGGCACAACCTAGTTTATGCTTTCGACCTGGGTATGGACGTGATCTTTTCGTACAAGCGCCCCGGCTGCAACATGAGCTTGAAATCCAAAAAAGAAGCGCGAGCAACGGCCCTAGCGAAGAGCTTAGTCACCTAGTTCAGAATCACATATGTCTGGCTTGGCTTGCGGATGGGCGCTAGACTAGTTTTCGAATCCCCTGTTCTGCAGCGGCTGACTGCCATCGCAGACTGGGGGCCCATAGAGACTCTTCATCACAATGTCGGCGGGATAGAAATCTCCCAAATTCTCGAGGCTCTCTGACACCGGCCAGCTGCAGGAGCTGCAGCGAACGCAGGCCTCGGGGATGTTGTCAAAGCAGTTGACGAAGTAGACGATATATGGGCACACCCTGTGCGACGATGCCGAAGATCTGATGCGAAAAAAGCACGTTTCCGATGATAATGATACGGCATGGCCACGCAGTGCATGGATGTCCCATTGATTCATTGCTTTAGTTGGTTCAGCCTTCAAGCTGATGAGTTGCTCGTGTGCCGCAGTGTGGTTGCGGAAGGAAGTGACGCCACATGGCAGGGCACTGTACTGAACTATCACGGGCTTGACGCCAGTGTAGAAATGGATGCAGCGCTGCAGGAAGTGTGTTTTGGATGTGGAAGCTATGCAGACAGACTGTGATGCGTATGATGAAATGCATGGAAGGCATAGAATGGAGGAGTGCATGCATACAGATTCTGCGGGCAGGCATTCGCAGGTGTTTGTGTTGGATATGTTGATGTTTGCTTGTTGCGATTTATGATTGTGCATGGGTAAGTGTCAGTGTCAGTGGCATCATGGTACTGTACGTACGGTGCGCGCGCGCGCGCCTCACAAGCCTCAAAGACCACTTGTAAGCGGCGGCCTTCGAAGGTGTTTCCGGCATCTGGTCCACGGCACGGAATGGAGCACCAATCGCTGCCGATCTTGTACGTCATCTGTGAGATGAGCAGCTTGCCTGAAAGGGTTCTGGGCGATTGTCCAGACCTTTCCTCTCTGCGACTCCCCGAGTTCGGGTATTGGTTTGCTAAGGCAGGGCAGTCCTTGTTTACCAGGAGCCGGGGGCTGCCTTGATACCTGAAGTTCTTGGCTGCCGGAGCCACGCTGAAGTGTGGAGCATTGGCCAGCCAAAGTCTTGCAACACACCATGCATGAAATGTGAGCTGCGTTGCGTTTAAACGGTTTGTTGGTACTCGGCGGAAGTTACACACCAGAAAATGAAGCACCCACATACACCAGAACCAACAAACAAGCTCTCGAACGCTCATGCACATGCACAGTTCCGAAGCCTGAGCTTGGCACCCCATGCAGGAGCTTGATGACGGCCGGTTGAGCCTTCGACAGATCAACACCATACGTTTGGAAGACGCAGACGAAGACAGCAAAGCTGCCGAGATCACGATGCTGGCTTCCGGAACGACGTTATATGCTTCGAACCGGGGTGCGAAGGACTCGTCCAACACTGCCTGGCCCTGGGTCTAGAGAGATGCATGGAGTGTTCAAGAAAGTCCGCCTAATTCCTGAACATCCAAAGACTCAGGTCACTGCCTTCCGTATCCTTGACAATGGCCACCTGAAGGAGCCAAGCGGAATGGCGGTCCACATGACAGCTTCTTCGTTGTGGTTGGTTTATTCCTTTTCTGATGCTAGGAGATACAGCAGATCAAGGCGCCGGCGTATCCGCGCGGCATGACGTGCCATGCTCAGAAGCATCTAGAGGTGCTGCAGGCAATGCTACGCGAGAAGCTCCAACACTGCCTCAATGCTTGCAGGTTGGTCCACGATGACAGTATTTTGCTTGTGGCGGGTCAGTCCAACAGTGACCTGGCCATTTACAGAGTGCAATCCGAAGGCGGGGAGTGGAATCCTCAGCAGGCTCTCATCTGTGGCTTGGTGAGTTCAGAGAGCATGGATCCCTCCGCTTGCAGGAACGCTCAGTGAGCAATACACTCTGCATCGAGGGTTGCCACCACAACCAGCAGCTTTTGCAGTGTTGCAAGAGCCGGCTGGGGAATTGTAAGTGTCGCGGGTACTACAAGCAACTGCTCCCCTTCCCCGTTGAGAGTCTACACCATGTGCAATATCCAGTACTTCACGCATTGTTGCAGCAGTCTGGGACTGGTTTGCACATCTTTGTGCCCGTTTGTCGTTTCTCGTGGAACGTTTGATCTGTGCTGGAGCCGACTTTTTCTACACATCACCGGTGGCTTACGATGTAGCGCATTGTAAGTCTACAGATACAGATAAGAGAGAGGAGGAAAGATCCGACGCCGGTGGTGCGAAAGGGCGGAGCAATGATTGTTGCTTTCTGCCTGGGCGGTTTCAGCTGAATTCGTGCAAAGCGTCACGGAAAGCATCCTTTGTGGCGGAGAGTGCGGTAAGTACGGCTTCACCGCTTCAAGGTTTTCCTTGGTCTCACCTCCACAGCGCACATCAGATGATGCGCTTGCTGAACCTGCGTAGTGTGTAGTGCGAACTCCTAGGAAGGGTGGGCACGTCGGGCAGTCGGGCAAGCAGGGGCCAAGTCGGCTAAGGGGAGCTGGAGCTTCTGGAATTCTCTTAGCGAGGCTTAGTGGCTTAGAGAGCCCGTCAGGAGTTACCAATGTCCATCCATGTCTTCGGAGGAGCTGGCTTAGAAGCTGGGCCATTGGCTCGCGGAAGGAAACCAATGCTAGAGCAGATGCCACGGGAGCTTTGATGTTTTCTGCACCAGGTCTCGTTGCCGGATGCATGTCACTAGTGTTAGTGTCGTTGTCGAAAGCTTTCGTGTCAGGCAGCTTCCTTCCGCAGCGGCCGCTTCGTTCGACCAGGCCAGAGACAGAGCCGCTTCAAGTAGGCTTGGCAATGCTTGGCATACTGTAGTCTGCCGATTCTTGTCATGACATCGTCCCCACCTTGACGGTCGGCTGGTCGTGTCGTTTGCTCACACATGCGTGCTCGGGCTCCAACTTCTGATGAAAGCACTGAGACGAATTGAAACGCATAAAGGGTCAGCCACACCGGACCACAACATTACCAGCCACTACATTAGAGCGCAAGACAAGCCGTTGCATAAGTCATCCAGGGCGGTTAAGGTTGTCTTTCTATCCATGGCCCCATGGGGCGTCGGCGCAGCGCCTGGGGCGCCTGGGCAGCGGGGCTCGCGGCGTTGGGTCAGGAAGTGGGATGGTTGGGAAGCATGTCCATGGTCGCAGAAAAGAGCTCCTTCTCCGGGCCTTGACCTTTGAGGAGGCCTTTGTTGGAAGGCATCTGCCAGGGCGCGCGGTGATCCCGCAGAGGCGGCGCTGCAGGATCCGGCACCGATCGGTACCGTCTGCCAGAGATCGCACAGTTTGTTCGACACATCCTTCTGGGAGGACCTGCACATTGTCGCAAGACGAGCTTTGGGGCAGCTGGAATGCGTGTCTTGTAAGCACCCTCACCTCCACGCATCACGCGTAGCTGATCTCTGCTGGTTCAGGAACATTTCAGCCTACGGCGCCGATGCGCCTCGCGCCAGCTGCTCAGCAGCTGCCTGCCTTGCGTGAGCACAGAATCAGAAGCCAGGGCTTTCTTGCGATACTGAGGGCTTTGCAGAGATGGCGATCATCCAGGAGATCTTTGAGCGCTGGGATAGGCAGCCACGTCTCCTACTAGTCTACTTGAACTAGAACCAGGAATCCGGCGGCTTGCAGGGCTACGTTGGGATTTTACTTCAACCGTCAAGCTTAGCGTCGGAAAAGCCCTTCAATGCCCGTCTGTTTCAGGGATGGCAGCGGGGAGCTTTCATTGGAAGAGTCGGAGGCTCAGCATCACGGTGTCCATGCAAGGGAGCGGGAACGATGAAGGCAGCAGGAATAGCGTCGGGATTCATGCTGTAAGTGGTTTGGTATGCTCGGTGGCGCGGAAAGAGTAAGCCGCAGCCTTTCCCACCTTTTGACTTGACGATGTTCTCATGCCTTCGAGATCAAAGACCCGAAGCAGCAAAAGCATGTGGAGCTGTAGTTGGAGGCACACCGGTCCTTCACGGCACTGTAAAGCCTCGCTGGTCCAAAGGTGTTGGGCAAGCGCGCTCTAGTGTAGCTGCTGTTGCTGTGACTGCGACACTTGGGCAGACGGGTCGACTCAGACGCCGGCGATCCGAACAGAAGAGCCACGCAGCAACGACGCAAGGACTCTTGCGGCTGGATGTTACTCCGAACGGGCGACGGCTGGTGGCAACGGGGGATTGCCATGTAGGAGAGGTGATTTGGCGGGAGCTGCCTTTACTTGCGTGGCAGCGCGGAGGATCTCCGCGGGACAACTGCTTGAATGCGATGAAGGCTTTTGCAGATCTTCCAATCGGCGTGCAACAGCACATTTTGAGCTTCTACTGCCCAGAGATCCTGGAGCTGCCGAACACTGGTCTTTCTCTGACGGAAACCAATCGCCGGCTCCTCCTGACTCTTGAGGTGTGTTGCTCGGGGCTGCCGTCTGGCTGGGCAGGCTTGTTCGAGCATGTTGCCTACGTCAATCATAGCTGCGCACCAAATGCAGCTATACGGGTCTCAGTAGCATCGGGATTATCAAGCCAACAGTCGTGCTGCCAGTATCGGATCCGCTTCGTGGCTTTGCGTGCCATCTCCAAAGGGGAGGAGATCACGATTTCATATATAGAGGAAGGGCTTTTGAAGCAGCCTGTCAGAAGTCGACAGCGTTACTTGCGTTCCTGGGGCTTCATGTGTACCTGTGCGCGTTGTACCGCTCTTTGTGATGACACTCGTCAAATTCGACATGGCAAGTGGACGCTGAGCGCATCCTCAGAGACAGGTCTGCTGGCAGGTTCCTGGCCTTCGGGGCTTTCGAGCTACAAAAAACTGAGTCGAATGCTGCAGAAGATCGAAAGTCGCTGGTGGCGTGAGCGTGCGGACTTGCCAAAGGAGCGAGAAGCTGCTGAGGATGCCCGGATGCGACGATTTGCACTTGGCCTCGGGACAGAGCGTATCTGGCAAGAGCGAGGAGGCCGCTTGCGTCGCAGTTGTTGGATGTCGCGGACATTGGACCTGTACCAACAGACGAAAGATTCCTCGCATTGGCTGGCCGCCGACATCGCTCGCGACGCTGCTGAAGCGTACTTGTGGCGCGCTGAACCTGCAAGAGCAGTCGAAGCTGCAGGACAGTGGCACTCCTTCTTGAAAGTTGCTTTGGCCGGAGGCCTTTCACACGAGGCCGCTTTGGCCTTGGAAGCACGGGGCGCGGCACTGGAAATGCAAAGCCTGGGCGAGCAGGCAAAGGCGACATATCAAAATGCACTGTGCGAGATTCAACCTTTGCGGAACGACTGGGATGACGAAGACTTCTTTGCGTCGTATTTAGAGCGCAAGGTCGCCATGATGTGAAGGGCGCTTACAGGTTCAAAGGTGCACTACAGACGTCAGGCCGTGTCGGTGAACTTGCCGGAGGTTCACACCATCGGAGACCGAACGACGCGAACAACCCGTGTGGTGACAATGTCGCACACATGCGTGACGGTTTCCTGCAGTCGAGCGGACATTGGCAGAGCTGTTCGTTTCATCAAGCGAGCACAGCGCGACGGGCACAAGCAGTGAAAACTCTTGCACTGCCATCCTGCCGTTGGGACGATCTCTCGGGCAAAAATGGTCAGTCTGTTTCCGGTCGCTCAGGTTCCGTGACGGCTTGCGCCGTGAAGGCTCAGCGCTGATAGCAGCAAGGCCTACCAGTTCCAGGACCCTGCTCACGTAAAGATATGGGAAGCCATGTTAATTATATCATTTAGAGAGAAGAGCATGAGTCCCTGAAGCAGCCGCGCTGTCTTTGAGCAGTAATGAGACTTATAATCATCCAGAGCTGGTGGCAATACAGGCCCGTGCAGCACCCGCATGCAGCCAAGGGGTCGGAATCATCTCAAAGTGTGCAACGCGTGCACAACTCGCAGGCCATCATTCAGGGAGTCTTTGCTGGAGCCGATTGGCGGCCACTTGCTGCAGTTCAACCCATGCGAAACAGCCGTCAGAGCATGCTAATGTGCCAGACTCGTGGTTGTCTGCAGATGCATCCTGCAAGGTTTCTTCCACCACACCTGGCACTCGGTGTCCAGCGGCGTAAGCGCTGCCGGTGCAGGGTTGGCAGGGTACAGTACAGGCCTCCGGCTGCACTTCTGCATTCACTGTAGTCACATGTGTGACTCCGCGAGCTCTCCGAAGCTGACCCGGGGTGTGGTAGGAACTAGACCGCTTCTGCGTGCATCATGTCCCTGACTCCTGACCAGGCTTCTGGGATGCTGCCGTGCATCGCAACTTGGCCCAAGCTTCTTCATGTCGAAGGGATATGATGGGATACTCTGGCTTTCGGCATACGGGCGGGGGGGAGAAAGCACCCACTCTGGCCACCTAAGGCGTTACATGCTGGTCCAACGGCTGCCGGGTTGCCTGGAACGATGGGGCGCGGTTCGTCGGCTCCGCCCCAGGGGCAGTGGGCCAGGCGCAACGAAATCGTGATCTTGCCGTGCAGCCAGGCTCCCTCTAAAGGTTAAGCCGGGCTACGGCTACTACATGCCTCGCGTGCTTTACAGCGCGACGTCGTGCCGCACCATACGGCTTCACGCAGTATACCAAAGAAATGAAATAGCCCCATTGGGATCATTGGGCGCGGTGGGAATGACATTCCACTATTCAGCATCCGCATTAATCAGCAGACCAGGCCCGTGTTGGTTCCTGACGAAGTATGCACCATTTCTCCTTCCCTTTCCTCACTTACACCCTTGGCATACCTCAGCATCTCGCGACCCGGCAGCTAAGAGCTTTCGATTCTCTGGACTTTGGACAAACTCAAGAAAGTGTGGCAATGGTCATCGGTTCACTTTTATGATCACATACGAAAAGGTATGTAGCAAGGAGGCATTTCTTTCGTTGGGGAGGTCGGGGAGCTCGCCTTGTGCAGGCGATCTTGAACGGGGAGGGCCGCTTCGTGCCACAGCTGCATGATAGAATGAGGCGGAGGTTGCAACCTTTACAGTACCTACGTGTCAAAAGGGCAAGTCGCTAGGCACTTTCCGACGAACAAACAAGCTCACGATGTACCCCGGCGTGCCGAGTGCAATCCTCGTAGACCCAAACATCGAAGCGAAGCAGCTGGCAGCCCCGGCAGCCCCGCGCTTTTGGACCACAGGAAGGGGCTATCGCATACACTGGCATGCACATCGAATGCAATGCTACGGTGAGCAAGTTTGACTTGGCGTTGCGAGATTCAGGCCAAGCGGAGGATAAGCAGAAGCATATCGTGTGAACTCTCTACATCCCTCCAAGTATTTACTCCACTGCCCGTCCAAAACATGCATGCTTCGTGCAAGTCTCCAACACTGCCATGGTGGTACTTCGCATCTTTGTCGGCCATGGCGACATCAACGATGCAGCTACACCCCTGTCATCGACCAACCTCTGCCTTTCGGCTGCCAACGAGGCGATGTTGGATTTGATTCATGCATCGCTGACTAAGATGTTGTTCGGTTTCTTGGCTGGTGGTCAGCGCTCGCCCCTGAAGGCATCCCACCGGTGCATGCTGGAGATGAGTTCTGTTCAGGGCATGCAGGTGCAAGCCGAGCTGTACGATGAAGACGAGAAGCTGCTATGTAGCAGTGGGCCTGTGGTTCTGTTAGGGGGCCACGACGATTGGGTGTGTTTGAAGACCACGACTGCTTCTGACGGTGGACTTTACAAGTGCCTTGGTCATGCATGTGGAGTCATCGGACTGCCGAAGATGTGCTCAACTTGGGCTTTGTGCTGTTGCCTGCAGGGCGTCAGCCCTTAGGCTGAAATCCTGCATCAGGGACTGCGACAACGGCTGGACTCTTTGCTTCGATGTGAAGGATTCACCCAAAGTCGCAAACCCAAAGCAATTCCGCCGTGCACATGTCAGCCAAGTTCCATTGCGCAGGAGCGTCCGGACAGCACGGCCATCTTGACACACGTCCGCATGGCATGGGTGAGACCATGCGCAGAGGCCCAGGTGCCTGGAGATCCTGGTTTGCCTGAGCCCTTGGAAGGAAGCGAACCCAGGGAGGTCGCGCAAGACTTCACAGACCCGGAACAAGACGATCATCCGATGCATCGTCGCCTGCTCCAACTCTACCATCAACCTGGTCCGGACATGTTGGATCCTGCTTTCTGGCAAGCCTTGGTCCCGGCTTTGACATTGAATCCAGGGATGGCCTTTGCAAAGAGTGTTTGCTCAGAGCTGGCTGATCAAGCCCTGCGGACCAAGCGAGACCTTCTCGAGCTTGGGTACGGGAGGCTGCCGAAACAGGCCTTTTCCAATCTCAACATCTGCCTCTCGGACTTGGCGGCTGCCATGAGCAACCTGCAGGAGCGAGGTTTCCCCCCAGCGCCTTGGCAGTGGTGTTCTCGGCGCATCTTTTGCCGCTGACGTGTCGGGCCATGAGGTCTTCATCTTCCTTTACGACCAGCCCTGGCAACTCCTCCTTCGACTTTTTGAGGCCGTTCAAATTCTGCTGGAGCGCCCGGACGTTCGGATCAGCCTTTCTGCTCCCAGGTTGCAGCGCAGAGAGTTTCTGAAATTACTGTTGGGGGGCCTTGCTAGCCCAGGTCTTTGCGTGGGCACTGCAGCCGGAAGCAGATGCAGCGGGGACAGGGCGAGTTGGAAGTAATTTCGGCCGAGCCCATCGGGACAAAAGCTATGCCGACTGCCACTTCTCAGATGCACGGCTTGGGATGCTTACGACCTGGATACCGCTGGTCCCCGTCACAGTCAGCAATGGCTGCATGAACGTGGTCCCGGCCAACAAGGACCCGCTTCTAAGCGCCTCCGAGAATCCCTACCACCTCAGGCCGGACGATAGCATCTGCGCTCTTGGAGAGGCCGACGAAAAGTGGAGAGAGAGAGAGAGAGAGAGAGAGAGAGAGAGAGAGAGAGAGAGAAGGTATCGAAATAGATGAGGGGCCGGCTCGTATACCAGGCCTGGAGCAACCCTTACCAGACAGCATCGACATACGACGAGGAGACAGTTTCCTCATAGTATGGGACCAGGATGACTGGACCCTGGTCGAGAGAACTGCAGGGGACCTCTCCTTCCGGGGTGTACTTCAAATTCCTACCCCCATGGAAGTGCCCACCGAGCTCCAGAGGAACCCACGGGGCTCCCTACATGCCCCAGGCGTGCCCAAAGCCAGACCCCCACTCGCACCCACAGCACCCCCCAATGGCACCGCCGACAGCGGGGACGACACAGAACGGGGCTGGCCCAGCAGCGACGGGAGTGAAAGCGGGGGACCCCCGGCGGAAGACGACAGAACGGAGCTCCTGCAAACACCAGCAACCCCAACACCGCGGCACCCAGCAGGGACCCCGCCACAACCCTGGCACAACCACGAGCAACCACAATCACAACCACCGCAGTACCACAGCCACCACAGCCACCGCGCAAACACTAGACCAGGCAGCGATGGTCCACACCTCGACCAAGACACAGGCACTACGGTGCACCCGGAACGGGGACCACAGCAGCCACCCAAGCGCAACCAGTTGCCATCACGCAACCAACAGCTGACTAACCACCACCTGGCAGCAGCGTTTGTGCAGACCAACCTACAGCTCCGGAGCAACGTCCCACCCGGGCCCCAGCAGACCGCAGAGAATACCCAGGAGCAACCACAACCACAACCGCCACAGTACCACAACATCCGCCACCTGCGCGATCTATTCCTACCCTTGGATACAGCAACAGCTACCGCAGGCTCCAGTCGACCCGAGCACCAGGGGCTTGACAACAACCAGGACTGCGGTATGTCACCAGATGCACATCCACCACCCAGGGGACCCGCCTGGCTCCTACCAAGCGAAGAAACACAGGAAGAGATGATGCGTGCCATCTTAGCCGTTGAGGCTGCAGCAGCGGAATCCAACCACCCGCCCGCCACCCACCCCCAACCTACACCAACACAAGCAGACAGTGGCGAGACAACACAACCTGCCAGTGAACACCACTTCTCCACTGCTACCAACGAAGCCGGCACCCACAGCCATACAGCAGCAGCCAGCACCTCTGCCCACAATCACACGGGCACCAAAGGAGAAACAGCGGTGCCCTTGCACACGGCAGCAGCCTCACCTGGCCAACCCCTATTACCACGACCACCACATGACGCGGGCGACAGCACGCCCACCGGTGAGCAACCGGCACACAAAAAGCCAAGGCTCACCCGAGGGGACCGAAGAGAGCCCGCAGCAGCAGCAGCAAGCGCAGGCACCGACGCCACTCCTTATATGATCTTGCGTGCACAGCAACTTCTACAGCAACTGCTACCAACCCTGATCGGGGACCAGGTCCCGCTGGCTTCAGAGGCACTTCAACTCCTACAACAGTGGACCACGGCGTTGTGGCAGGAGCCTATCCAACTGACGCCGGAGGAGGCCGAGACCATTTTGTGGGACCCGCCTCCAGCAATCAGCGGCCCCATGCCAGACGAGGCATTGTGGAGACCTGCGGGGGGCATCCCGGGACCATCCCATGAGATGCGCGGGGACGAACGAAGGCGGTCCATGACGACCCTAAGACAAGAAGCCTTCGAAGGATGGAACGTGAACGATGTCCCCGGCACAGACACTGAAGACGAAGCGTGGGGCATGCAGCGACGTCGTCGCACAATGACGGGGATATCGCCCTCACCGCCTCCGACACGATTCTGGAGAAGTTCCCACCAACAAGATCGCGTGAGCGGGGACCATGAGGTGAACCCGGAAACCACGGGAACACACCGTAGACGAAGGATGCACGCAGCCTTCGACCCGCACTAAAAGCGGGGCACGCCCCCGGGGCCAGGTCAGTGTTTTAACCTTTTCAAGAATGGTTTGCAGTCCTGGTGTTTTTTGAAACCTGTGCCTAGAAGGGGACCTACGGCTAGTTCTACGGACACATTCACCAGCAACCACTTCCGGGGCTCCGGCACAGAGAGTGATGTTCCCCTACTGCGTTTTACCTCTCCCCGTGTGTTTCCTGACCCCCACTGTACCGGAGCCTCGCCACAGCACCACCATCCCCAACAGTGCGGGGACCAAGAGTGTGTAACAACCCCCTAGTGTGTTGCCTGTGTATCCCCTTACGCTGCTTCCCTCCGGGACCCGCACTGTCACAAGCAACATAGGATCCACCAAACCTTCACCACACTAGCTGAGAGAGTTTGAAACAGTGTCCAGAGCTCAAGGCGTTCTACAATGTGGCACTAAGGACACTAGCTGTAATGGGTTTCGGTACTTGCTCAACTGTCAGCTCGGGGACACAAGCAGCCACGCCGTAGAAAACCTACGGATACCCGGCACCGACACACGCGAGCTTGGCCAGGCGGGGACTACACGGTTTGCACTGAGTGACTTGTGGGTGTCGAGTTGGGGATCCCCTGGCCAAGCTGCGTCACCAAGTCTCACTCAAGACACGAACAGTGGCGTAGCGCTCGCGCGCAGGGGGTGTAGGGGCCTTCCCTACCTCCCACACGCTTCGCAAGCAAGCAAGCAAGAGAGAGAAGGAGTGTTGCCCTGCATCATAACCCTGGCGAAAGGGAGAACGCTCCTCCAAAGCCCCATCAAATAATGTGGGGGCCCTAGTGGCCGAGGGGTCTCGAACGCCCCTCATGCCCTGCAGAAGAATAGAGGGAAACAGAGTGCGCTCGGCCGCCAAGAATGGGGGCCGAGCTGACTGACGCGAGCCTGGAGGGGTTGGCCTTCGGGCCAAGGGTCTTTCGGAACCCTACATTCCCCGGCAAGCAAGCAAGCGAGAAAGTGCTGAGAAGTGCTCGTAGGACTTTCTCAAAGACTGCTGTCTAGCGTGACGTCTTACGCCCTTGACGAGGCCTTGCCCTGTGACGAGGGCGAGACCTTGGTCTGGAGGGCGAACTTGGTGCACTGGGGGGGGAACTGTATTAGCGAGCGGCCGCGAAAGAGCTTGGCCACAGCCTTCGTGGCGCCTGGCGTGCGCGCGGCGGAAGTGATGGAAACCATGAGCCAAGAGTCCCTGGCAGCGGGCCTTGCACTGGAAACTCGGCTCCGAATCGTGGTGAAGTCGCTGCTGCAATACCGGTCCTGGTTCCCAGACTTTGCTGGCCTCTCTCTCGACTGAAGCGGGACACGCATCTCAGAGCCAGCTGTGCAACGATGGCGTTCCTTCGACGACTCGTTGTTCCTTGCGGACCGAGAACAGCCTCCTGCCAAACCTGCGTGAATGCTGTCGGCTCTTGGTGTTGCCTTGACTTCGAGTCTTTGGGCGGTGGTGAAGGCACGCTCCAAGTCCCCGGACTTCCCGAAGCCAAGAGATCGTTGAAATCTGGGCCCCTTGCAACCATGGCCCAAAGAGTGGCTTCGAAGAGAAGTCGAAAAAGTCCACAACGTCCGCTCAGATCTGCTTACTGTGCATGACATGGGGTCCTAGGGTCAGGGTTACATCTAGAATGGATGGATGGATCAAGGTAGATACAAATTCCCAGGCAGGAAGTCCGCCCGACCGTCCCGCAGAGGTCTACAACTTGTTCTCTCGGCAGCTGGCGGTCTTTGTGCCAGACTTTTGGGCCGCTCAGCGCTCGAAGTGAAGAGATTCGGTCTCCAAAGAACTCTCTGTGGAACCAAACAGGAATACCAAAGGCCGTCGGGGTATAGCCGGTGCAGTAGCATAATAGTTGTAATTCTCATGGTGACATCCCATAATTTAGAGCAACGTGCGAAGTGTCACGTGTCGTAAGTTTATCGATCACTGCTGGCTGTTATTTCGTTCAAGCAGTGCCTGTGCAGCGCCGCAAGGACTCCACACACATCGAGGCCGACATCTTCTTGCAGCGGTCCTTCTGGCTGCGGAATCTTTCGGTAAGCCCTGCTGCCGCTCCTTGCCACGTTTCTAGCAACGAACCTGCTCCTGGGGTCGCCCAATGAGTGTGATGCCAAGTTCTTCTGAGGCTTCCCTTTTGATTGCACTTGCCCCGCCGGGGCTCAATTTCACAAAGTTCTGGATTAGCGATGTCAAGGCCAGACCGAGGGATGACTTCAGATGACGGAGGACTTTGTTTTTGGCTGCTTGCCAGGTGTCCTGGAACAACCTGATGGCTCTTGACTCAAGCCCAATTGTGGTCGAAATCGAACCTTGGCTGCAGCCTCCCTCAGTATGACATGCAACCCATGTCGCCCAAGCACCTGTACCATTTTCAATTCTACTACCTGTGTCCCTGCGTCCAGGATTCCGTTTGGGCGGAGGTCGCAGAGCAACCGGCGGGCAGTGAGGAGGAGGCGTTTTGGTAGAGACACGTCATGGACTGGAGCCTTGTAGCCGAGCCGCTGAGCAGATAAGGTTGAAGATCTCATCTCCAGATGGCTGGATGTGGTGGGCGGGGTCCAACCCGATCCATTTCAAGGCTGTGTTGTAGTTCTGGGCATGAGGAACGATGGCAGCCTTCTGCAATGTACAGGCAAGTATCCCCTCTTGGACGCGGCTACATTTCGGGTGCGGCATGTCGATCTGCTCATCGACAGCCCCACGAGGTATGGGCAAGTGGATGTCTCTCTGAGAGGCCGGGACTGGGAGCTGTCCAAGGCTCGCAAAGGGAAATCCATGTTGTCAGGTCTCGAGGCCAAGGCCGTGAACAACGAAGGTCGGCAAGAAGACCTGACGCTTGGCCGCATCATGGCAAAAGCCACACTGGACTCAGCGAAACCTTACAAACCACAGTCAGAGTCTCGAGTATCGCAGCGTCGCGCTACTGCCTCAGGATGACAATGCTGGAGGACGGAAAGAACGGACGCGCAGGGAGCGTGAGCATGTCCCGGCTCGTGGAGTGCAGCCAAGCCTCTGCCCGATACCGCTGGCCTCCAGGTGCCGGAACTCGTGCTACTTGTAGAGTCCTGAAAGCGAACTTTGTGGTTTGGGTCGTTACAGGTGAGTCATGTGCTCTGTCTGAATCAAGGGCTAGTTGTCCAGCAGCGCAGCAGGCCATGTTTCCAACGACTTCTCGGCAGACTACTTGCTCCTTGAATTTTCACTATCCGACACAATTTCGTGGCAACATGTAATGCGCAGACAGAGCAGGCACGGTGTGTGTGTGTGTGTGTGTGTGTGTGTGTGTGTGTGTGTGCGCGTGTGTGCGTGTGTGCGTGCGTGCGGGTGCGTGCGTGCGTGCGTCCAATGCAACTTCCAGCCGAGTTAGGGCATGTTGATAACATTGCAGCTCCGGCCCTTCATGCGTTCGGTGCATTGTGTACTAGGTGTGTCTTAAACACTCCGTCGACCACCTGGTGAGGTTGGAACCGACTCCTTTGAGCCTTCTCCTGCGCCAAATCAAGAATGCAATTGGGCTGCAGTTGCGGGTTTGGTCGAGGATGGCTCGAATCCAGAGATGGGTTCTTGAAGAACTTTTCGACAAAGCAGTGGTGTTCAAGCAGGGAGCCTTCCCATTCAGAAGTTGTTTTTTGGGGATCTTTGCGAATGACGAGGCAGTGTTGGCCGTGGGTACTAACAAAGCGTGGTTGCAGCTTGGACATCTCAGGTTTCAGATTTGCGGCAAATTCTCCACCAGTGCTACACCGTGACGCTGCCCGACCTGAACGAGAATCAGATACTATTAAATGCTTATTAAATACTATTATTACTATTTAACTATTATTATGGGAGAGCAGGTTGCTGTGGGGACTCGAAGCATAGAAAACAACTGAAAGCAGTGGGCTGCCAAAACGCAGGCCCCACAGCCTCCTCTTCTGTATTATTATTATTATTAGTAGTATTATTATTATTATTGTTATTATTATTACTGTTAGTACGATTATTACTCTAATAGTATTGTTACTATTATAAGCCTGCCGTTGCACATCTGTCCACGAGCCGAGGCTCCCGAGTGGTGCCATGTTCCTTCGCGCCCCCTTCGGTGAAGATGCTCCTCCGATACCACCGCCAGATCCGCGCCTGAGCCCTTTCGAGGGGCCCACCCCAGAGTGGTCGCATTCTCAGATACTTTTTCTGTCGCATTCTTGAGAGGGCCGGTTCTGACGCAGTCTTTCGAGGCGGATCCACGTGGCCAGCCACGACCAGTCAGACTGGATTTTTTCAGCTTGGAGACTTGATGGCGTCTCATGACCGTAGCACGCTCGACTGGGACTAGCTTGTTTGGTTTCTCTGCTTCTCAGCTTCCAAAGGATGAGCCAACCCGCCGCCAAGACGGTGGCTGTCGCGGGCATGGGGATCGGAATGGTAGCCCCCTGCTTGCAGCAGCTCCATTTAGGTTGGCTCAGGCTCGGGTTTGCAGCCATCAAGCGAACTGTGCACAAATCTCGCGGACTGCGAAACCCGACCAACCAGGTGTTTACCTTTTTCCTCCTCTGCGTGGCCAGCAACTGCTTCATAGCCGTGAGGCCTCGTGCAAAGCTCGTCCAGCTCATGTTCACAATATAGCGGACATAACGAGAGAGATGTTGAGCATCCAGTAGAAGAGCGGCAGCTGTGTACATAACTGCATGCTCTATATGGGCACGCATGCCAACAGACTAACGCATGCACGGCCACATCTGCTGGGGAAACTCGTCCCGACGGACCATTGAATTCCGGAATTTGCGACACCGGAACCTGGTGCATAGAACACGTAGTGAGATGGCTGTGAATGAGAACCCTGGGGTCAAGTGCTACACCTAAGTACTGGCTGAGATCCTTGCACGGCATGATACAACTCTGATAGGCGGAGTGGTTTTGGATAGGAATCTGCGAGTTTGGGATCGGATTCTGCATGCAGGATCAGGAGTCGAATAAGGTGCATACTGTATACTGTGTTGTTAGTGAACCGTCTGACATGAACCGGCTCTTCAGAGGAATCCTGTTCAGACCCGGCCCGGCACAGTCCGAAAGTGAGCGTCATGAGATGCATTCATGCATAAGTACATACCGTACCATACCGTGCCCTGCCCTGCCATACCATACCATACTGTTCACGCACCAGACCATGCCACGCACAGATGCATACATACATACACATATATATATATATATATATATACACACACACACCCGCACATGCATGCATGCATGACTATGCTTTCATGTCATGTTACAACTCAACACAGGTACATGCAAATCCACTGACCTTTGCTAACATCTAGATGGTTCTATGTACCAGTGGGGGATTTCTCCTTGAACCGTTGGCCCCTGACGAGGCCTCGGCCATGGCTACGCAGAGCCACGGCAGAAGCGGAGTTTAAAGCCCCCCAAGATGAGAGTGGAAGGGTTCAAGACGCGGAAAGGAGGGGCCAAAAAAGCCCGGACCGGCAACAAACTCCCTGCATGGCCTGAGGATTCCTCTGGAGAATGACATCTCTGAACCTGCTTCCCTGGCTCTGATTCTGATGGTGGGCAGCGCCTGGCCGGGGCTCGAAAGGACGCACAGCGCTCGCCTCCTTGTTTTGGTTCGCTTTCTCTCCTGGTTCAGGAGCTTCGTCATGAAGGGCGACTCCGGCCTGAAGAGCGCGAAAGCCGCCCCCGCATGTCGGGCACTTCTCTGCTAATCCAGTGCAAATTGCGCAGCCTCGTGGGGAGTGCTGCGCAAAGGATCCACCGCAGCTTTTGAAGTGCTGCGGTGGTGCCCCTTGTCGAAGAAGCTCTGCGATCGCGCTGAACTAACCGAAGCCCCTGCCAGTGCCGATTGTATGGGTCTCAAGGCCTAGACCCGGCCAGGCAGGAGGCAACCATAGCAACATGAAAACCCGACCTGCCGGCAACGCTCGCAGAGCTCACCTAATTAATTTCAGGCGCTGACCAATCACTCCCCACTGGTTCCGAACAACATCGGGCACTTCGCGTATGTTTGCGCTGGGGGGAAAGATTGACCACTCAGGTACCAGAGCCAAACTTTTTCCATTGCCTGCCTCTGCCTTCGAATCGATCTAGCAGGGCACGAAGTTGCGAAAGATATTAAGATTGGTTTTCACCCCTGTAGACAGTGGGTTGAGGCAGGGTCGTTTACAAACTGCGAGGTCGGGTCTCTGGAGGGCGACGACCCCAGACCATGGCCATTTCACTCTTGGACAGTGCCCCTCCTTTGAAATTTGGGGCTTCCTCCGAAGCACTCCTGCAATGCTGAGCTGCAGGAAATCGAAAGAAGCCTGTGGGAGTGGACCTACTCCAAAGAGAGCCGTGCGATTTAAAGGCTGTTCCCGGAAAGGGAGGATCAGAAAAAGAGCTCCCGCACCGGGACGTTTCCTCTGAAGTCTCAGCGCGTGTTCGGAAAACATTGCAACATTCATCGCTGTTGCAGATTCAGAGAAGAGCACCCCTTGGACCTAAGGGTATGCAGTAGGTTGGTCGGGTTGCTTGCTGAACATGTGTTGAAGACTTGAAGCCTGGAGGTGAGCTCCTCTTCTCCAACCTTGGGCTGCAGCCCGAAGATCGCCAGAAGTTCTGAGAAAGGGTGCAGATGCATCTTACGTTGAATGATCACTCGTGCTTTGCGTTGTATTCCGATGATTCTGGTGGTGCCAAACATGATGTGAATGAGGAGGCAATGAGGATTTGGAGGATGTGCGGTATCGGGATTCCGATCTCGACGGCGATGACGATGTTGATGATGAAGGTGGAAGGGCGGATGTCATTGCTGACGCTGGTGAGGACGAAGACTATGGCCACCATTGCTGCTCAGTAGCGCAGTATCGCCAAACACGCCAATGCTTCATCTGCCAAGCCGTCCTTGGCTGTTGCCGAGGCTCGGCAAACCTTTCCGACATCCTGCGATCTACCTCCGTTTGACACTCAGGAGACCCATTGCTGGTGCCTGAGTTCTGGCAATTGAAGTAGGTTCGCGGCCGCGAGCGTCGCTCGGTTATATGCGTCATTTAAGCATCGCTTGGACCGATGCTCTTGCTTGCACTCAGCGCAAAGCTTCTCAGAGAGCTGTTGAATACAAGTCATGCGTGCAAGAGTAGCATCAGGATTAAGCATTGCTCTGGGCTTCTGATGTAGGATCCGCCCCAAACCTCCTGGCATATGCGTAGTCCAGGTGTAAAAGGATCCGCCCCAAAGGCTTTCGCGGAGCATGCCAGTGGGTCATCGTCACATGGAAGCCGGGCACCTGGTGTGAAACCGGGCATTTTGCGCCTGAGCCACAAGCATGAGTCAAGCGCGTGACTCGCGTATTCATGTGTATGTGTTTATGCATCCGGTTCAGGCCAGACACCCACGCCTCGTGTTGAGGAGGACGCCGGAAAGGCGCTGCATCTCACAGCTGGTGGCACGACTGAGACTGCATAGCTTCGATGCGACTCAAAGAAGATGACAAGAGTTGCCCGAGTCTGCAGGTGCCCCGAGCACAGAGCTCGTCGGGCAGCTCAAGCGGAGGCACGTGCGTCACTTTGCTGCGCAGAGGTGTTCATGTCATGGCGGAGCATCTGAAGGCGAACGACAACCGCGTCTTGATCAGCGACAAGCCTTAGAGGCTTCCGAACATACAAAATGCGCTTTCAGGCAAACTGCCTCACTCTGGAAAGTAGCTTATGTGCCATACAGGCCTTGGCGCAAGATGTGGCAGCAGAGCCTGTTTGTGTGCGGACCCCGGTGGTTCAATGCTGCCCCGAAGGGTTGTTGGGAAGCTTCGGTTTCTATTGTTTCTGCGATGCTCGCAAGGCTTTCTCCACGAACGCCATGCCCTCAGCTGCCTCAGCTCGTCGGCTTTCCGCTGCTGGTGCTTCACATCCTGTTCGCCCTTGCGCTCGGGAGCAGCATGGGAAGTTGAACGGAGCGGCACTGCGACCGCTATTCGTGCGATTTGCCAGCCGAATGCAGAATGCGAGCACATCTTGGCAGGCTTTACCAGCCCGGATACTATCGTGGAGAGTTGTGGTATTGTAGGCATGCCATGTTTGGATGCAGCTGCATGTAGCGCCAGAGAGAAAACTATTGAGTTTCAGATGGCGCTGCAAGCTTGACAATGGTGTGCCGAATCAGAGGCATTGGAGGCCCCGGCTGTTGAAAGACGCGGTAAAAAGTCTCAGGGACTGCCTTCGCAGGCATTAGCTGCCTTCTGGTCGTCGCCAGCTTCCTGCGTGCTGGTGCATCCTTCGCTTCGCGTGGGCGCGAAGTCTTTGCAAAGTACTGCGGCCACGACGTTCGATGGGTGGGGGGCCCCTTTGGAGTCTTTGAGCGTGCAAGACAGTGCGAGAGGGGATCGTGGAACCTGCGTGGAACAGCCCGTTTAATGCGGCAGGTGCAGCCGCCTGTCGAAGGCCTGGAGCTGCTCCAGCTGCAGGCACTACGGCGCAGAGTTGTTTGCATTATTTGCTTATGCCTCTCCCTAGTCAAAGTGCGAAGGTCATCCACAGACACGGAGCTCGCTCCCTCTGGGCACCTCTGAGCTGCTGGGCGAAGAGCAGAAATGCACCGATAGTGCCTCCGACGCAAGACAGCGGAATGGCTGAATACAGAACGTAAACGTAACCAATGCTGGGTTGTTCAAGAAGTGGTTAGCCCCAAGGCACTTGGGAGGTCTAGTTGCTGCAATTGCTGCGCACCGCCGAAAGTCGCATGAATCCGGCGTCACAAAGCGGAAACGTATTGACAAACACATACAATCCACTACTGTGATGACGTCTTGCATGCTTTTTATGCAGCATCACACTAAGGTTTCGCGTGTTCGTACGCCATTTCGAACTCGGGGTGTTGTGCTGCCACTGACGTGTGTCTCGAACAGTTGCTTGTGGACTCGGGTGTCTACTTGGATTTTGCTGCTTTGGTGCATGGAGCCGAATGTATTCGAGGCCAACAACCCATCAGAAATCCAAACGCCATACGTGCGAAGTGGGCAACCTCTCAGGCCTGCTGGGCACACGGAGTCATGATCGGGGTGCTGGCTGGTTTTGATGTATGATGATACTGATGTGACTGACGTGTGTCTCATGGGCATGGTTGTCAAATCAAGCGTCTGCATGGAGAATGGCCGGGATACCACCGTGTTTGGCACAGTTTTGCTTCTACGATGTTGCCATGTCAAATCGTGCATCTAAATGGTGGTATGCGTTTTCCGGGACGTGGGTGCATTCTCCACATACTCCCAGGGCTGTCGCAGCATTTCCATCGAATGGCACAGTCTTCCTTCTGCGGCGGTGCCATGTCATATCGCGTGTCACACTGGTGGTTTACCAACTACTTGTGCTGTGATTTTGGCGTGTAATGTGACTTTCGCCGGTTCGCACCTCGCAATGTGCTAAAGCGGCCGTGAAAGCGACTTAGGCCCCAAGGGACCTGAGACATGTCTTATCATGTTGCCGACTGGGTCATGGACCATGTGCTGTTCTGATCGAGTCAGGAACGTCCACCTCTCCGGTGTGACTTGGCCTTCTTGATGGTAGGCACTGACTTGGTTCGTCGCCGTCCCAGCCATGGTGAGGCAACCTTCCCGTGTCCATCAGTGCGGGGGGTGCAAGGCGCGGTGCTCTCTATAGTGTTCAATCTTGAAGCCTTCAGTGGAGAGCAACACAATGCAGCATAATGCAGCAATTGAGCTCAGGCCGCTCACGAAGCGCTTCGATGAGCCCGGCGGCTGTGGTCTCGGTTCGCTTTTGGACGAGGCCCCAGAACAGACCCTCGGCTGTCACAGTCCTGCTGTGGCTTTGGTCAAAAGAGTGGACACCCCATGCAGCATCAGTCATGAGACGAACCCTGGTGACGTTCTTCGTTCAAAGATTTGGCTAGGTTTGATCTCAACGAAAATATGTTCTGCAGTATGCGCAACACCACCCTCAACTACCTGCGAACATCTTGAAGACAGCGTGGCTGTGACGGATTACACTGCGTGTTGCACCTTCGCTCAGGTTCAGGAATTTAGCTTGGTCGCTCAATGCCAGCTACCAGCACACGGCTTTGTGGAAGCAGTTGAACCCGACGAATGGGAGTGTGTGCCATTGCCTGAGCGTGGGCACGGGTCTTGCATATCGGAAGACCATTCGATTTCACTAAGATTTATATGCTTGCGACAATGAGCGCAACTTGGCGAGCATCTTGGCTTGCACTGGCCAGAAACCCACTTAGGTGATCTTGTGTGTGTGTGGACTCACCTGCGTATTCACAGACATAGACACACACACACACACACCCCACACACACACACACACGCACGCACGCACGCACGCACGCACGCACGCACGCACGCACGAACGCACGCACGCACGCACGCACGCACGCACGCACGCACGCACGCACGCACGCACGCACGCACGCACGCACGCACCCACACACACACACACACACACACACACACACACACACACACACACACACACACACACACACACACACACACCACACATCCCCAACAACACCTTGCTTATGCGATCGTTGTTATCTAACATATCACAACCTTTCTGTACGTGGGGGAAGGAACAGACGTGGACCAGGGGGGCAGGTTTAGGCCCCTTTGTCCGAGTGTGAGCGATTGTGAGCGCCGAAACCCCAAGCACAATCAGCCTTGTTGAACTAGAGAGGCTCTCCCCGTGCTGCTTGATTGGCTGCCGGTCGTTCGCATGCATGTCCTGAGTGCTTGTGCGACTGGTTTGTCTAATTATCCGACTGAATGCAATGGAGGATATGTGAGTCTTGCGAGTGCGGCAAAATACAGGCAGATGCATGATAATGCGTAGATGCAGCGACGGACTTAAGCCTTAAGCGCATGTTTTGCCAGACATCTGTAGTATACGTGAAGCAAGGTGCAGACCTGCTGGCGACACAGCTGTTTGCTGGGTCTCGAGCAGATGTCCCAGCGACTTAGCAACATTAACTTGCAAGATCGGCTCGGACTTCTGTCCAGAATCATCGGCCCAGGTTCCTGTACATACTCACCCTGTCAAAGACGATCCTTTCCAACTTTCTGGCTACGTCGACAAATCGCCCTGCGACGGTTCTCCCGTTCAAGCGATCCAGGCACTGTCCCACACTCAGACCTCGATTCAGGAGACCTAATGACCTGATCGGCTCAGGAGATCCAAGCCGACCAAGACTTCCAGGCTTTTGCTTCGGCTTGGTTGCAGCACGCAAATGCCACTTGGCCAGAAGCCGAACCTAAGCGGCTCAGCTTGTTTGTTGCGCTTCGGACTCCACTGACTTCGGCCTTTAGCCTTTCAGACAATCGTATGCTCCGAACAATCCCCGACAGGTGCCTTATGAAGCAGATGTTCCGCTTATGCAGGACCACGACAACTTGGTCTGTCGTCCTGTAGTCCCGCTTGTCCTAAGGTGTCATGGCACCACATGAACTACGACTGCATCCTCACGACACGCTGCGCAGGCGAGGGAGCCCCTGCGTTATGCCATGAATCGCCGACATGTGATATGGAAGCACCGACAGCACCAGTGATTGTTATATCATCAAAGGAGCCAATGAGGTCAAAGCTCCAGGGACTTCGCGCGGTGAGTTTTTATACACGAGTCTGGAGGTCTCACCCTGCCGGTTGCCATCGATGACGCGCTGGCGGATGAGGTGCTTTTGAACGAGCTGTAGCGCGGCATCAGCCTGAAGAAGGGATGGGATTGCACCGGCCAGGCGTTGTATTGGGGCTGGCTGCAGCAAATGGCCGCAGTTCCTTGGCATACTCTCGATTGCACCCCGCCTCACAGGTTTTTCAGAGGTTTCGAGCCTTGCCGAGCCCCGGCTGGCAAGGATGCAACAGAGCCCAGGCTTGGAAACTCGTGGTCGAGGTATGTTTAAGGGGTACGATGCGGCATGCAGCACGAATATCCATTCCCTCACTCTCTGAGTGGGAAGTGAGAGTGCCGAGGTCCGTACCACGAACTGGACATCCCTGGTGGCATCAAGGGCGTCGGCGCCTCACTTATAGCTTCAACCGGCGAATTGCAAACGGGGCACGCCGGGAGGCTGGATGCCCTACGCGATCAGCTCAAGATGGCATCTCATGGGCGGAAGCTCGTTATGTGGTCCACACATGACAGCACCTCGGCTACAGGTGCAGCGAATGTTGGTGTTTCGTCCGCACGATGACACAAAAGGCACCATGATGTACCTGCTCAATGCGCTCGAGGGATTTGAAGCGTGGACTATTCAGATCGTGCAGTTTTCGTGACCGGATCAATGTGAACTTGCCCGACGAGTGCAGAAAACGGGAAGTCTAGCCCAACTAGCTGAGGACAACCGTTGGCCAGGCAACTTCTTGACCCGCAGTGCCCGACATCGTGTCGATGGGTGTCTTCAGTTTCAGTGTTGTGGGCAGGCTACGCCTCGTCTGTGCTCTTGGAGCTTTACGCCGGGCCGAGTGGCGAGCGGATATTGCGTGTTGTGCGCGATGGAGAGCCCATCACGCTTGGAGTCTGTGGAGAGGCGTGGAATGGAGTTGTGGCAATAGTGGCAAGGGCACGGACATGGCAAACGGATCCAACAGTTGTAGCCGGCTGTAGTGCGTCTCTTTGGAGTTCTGTCTGACAGGTTCTCTGTCCCCTGTCTCGCTTCGTGCAGCTTGTTGGCAAAGAGGGTTCCCGGGTACCCTGCTCAAAGTGCTTTGGAGATGTCCAGGGCTGCTGTGGACTCTTGGCAAGATTGGGGCTGTGCTCCAGCCGACCAGCTTTGGGAGCGTCGGGTGGACGAGGCAGGGTCCCAGGGTTCTCTTTGCAGATGGGCCGGATGAAGCCACTGCTTTGTTTTGAGATCTCTCTCTGTTTGTTTGTGTGTGCGCACGTGATTGTGCCTGTGTTAATTCCTTTGTCAGGGCCCTTGGTGGGTTTGGGCCCTACTTGGCATGATGCCGGCCTCACTGCTCTGAGCCTTGGCTTCCGAATGCGGCCTTTGCAGTTGGTTTCAATGCTCGTTAAGCCCGCACGGTTGCGTGCCGAGGGATCCGATGCCGGAGAAGTTCTCCGCTGAGGGAGCCATTGATCGTTTGATGCCACAGGGCGATCAGCCTATGCTGTCCCGTCGACGAGCCGAAAGCGAAAAAGAGCTGGGTTTCAGAAGTCGTGCTTCTCCGGAAGCCGGTGACGTCCGAGTCGTAGCCGCTTTCCAAGCACGGTACTGTCCGCGAGGTCTCAGAGGCCGAGGAGCTCCAGCCTTGGACTCTCGTTGTTCCTGCCCCACGCAAACCTCTGCATATCTCCGCATTTGGCTTTTGAGGTTTGGGAGTGGAGACGATCTGGACTTGCCCATGTGAGCCGTCGGCTTCAGTCGATCTCAATGACAAGCTCCACCCAGGGATTGAAGACAAGCACCACGCAATCTACGGTTGGGCGTCTCAGACACTGCAAGGGCAATGAATTCGCAAACATGTACTCGAAAAAACAGGCACGCAGGACGACTGATACAGGCGATTATCAGGCAAGAAACATTATTGTCGTGCAGTGAAATTGCGCTTTTTGAGGAGGAGGCTCGCTTCTGTTACAAGTGACATTCCTTTCCCAAGCCTTCATAACAGCCCTTAGAAGACTCCCCTGATACAGTAGAGTGGCGTCAATGGCGAGGGGCCCAAGGCAGCCTGAGAGCTTTCGACACTGCTGGAAGGTGAAACCAGGACCGAAAGGGCATCTAGCTACATGTCCGCACAGACAGATAGGTAACGTATAGTAGGCTGGCAGGTATTGAGATCAGACGAGCCGGTCGGGCTAACGCTAATTCGGATCTTGCATTAATGATCGTGCGTAAAAAGTGCAGCGCGCCCCGGTGCACTGTTCATTTCATCGGCCACCGTTATACGCAGGTTTCAGGCTGAGATTCAATGATTCAAGCAGGCCCAAGTGGTCGGAATTGATTCCACTGCGTGATTGCCGCCGCTGCCTTTCAAACCGAAGCTGGTCCTGTATTGGAGCGGCAACAGAGGCCAGGACGAGGGATGTAACGTTCTTACGGCCTTGTCTCATACTGTAGCAGGCCACGGTCATGGCGAGCTCGGATTTCGAAGAGATTGTCAAGAGGCCGGGGGATGAGAGCTCCGGCATTCCAGCCTCAAAGATCATGATCGCGGTGGCGATGGTAAGAACCATGACGATGGTGGTGGTGTCACTGACCATGACGATAGTGATGTTGACGAGGCTGGTGGGGCTGGGGATCGTGATGATGTTGCCGCTGGCCCATTCTCGCAACCTGCGAGGCATGACGAAAGTAGTCGTCTCCCCAAGTCGCTATCTTCATTGCTACCCTCGTCCTGATCTGTAAAGCACTTTTACCGCTTGCTTGCGGCACAAAAGTGGCCGTGGCGGGCATCGTCGGCATCGACCCGTCGCCTCTAAGGTGGGATTCGTCGCCATTCAGTGAATCATGAGCGTAGCCCCTGCTGCCCAAGCGGATATTTCCCATGCCTGACATGATGGTCTGACGGACGAAGGTGCTTGGATGCTCGAAGCTCGAAGCCAGGGAAGCCAGTTGCGACCGGCACTCAGTCACTCAGTGCTTTCGCAGGACAGGATTAACCGCCATGCAGCCTAAACTCCGAGGTTTGAGGAGCAGGAAATCAAGGCGCTATGCCTTCAGGCAGCCGACTGATGTGTTCTGCAGCCATTCAGAGATCTCGTCCCATCACAGTACCTAGCTGCCAAAGCCCAGTGTCGTGACTCCAGTGTAATTTCCGGCTCTGCGACATCTCCAAGGGGTCTTGACCAGGTCCGGAGCATTTTCCTGTCACAAAGCCCTTTCCTGGAGCTGGAGGCTCCGGTCGAAGCACACTTCGGTAGGTGCACAAGGAGCACCGGAGCATTGGGCATGCCCGATGCTGCCAACCAAGGCGCCTATGAACATCTGTGGGGACGTTCATGGGCCGCGCCCTTTACGGCAAAGTCGTTGCTGATTTCACAAGCATCACAAGCAGTCGCGACGTGCACCCACCGAGGCAGTTTCACGACCTGCTTCGAATGTTCGAGTACGGAGGGTTCCCGTCCATGCCTCGGAGGGCTCGGGCAGCCGAGGAGAAGTCTGGGAAGCTATCCGAGTCTGAGAAATTCGGTGGTGATAGTTTTTGCTTATTTTTTAAGTTGTTTTTTCTTATTTTTTTTCCGTTTTGCTCGTGGCAAGCAAGCAAGCAAGCAAGCAAACCAGCAAACAAGCAAGCCAGCGAGCAAGCAAGCATGCAAGCGTGCAAGCAGGCAAGCAAGCAAGCAAGCAAACGCGCAAGCAAGCAAGCAAGCAAAGAAGTAAGCAAGCAATAAAGGAAGCAAGGATGGAATCGTTGCAGCCTCCTGTTATTACTACCTACTACCTACTACCTACTACCTACTACCTACTACCTACTACCTACCACCTACCACCTACCACCTACCACCTACCACCTACCACCTACTGCCTACTACCTACTACCTACTACTACCTACTACTACCTACTACTACCTACTACTATCTACTACTACCTACTACTACCTACTACTACCTACTACTACCTACTACTACCTACTACTACCTACTGCTACTGCTGCTGCTACTCCTACTACTCCTACTACTCCTACGACTCCTACTACTACTCCTACTACTACTACTACCACACCTACCACACCTACTACTACTACTACTACTACTACTACTACTACTACTACTACTACTACTACTACTACTACTACTACTACTACTACTACTACTACTACTAACTACGAACTACTAACTCCTAACTCCTAACTCCTAACTCCTAACTACTAACTACTACTACTACTACTACTACTACTACCACTACTACTACTACTACTACTACTACTACTACTACTACCACTACTACTGCTACTGCTACTGCTACTACTACCACTACTACTACTACTAACTACCACCTACTACCTACTACCTACTACCTATTACCTACTACCTAGTACCTACTACCTACCACCTACCACCTACCACCTACCACCTACTACCTACTACCTACTACCTAGTACCTACTACCACTGCTACTACTACTATTACTACTACTACTACTACTACTACTACTACTACTACTACTACTACTACTACTACTACTACTACTACTACTACTAGTACTACTAGTACTACTACTACTACTACCACTACTACCACTACCACTACTACCATTATTACTACTACTACAACAACAACAACAACTACTACTACTACACCTACTACTACTACTACTACTACTACTACTACTACTACTACTACTACTACTACTACTACTACTACTACTACTACTACTACTACTAGTACTACTACTACTACTACTGCTACTACTACTACCCCTAGTACTTCTACTGCTACTATGACCCTACCCCTACCCCTACCCCCACCCCCACCCCTACCCCTACCCCCTCGCCCCCTACCCCTACCTACCCCTACCCCTGGGAAACGGAAACAAAATAAGAACAAAAACCACGCCCGAAATTCCCCCAAGGCCCAATAGCAACTATCTCTTCCTTGGCGACTACGTGGATCGAGGTGCATGGCGTATACTGGGTCCAAGTGCAGCCGCATCGCATTCTCATGGGATGTGTGCAAGGTAAGCAAAGCCTTGAGACAATCGTGCTCCTCTTTGCATACAAGGCCTGCTTTCTCACGCTCGGCTTTTTGGCCACTCAATTTGCGAGCCAGCGTTGCCCTGCAAGCCACCCACTGAGAGGCCCTACATCAAGAAAACTTTTTCTTGCTTCGCAGCGCCCTCGGGTAAATACATGATTGAGTCGAATTTGCGACATGTCACTCAGACACTTCTAACCTCTATTCTCACAATGAGCTGGGCAGCCGATACATTCATTGACTTCCATGTGCGAAGAGTTGGTGGCCTCGCTTGAGGTGGCAACCATGAGAGCGCGTCCATTACGCGAATCTATGGGTTTTATGATGAATGCAAGCGACGCTTCAACATCAAGCTTTGGAAGAGTTTCTGCGATGCCCGGTGCTGAGTGGGGCCAGCCCCTTGCTTTGCCTGCTTGAGTTTCAAAAGCGGACAAGCGTTTGAGCGACTGAGGTATTCAACTGCCTGCCTGTTAGTGCCCTGGTCGATGAGCCGCAGCCTGAGCTGAGCAGTTTTAACGCCTACATTGGGGAGTTTACCTTGAGACCTGCAGCCTTCTCAGTTGTGTGTAGCTTCCACAAGACTGAGGGGATTGTGTCTGAGGAAGGTCATGTGCATGCACGGGGGCCTTTCGCCCGAGCTCCAGCACTTCGATCAGGCCACTTGCTCCATGCTCTCTCAATCCCAAGTCATCATAGACTTATGTAGCGTAAAATCTTGTAGCAGAGTAGAGGGAGCCGGGGGACTCCTGGGACTCCTGAGTCTTGTCTGCCAGATTCGGAAGATTGTTCGTCCCACAGACGTGCCGGACTCCGGCCTGATATGTGACCTGTCCGGGTCTCTGTGCTGGGTCTGAGTGCTTCAAGCTTTTCAAGCTTCTGCTTCATGGTAGCCGTGGCAGCCGTTGTAGCCCTCACCTCAGGCTGTGGTCAGATCCGGACAGGCAGGACAGCGTCGGAACACTACCAGGATTATCCTTGCCAGAGTACTTCTGCCAATGGGCAAGGTCAGGCTCCGATGGCAAAAGGTTTTCCGGTCAATGTCACTCCCAGTGGCAGTTTCAGCTCATTTCGATGACGATGACGGTGCGAAATGATTTTGCTCTTTCCGGCCAAAATTTGAAATTTTTGCCAAGCGGGCAAGGATGCAGCGGCAGCGGGATGGGGAGAAGAAGAGCCGACAAGCTCAAAGAAACAATGGCGGAGGGCTCAGGCTTGCACCTTCGCGAGAAGGAACCTATTCTGGGGGTGCGCTCTTTGTTTGTATTTTTTGGGGGGGGCGGGGGGGGGGGGGGGGGTCCGGAGGCGGGGCAAGGTTCTGAAGTTGGCCAAGTGGTCCTGCAATTTGATTGCTAAGTGACCCAAAACGGTGGGGACTCGCAGTGGCTAAGTGACTCGGCACCGACAAAAAGAAGCTTTTGCTATAAAAGTATAGAGACAAAGGCTTTCCTCTGAACAAATGGGGAAATAGAGGTTTTCCTCTTGAACTACAGAGAACCCCCCCCCACAACCAAAAGAAGGCAAACGAAAAAATAAAAGGGCCCAACAAAAATCTCTACCCTTTGCGAGACGCAGGGCCCGTGCTTGCACGCACGGGCTGCTGCCTCAAGCCCTTGGCCTTAGCAAGCAGAGCAGAGCAGGTAAGCAAGCAAGAGAAGAGAAATAGATTCAGATAGGCGCACCAGGATAGATACTTCGGATATGCACGAGTAGTCTGAGTAGTCAATGTTTTGAAGCTTGTCAACAAAGTCCTCGGAGGGACTACGTCGGCTGGGCTGAGAACGACCGTGGCGTCTCCTATGTGTTTGGGACCTCTTGCGGGCATTTGTGTGTTTGTGCACAATCTGGCCTGCCAGATCAAGTTGCGTTATACGGTCATGGTTGTGGTGAGTGCCGAGTGCTTGCGATGCCTCCAGGACCGACGTCGTTGCAGCTTTCCTGAAGCGATACAACCTTGACCTCGTCTGCCGAGCCCACCAAGTGGTTGAAGACGGGCACCACTGGCAAAAGTGTTGGCTTTGTCACCACAGCATCTGCGAAGAGCTTGTGTCTCCTGCTCTAATACGAGGTACGAGTTTTTCGGCAAGAGAAACCTCGTTGCATGCTCGGCAGGTTGTCCAGACAGTGTTCTTCGGTTCCTGCGCGGAGTGCCGAGGTCACCTTGTTCAGCGCCCCGAACTATTGTGGCGAGTTCGACAATGCAGGGGCCATGATGACTTTGGATGAGCACCTCGACTGCATGCTGTACTGTAGTTGTATTGATCGGCCCATGGCCCACTCTTACCATCACCAGCTGCACGGAGCCTGATGCCATCTTACGGCGGCCGCATGGCAGGACGCTGATGTGCAAGTTCATCGTCCTGAAGCCGCCTGGCGAACTCCGGAAGGGCGTGGTGAGGATAACAGATAGAGTAGACAGTTGGCTCAGCAGTACGTTGTCCATTTCCCTAGGAGTAGCATAAGCAGAAGCCGCAGTGGCGCGAGCAGGAAAAACCGAGAAGTAGCACCAAATCGTACTCCTGCTACTAGTACGACGACTACTACGTCTTCGACTACTGCTACGGCTGCGGCTGCCCACGGTTTCCTTTTGAGTGCAGAGGGAATACCGAACTGGCTGGGGCAAGGCCCATCTGATGCGTTGGCTTGGTGCACTTGGTGCAGTGGCAGGTGTTGTTGCTGTCCTTAGATATCCGCTGTTCCTATCTACGGCACCGTCGCATCACTGAAGGCCAACGGTCAAGAGAAAGTGAAAAGGCAAGCGGCTCAGCTTGACAGTGGCCATCAATAAGGGCCCTTTGTCCTTGCTTGTGGGTCTCAGGTCTTCTGCAGTCATTGGGTTCTGAGACTCGGCAACCCGAGGACGACATAGAATACCTCTGACTTCTAGCTATCTCACCAAGTGCTGGGCTTTGGGAGGCAGTTTTGCAGGATTGGCTCCGGACGCAGTTCCTTTCCAGAATGTTTAGGAAATGGCTGTTGCAGCAAAACTGTGCCCAGAGCAAGTGGTCCGCAAGCTGAACTGAAGACAGGCGCAAGGCTACGGCCATGACTCAAGCGTGACCAGCATTGGCTTCTGGAGCAGATAAGCAACTTTGTGCCACACTTCGTGCAAGCATGCGAGCTGCAGTTTGCCCACGATCTTAGAAATGTGCAATGCACATCAGAACCTGCCAATTATTGCGAGAGCTGTGAGCCGCTTGTTAACCACTGATGTTGTTAACCAAACACTGAGTAGCTGAGTAGCTCAATTGATCATGGCACTGTGTTTCGGAGAGCTCTTGCAGCACAGTTTGCCATATCTCACTGCCAGAGGCTTGTGAGAAGATCTTATCTCCCCCGAAATGTGATTTCCTGGCACATAAGGTTGGAGGGTACAATGACAAGTTTCAGGTCTTAGCAATGATGGCTTCCATGCTTCGAAAACCACGTAGCAGAGATGCCCAATGACGGCCGGCTCGGAAGATGGTGACCTTGGCCGCCTTGGCCCACTGCTGCTGCGGCAGCTCAAGCGTTTGATCCGAAAGATGTTTTCGTATCGCTGCTTCTAGTGACTCGGGAAGCTACAGGTAGAGTCAGCTAGAGTCTAGAGTAGTTCATTAGAAAGACTTGTGACCGTGTAAGTCGCTCGGAAGCTGCCGGCGAGTGCTCGTCAGCTGCTGGCAAGTGGCGCGCTCTTAAAGTTCCTCTAAAGCCCGTTTTTGCAAAGACTTTAGAGCCCCTAAGATCCTCAGAGCTGCGGGCCGTAGGCCCGCGAATCGACAGTGCTCCAAAGTATCGAATTCTGACCTATGTCTCGAACTAAGGCTTGTAGCTATCACAGAGTGGAGTGCTGGAACACCCTCCCCAGAGAGAGTGGCCATGGCCCTGTTTCAACATGACCCTGCTGCAACTCGTGCCTGTGGTGTGTCGCCCGGGGCAAATGACAGCATTGTGAAGACATTACTGTAGCGACCGTAGCCTCCCTAGGCGATTTGCTTCTGCAGCTGGAAGTTTTCTGGGTATTTTCGATCCAGTCTCGAATGTCTAGCCTGTTTAGACTCTCGATGTTTTAGACAGAGCCGTCCATTTCCTATTCGGGCATGTAGTCATGGACGATCGATGTTGCAATCTTTGGCAACCTTTGGTGCCGGCGTATTCACAGGGCAGGGCCTTCGGAGCTGCCACGCGTCCCTTCCGCAGCGTTGGCAAGGAGCCCTCGAAGAGAGTTGTTTCGGCGTGCTTCGTCTTAGTCTTAGATCCGATGTTGCGATGTTGCCGTCAAGAGCTGTGCAGATTGAGGACAGGGCCCGGCTGTTGGTGCTCTGCCACGGTGCCCAAATCCCTGCTTTGCCGGCGCCTGGCGTCCTGTCGCGGCAGCGGCCGCAGCTCAGCATCTTGGTGCCACGGAGAAGCAGACCGAGCCTCGTTTGAAGGAGCAGAGAACCGGAGGTCTACATGCAGGAGTGCCAAGGTATGCCAAGGTCTTGTGTACATATCCTGATGGTTTGCACGTTGTGCACTAATAAGCACTGGTGAGGCCAACGCTTACAAAGTAACTGTAAGACTTTCACATCCATCAGCGGGCTGAGGAGATTTCATGGAGAGCGACAAGTTGCACGGGATGCCGGAGTGCAATTGGCGCTTCGGGGACGTGATGACCTTTCTCGTCACTGTCGACGACGTGCTCAGGGATGGAGGCTTGCGTTTTCGCCTGCTTTCGAAAACGGACTTCCGATTCGGACCGCTGCAAATGGAGTTGGCACAGACTGTGGAGTTGGGCATTGAGGGAGCCCTGGACTTGAGAGATGCTTTGCTGAAATGCTGTCAACCCGGTGTACCACCGGGTTCGCCTTTTCGGCCGTTTGCCGAGCCAACAACTCGCTGCTGGGATTCACCCGTGCTGCAGATTGATCTGATTCAGATGCAGTCAGCCTGTCCCCTGGATGTCGCCGCCACAGCCTTCGTGTCCGTTACCTACTTCGGGGATCCGTCCTCGCTTCTTCAGAAAGCCGAGAAGGCCGACAAGCCATTGCTGAAAAGGATAGCAGGCCCTTGTCTTGATCCCTGTCACTGCGCAGATCCTGCCGTTCAAGGGAGTGTGATCCCCAGCTTTGCCGAGCCAGATTCAGAGAAGCCACCTGATTCGGATTACACCACCTGCATTCTGTCCGGCTGTGAAGATCCACAGGCCTTTCGTGAGAGTTGTTTGCAGCTGGGCTCGGCCTGTTTACCACCTCACCTGCTTGCATTGCAGCCACCTTGATCGAGGCAACTAAGCCCTCGCCAACGCAGGCGGATTGACGCCGCTTCGTTCTGTTCTGCCACGGAGGCCTTGTGCAAGTGGGGGAAGCTACGAAGCCTGGTCCTTTCCAACGGGCCCAAAACGTAGACCAAGTCCTGCTTTGTGACTGGGGGCTGCAGGACAGGCTTCTTCATGGATTGCAGGGCTTATATAATGCCAATTTCAGTGCTGGGGCTCTTGCTAGCCGCTAGCCTAGCCACCGACGGAATAACGAGGAATCCTATTTGGAGGCTTTGCTTCCCGCTGCTAGCTTCCACGAAAAGCAGCACGAAGTACTCGACCCAAATCAGCCGCCAGGAAGCCTGAAGTCTAATATATCAGGCCTCGGCTGATTTGGCACAGACCAGCATACCGGCCTGAGCCTAGGCAGAAATATCTCGCCAGAAACGCACACCAGGTACTAGGTACCTCCTGAGCATTGCTCACTCTAGGTTGGAGGCCCAGGTCCGTCAGCTGCTTTGTCCTTGCAAGGTTTGAGGTTTAGGGTGCGTTGCTGCGCACTGGCTAGACTTCAGTCCAGTAGCAAAGAAGGGTGCGTTGCACAAGAATTAAAGTTTTTTCGGCATCGCAATCAGTGTAAGTAGAAGTAAACTTTAGAATGTCAACATGAATAACATAGTTGCTGTGGAATGGCAACCATGGCAATAGATTCGCGATCATTCATAACTATAATCATTTCCTTTTTAGCTCTGCGACCGGCAAGGCTCATAGTCTTGGTCTTGGTATGATTGGCGCATGAACAAGATCTTGATTGTGTCTGCGTGTGCGGCATCAAGCAAGCATCCCACCCGCCGCGACTTCCCGCTGCGACTCACCTCCCCCCTCGGTCTGGCACTTAGTTTGTCGATTCGCTTGGTCATGGCCTTGCTGGGGCGATTGGTCGTGGCGCATGGACGGCAGACATCGCCTGGGTTAGTTTTTGTCTAGAGTCTAGAGCCAGCCACGTGTCCTTGAGCAGCATTCGCTTTCATGCCAAATGACAGAAAGATATTTTCAGACCTTGAGGCAATGTTGATCGTGATCGCGTTGGTCTTCTTTTCCTCCCAGGCGTTTCCACCTCGAGTCCTTTTGCGTATCATCCTGGCAGTGTTTTGTGAATGTGGCCTATCAACATTGCTGGGACAGTCTGAACCGTTGCAAGGAAGGTGTGCTGAGCATGCAAGGTGGAGCGCCGGGTGCCCCAACACCCTTCACATGTTGTCCAATCTGCTTGTTTCGACGGCTGAGGTTTGATCGGTGCATTGCCAGCCCATTCTCATCCTCGGCGAGCCCCTTACAGCACCCTCCGGTGGAAGCATTGCTGAACAAGTGTCGGTAAGGATTTGGGTTTGGGAATGTGGCAAAGCTTCCGTAAAGACGAAAGGTACCTGTGGGACTTTGAATATCATCTGAAGTCGCGTTACCCAGGAAATAGGCTACCGGTCTGGTCTGTCGATTATCGCCCTCGGGCTATCTCGGGCTACTGCGTTGGAGTGGTGCTGAGATGGCATGCTGTGCGGGATCCGTTCTCCATGCTTCCTTGTGGAATTGAATCGTGTTTGGGGATGAAGATGACTTGTCTTCAGCTTGTGCTGCTGCTTCCTGCCGCAAGAATAAAGTGCACAAGTAAAGTGAACACAGGGCAAGTTCAATCAAGCAGCCGAGCCGGCTTGCAGGGTAAATCATATGTCGTCCAACAAGCTTTGGAAATCATCATCAGAGGGCAGCGGGTCAGTGCGGCCGGCGCCAGATTGAGGTGACACCAGCGGCTTCTGCAAGTTCGAGCTCAGTCACTTGGTTGAAGTTCTCGGACGAGTGTGAGCGGACAAGCCTTCCATGCTTGCTGAAATTGCCCGCGTCCGCAAATGCAGGCGTGGACACCGTGGATCCAGAGTGGCCTGACATGGTTGGCTGGCATTGCAGGAGGCGCTCCTCCAGCAGTGACGATGCCAGGAGCTGCCACCCTGCTGAAGTTTCGTCGGTGCTGGAAGGGATGGGACGTTGGGTTGACCTTGCTCTCCATCCAAGGATCATACTCTCGACTTCGATGATGATTTCCAAATGCTGATGGACGACATCGCGTTTACCCTGCAAGCCGCTTGATTGAACTTGCCCTGGGTTCGCTTTACTTGTGCACTTTATTCTTGCGGCAGGAGGCAGCAGCACAAGCTGAAGACCCGTCATCTTCCAGTCCTGAGCTCAGGGTCTTTCAGGTGTGTTCCTGACCTCCGAGACGCGTGCGCTAAGCCAGAGGCACAGATCCGACAGCATCTTCAAGTCCTGGGCTTAGTGTCTCACAAGTGCCCCAGGTCATCCAAAGTATGCAAATGCTGCATACGTTCGCCTAGGTGTGCATGTTTTGCTTACATGGCCCGTCTCTTGTTCAACGAAATCCTTATGCGTTCGTGTTGGGCTCATTTTCGTGTTTGTACGTTCTTGAAGCAATCGCTGCCTCGGTTAAGTGAGCATTTGGAGGGTTTTTCTCCTTGCGAAACAGTGCTTTCTTTCAAGACGGCATGAGCGCACCATAGCACACCCTAATACTGCCCCAATACGGTCATTTAGAACGTAACGAGGCACGCTTACCCCTTCGAAAGCGGGGTGGGGGGGTGTTGGACTCAAAAATGTGATGCATGTTATCGTGCGAAGTCTTGTGACATCCATGTCTCGGATTGACTGATGAGCAGCAGCATGATTGGTTGTAAGCAGGCAGGATGGCAACACCATCAAGCGAGAGATATTTGAGATATTTAACAGAAAGCTGTGAGACAGAAACATTTCAGGCCCAAAGCGATAAGAATACATGAGAGATCAAGCAGATGTGAACTGCACAGCCTCACCAGCCTCCTGTCTGTGAGCATCACAGTCTGTAGGACAGTGAAACAGCAAGCGTCTCTGATTGTGGTTCTGTTTTCTGTTGCCATATTCTGCGCTGCCTCCTCTGTTTTCTCACGCTGTTCTTGTTTCTCATTTTCTCTCTCAATGTTTCCCAGCCCTCATTTTCCTCTCGCTCCAATGATTCCGGACGGGCGGTCGTCACAAGCCAAGTCAAGACAGTGATGGTAGCAGTGAGGAGCTTATGCCATATGCGTTCTCGACCAAGAGCGGCTGCTGTTGTAATGCTGAACTAGGGCACGTGATGACGATTGTCGCAACGCAGACGCGCTCTTGCTTGCCACGTGTTCAGAAGTGGAAAAGCATTCTCACTCAAAGTGCCATCTGACCTGTACATACGTCTGTGCAGAGCATGTGCATAGATCGTGGCCACACGAGTTCCTGAGCATTTCCTCTGGAAGTTGCTACTGTTACGGTTGTCCGTGAACTCATCGTTCTGGACAGCCCCTCTCTTTGTATCACGTTCCTGTTTTGTAGCTAGGTGCCTGCAGCGCTTTCGCAGACTTTGCAGAGTCCGGACATTGACAAGTCAGCAGAAAGCTGCAGACTATTGCGACTTGTAGGCATACCTGACTCCCGCCACACCCTCACAGAAACAAGCCGGCGGCCAACCACCACCACTAGAATGCGAGTGATGTTGTCAACAACATGGGCGGCACGGATGGCACTGTTTGGTTCGGTCTGGTGAAATCTAGGTGCACGGGACTTTCCGTTTCAAGCTTCCACCGTTCAACTAAACTCCTTGCTTAATTGGAAGCTAAATTCCTTGTTTCAGCTATTGTGCTCCACTCTCGCACGAGGAAGCAACATGATAAGCGTGTGCCTGGGACTTATGCTCAACATATGTGTGCATGCATCTTTCTGTCCGTCGGCCGAAAAGCCATGGGCTTTAACGTGTTATTTGTGAGACTTTGTGAAACTTCAACTTGTGAAAATCTCATTCCTCAAGCGACCACACATAGTCAGGCTAGGCTCTCTCACTGCATGCAAGGAGGACACATTCCATGGCACATTTTTGTTAACGGCCAGAAACACCCAATAATTGCTTGACGGGACCCCTGCTGTGCACTCAATAGACACGGACAGTCTGCCAATCCTGAGGAAGGCAGTCCAAAGACGGATAGATGGGCCCATCACAACTGTGTTTCTCTTTATCGCCTTTTCAGCAGAGGTTTGAATCTGGCTTTACCTAGTTTTGGCCTTGCTGAAAGAAATGCTGTTGAAAGGTGCCTCGTTTTGAACGGCCGGTTGTTTGAAGCTTTGCACAAACAGAAACATATCAGACCAAATTGAATCCCAAGCACGTCCAGTTCAACTTACGATGCGCAAGCAGACAGAACCAAAAAGCGTGCGCCGGGGCGGGGGGCGAATAGTGTGAACCATGCGCGATTCAGAAACTGGACGCGATTCAGGAAACCAGGGTTCAGGAAACTAGGATTCAGGAAGCTGAGCGATTCAGGAAACCAGGATTCAGGAAACTGCGCGATTCAGGAAACTGTTTTGACGCGATTGAAACTGAAAACACGCGATTCACAGGAAACCACACGATTCAGGAAACTGCGCGAATCAGGAAACTGCGCGATTCAGGAAACCACGCGATTCAGGAAGCCGCGCGGTTCGGGCCTGTTGAAATGTCGGGGGGGGGGGGGATGATAGCGTCCAGGACAAGGCCGCTTTGTGACGCCATAAGCCCTAAACAGAACCTTGGCCCCAAAATCTGAAATTGCAAGATCGCGAGCTTTTAGCCATGAATCTGAGCCGAGAGAAATGTGATGACGACCGTTCTGAGGACCCCTGAACCAGCTCTTTCCGAGTCCACGAATCCGGCTCCTCCAATCCGCAGTTTCCGAATCTGCGTTTTCCAGTTTCCTGAATCAGGTAATCAGGGTTTTCCAGTTTCCGAATCCGCGCGTTTCTAGTTGCCGAATCCGCGGCTGACCAGTGTGAAGTAGAGGCTGGTACGAAGGTATAGCCCAACCTACCAAGCCATCGATAGCCGACCAAGGTGCTACGTACATGCTGCATAAACGTATGTACATGTGCAAGCATGTGGTAGTAGATGTGCATGTGTTTACATACATACGTACATAAGTTTGCATTATTATTTCAGCCGGGGGGACGCCATTGGCTACTATCTGCTACAAAGAATGCACCCAGTGCTGGCACTTGCTGTAAGACTCGACAAATCAGGAATGTACAATCACAGAGCAAGACTTTGTCAGCACGTAATGCGGATTGCCATCACCCATGTTTTGCACACAATCCAACACGGCATCAGTCTACTACCTCAAGTGAATCTTGGCGGTTTCGAGCCAGACAACAAATGTCCCGATTTATGTTCGGATAGTCTAAACGAGGCCCCTGCCCTGTGACGAATTTTTAGTAGTCGTTACCATGCTGCTGGCATACCGGTGCTTGGCTTGTCTTCAAAGAGTCTGGTTCGTTCATAAATCTCCTTGGCAGCCAGCTACGATTCGACCATTATAGCACTGCGGGCAGGCAACAGGCAGAGCCTCCGACTTGCGGTTATGGCACACAATCAGGAAGACACTTACGGTAGCAGGCTGCCCTGTCCATAGCTACAACATCGCCCCCGTTGCGGCTGCATTCATCCTCCTCCAAGTCCAGTCCGCTAGACAGTCTTGCTGATGCTATTGGCTATTTGTTCACCCTGCCAAATTCTGCCTACATTGCGTTGGTTTTCCGCCAACGTCGGCGGATATTGCATGCATCGCCAACGTTGGCGAATCTTGCAGACATTGCACGGTTGGCCGTATTTGCATACATGGACGCCCCGGCAGTGTGTTCCTCACCTCCGAGACGCGTGCATTAACCCACAGGCACGGCAGATCCCCCGGCAGATCCGACGACATGTTCAAGTCTTTCAGGTGTGTTCTTCACCTCCGAGACGTGCACGGCAGATCCAGATCCGACGACGTCTTCAAGTCCTGGGCTCATGGTCTTTCAGGTGTGTTCTTCACCTCCGAGACGTGTACTTTAAGCCTTAAGCCAAAGGCCAGACAAATCCCACGGCAGATCCAGATCCGACGACGTCTTCAAGTCCTGGGCTCATGGTCTTTCAGGTGTGTTCTTCACCTCCGAGACGTGTACTTTAAGCCTTAAGCCAGAGGCCAGACAAATCCCACGGCAGATCCAGATCCGACGACGTCTTCAAGTCCTGGGCTCATGGTCTTTCAGGTGTGTTCTTCACCTCCGAGACGTGCACGGCAGATCCAGATCCGACGACGTCTTCAAGTCCTGGGCTCATGGTCTTTCAGGTGTGTTCTTCACCTCCGAGACGTGTACTTTAAGCCTTAAGCCAAAGGCCAGACAAATCCCACGGCAGATCCAGATCCGACGACGTCTTCAAGTCCTGGGCTCATGGTCTTTCAGGTGTGTTCTTCACCTCCGAGACGTGTACTTTACGCCTTAAGCCAAAGGCCAGACAAATCCCGTGGCAGATCCAGATCCGACGACGTCTTCAAGTCCTGGGCTCATGGTCTTTCAGGTGTGTTCTTCACCTCCGAGACGTGTACTTTAAGTCTTAAGTCAAAGGTCAGATAAATTTCGTGGCAGATCCAGATCCGACGACGTCTTCAAGTCCTGGGCTCATGGTCTTTCAGGTGTGTTCTTCACCTCCGAGACGTGTACTCTAAGCCTCTAAGCCTTAAGCCAAAGGCCAGACAAGTTCAACTGGTGCTGTTCCAGTCAGAGAACAGAATAGAGCTTTTGACATATCCGCTGGTGCTATTGAGAGCTCATGACATCCGATTCACTAAAAAGAAGGCATGATTTAGAGAGAGCTTTTGACATCCTATTTGGTGCTATTCCAGTTCTGACCTTCTCACATCTTACTGTATTCCATACTTGGACAAACCCATTTTTGAACCTGTTGCATCCGTTGGTGCTCTTTTTTTGGTGCTCAACTCAAGCGGAGGCCCGCCTGAGCGCTTGCGGTGCCCCAATCCTGGCTTCGTGCCACGGGCTTTGATTTGAGCTGTATTTGCAGCGTGGTAGACGTGGAGCAGGGGTGTACTTCTACATGCGACATGCCGGCAAGTGTCTGCAGATGCTTGGGGAAAGCTTGCGAAAATCTCCATCAGCCCTTACAAACTGCAAGAGTTGTCATGCCAAGGTCACGAACCTTGTGAGCCGATGAGCAAATCGCGAATCCTTTGGAGCTCCAAGAAGTTCTCAAAAAGCCAATGGCTTCTCTGCCAATGAGACCAGACTCCCTCCGGTACGTGAAGGCTCTAAACCTGGGAGCCATATGCAGTCGCATCCCACAGAACCGTACCTTGGCATGCCACCCAAAAAGGATGCCGTGGCTTTGTGGAAGGGCTTGATGTTTGCATCTGTTGTGCAAAAGCGTTAGTCTGTACTTCCTCACCCTATGTGCCCTCAAGGTTGTCCTGCCTTCAGATTTCAGATGTGGCACCAGTGTCGCCTAGTTTTTGGGGAACCCCGAATGTATGATCACGTTTTCGCCGGTTTATGCAGCAGAAGCCATGCCATCGTTTTGCAAGTTCAGGCATGTGGGCCACAGAGAGGTCCTTTCAAAGCTAGCCACAGCATGTTCGGCGCCATGGAGTACGCGATTGCGTATGCTGCTTCGGCACGCCACTGAGCTCTCTGTTTGTCTGTCTCTTTTCCTGTCAGTGTGTGTGTGTATGTGCGTGTGTGTCTCTCTCACTCTCTCTCTTTCTCTCCCCATCCCGGCTTGCTTTGCTTGTTTAGCTGAAAGGCAGCCGCTAAACCGGCGGCGGCTGGAGTTGTTGCTACCAGCAGCCATTCTGGGGACCGAACCCTGCGTTCTGCGGTCAGTTGTTTCGTGATGTGTTTGGAACCTGATGGGGTTGTTGCGCAAAGGCACCCTCGCTGGCGGACTGGCGCTTGTCGTGTCTGCCGTCAAAGCACCAGACTGAGAAACAGCGCCTGTGTGTGTTCTCTAAGTGCACAGCATCTTCCGTTTCAGCGCGCCGTTCTGTCCTTGAGGCTTCTGGCGTTGTTGCCGCAGTGGGATTATCAGCTGCTGCCTCGGTGTTGAACGTTGGTGATGCTGATTGCAGTCCGTGTGTAGCTTAATTAGTCAGTGGGCAACTCAGGCCAGAGCCTTCTTGTCCTGGTTTTTGGGTGAGGAGTGTGATGTTGCTGATGGGGCGGCAGAGTCCGGCGCCTAGATGCTGCGTCTCAGTCTCTGCTTTTGTTCATTAAGGCAAAGTGGCATGTGAGAAGTTCTGAGGGCTTGCGAGACAGAGCTTTACTGTAAGGGTCGGGCGAGGACTGTGAAGTAGGCTGCAGTCAAACAGCAAACAGTGTGAACCGCACCCAGTGCTGGAGCTCCGCTACTGGTAGCAGTCAGCCGAGGCACGTTGGATGCGATGCTGCGGCAGTCAATTTCCAGGACTTGAAGCCGCAACTCGGATGAAGTGTATTTTGGTCCTAGGCCATAGAAGTTGCGCAAAGTAGCTCTCCGTTCGGGAGATGCAGGATGGCTTCTTCGGGCGGCTCACGTGATCCGATCGACGCGCCCATCATACAGCATCCAAGCTGCTAGCTGCTTGCTCACCAACTTGAGGGCATACCTGAGCTTCCAAACGCGGTAAGCTCAGCTCAGACAGTTCATGGAAAGTAGAGCGAGCATTTCGGGCGAGGCAGTTGGCCAGGTACGTCCCAACCATGCCGTCTCGCCCAAACCGCCCGCCGCCCAGCCAACCACGCCTGGCACAGGAATGCGAGGTATGCATGGCACCTCAAAACAAGGTCGCATGCACTGCCCTTGACTTGGTTGGGACATCAGGCGCAGCCCTTTTTGTCTTGCCTACGAAGGGCAGAGGGAGAACTTTAAAGGGGCCTGGGTGTAAACTCCACGCTCTATGGAATCTCTGGCTCCGATACGAAACTTAGAGCCTCCTGTCGCAAAGGTGGCTCTGGAACAGGCGGAGCGCTTCGTCATCCAAGAGAGACGCCTGCACATGAGCCTGGGCGGGCAACAACTTCTGTTTCAGACGATTTCTTTCGGCCAAGTTTGTAGAAGATGTGAAGAAGCATTGGCGTGCTGAACATGACATCTGATTCCCGGAGGATGTGCAGCTCTCGATTCATCGTTAAGCTGTATAGAACATACAACCTCCCGGACCATCTTGGCTTTCTGCTGGAACTTGCAATCTCGGACCTGGCCTCACTGCGCCTGGGCTTGGAACCTCTTGACTCTCGAATGCACCTGAGTGATCCTGAGTGCGACGTCGTCGAAATCCTGCGAGTTGTGTGCTCGTAAGGTACAACAGCCATAGCCCAAACTTGGGCACAGCATGTGTGCGGTACCACATCGCTTGCATCGGCCTGGCTCTGGAGCACCTGCACCACAGAAAGCGTCTTGACTTCGGTACCTCTCGCAGATACTGTTCGGGCACGTCTGTTGGGCGTTGTTTTTGTTGGTGCTATGTTTTTGCTTCGTCCCTCCGCTTCCGCTGTTTTTTTTTATTTCCTCGTATAACCCGTTATGCAGAGTGATATGTTCGCTCATTGCAAGCACGCCGGAGTCGGGTTCCGTAGTAGAACTCCGAAAGGAACAGAGCAACAGACAAGCAGCAAAATACACTTTTAGCGTATGCCATACTAGACTGTAGTATATAATACAGTTTACAACGATGGGAGATACGAGAAGGCAATATAATATAATATATCATAGTAACTAGTACAATAGAAATACTAAACCAGAATAGACTATGCTATTTTTTGTTTATGCTATACTACACTACAACATAATGCAATAGAAAGTACAACATCATGCAATACAATGTAGTGTAGCATAGTATCATCTAGTATAGTGTATTTCAACATAATAAATAAAAGCACATTATAAGATAAGATAATATGAGAGAATATAATGCAATATTTTTCTTATTAAGAGAACAGTGTCATGTAGCATTCATGTAGAATTTGTAGTATGTACGAATACACAAGTAGTGTACATCACGGTTTTAGTAGCATACCAGGTCTTCCGTAGCACAAAGACTAGGTGTTCCGCCGGAATGCCAACGAATCGGTTGTTTTGAAAGCCACAAGATAAACACGCTGACCAATATAGCAATCGAAACATGTAACTTCGCAGGTTGTGAGGCTCGGGGGTTGCTGCTTGTCCACATGGAGGCCGTTCTTACTTCGTCCATGTGAAGTCTCATGCATGAGAAGGCCATGTGCCCTTGGCCAATTGTTCAATTTGACACAAGCTTGCCACGGAAGCGCACGGACGCCGCGAATGAAGTTGGGCAGTTGCAACGCGTCGGCGTGTAGATCCAAGGATTTGCTTCAGGGACGTGAAACCCGAAAATGTCCTAGTGGACTCGAAGGGCTTGGCCAAGCTTTGCGATTTCGGAATCGCAAAGCAGATCAGCATCTTGCCTCGACGTGTTTTTGTAAATCCATTGGACTTGACACGCTGTTTCAGTTTGCTCAGCAGGGCATATGCTCTGAGGCACGCTCACCTTCACCAAGTGCGGCACTCCCGAGTACATGGCCCCAGAAATGTGGGGCTCCTCGGGCTATGACTTCCTGGTGGATTTCTTTGCTCTGGGCGTGATGATGAGGGCCTTGCTTGAAGGACCTTCAGCATTACAAAACATGCCTCAGCCCGAGTCAACGGACACAAGTCTAAAGATTTTTGCACTTTCGTGAAGCTCGTAGACGTGGATTGCCCTACGGGCGCGACAGTTCGGCTTCTTTTGCGCTCGAACACATGACTTTGTGCTATAGTAGTAGATTCGCCCTGCGCAGGTGCAACTTGCTTCTTCGGGTTGCTTACGGCATTAGCCCGCCACAAAGCCTTAAACCGTGAACCTAGACATGCGGGCAGCAAATCCAATAAAGGCTCTGTTCATGGAAGATTCGCAGGATGTGGCTGCGTCAACCTTGCACAGCTGCCCAAAGAGGCATGGCTGACTGTTTCATGTGCGCCCAAAAGCACGTTCAATGCCCATGCACAGGTGGCAGATGCGGTCGACCAGCTTTGCAGCCATCAAGCTTTTTGTCGTTTGACGACGAGTGGCATGCGCCGCCACAATTGCTGGAAGAACTTCCAGTGGGCATGCCGAGATCCTCCGTTCGCCACGAAGTCGCAAAGAGTCTTATGCCTCACGGAATCATGTTGCCCGTGCACCGCTTAGCACACTGCAATACCTTCATGCACCAAGGTCCCGCCAGCGCCGCAGCCCAGGACCAAGGCCAAGCTAGGAAGGCCAAAGGCCCAGCCAACGGCGACCTGCCGGAAACAAGGCAGTGTGGACTGGGAGGCGGAGTTCGGTGAGTGAGGAGAACGGTGTTCATGCGTGCTGCACCTTCTGCAGGGCTTGCAGGGAAGCGTGTGGGAACCGTTGCTTTCGCGGAACATCCTGCTTGCAGACGAAAAAGCTTCTTCTTCTTGTCTGTCAAACCAAAACAGATCCAAAAGCAAAAGCTCGCTGCAGTTGGAGCCTCTCCATGTCAAGTAAAGCCTGGGCCCTGTCAGCCAGTGGCTCACTGGGGCCATAAAAATGCCACAATTGAAAGCACACACCAAACCGTAAAACATGGCAGGTCTGACTGTTGATGTTTGCTGCTCAAGCGCAGCCACCAAAAACAGCCAAAAGCTATGTAGCATGCAGCAGGATTTTTGCCCTCAGGTCTTATCCAGCTTATCAACCTCCCCAGACCTTTTTGTTTGTGCGGTTCTTGTTTAACAGTTTCTAGTTACTAGTTGTCCTCAAACGCCCTCAGCACATCAACATTTTAGGAAGTGGCCAGGTTGCCTAGCTCCTCTAATTAGCATGGGCCCTGGCGCATCCAAGACAAGGCCGCTGCGGTTCAAGTTTGCAATAAGCTTCGCTAATGCCGCGCATTGGGCCGTTGGGGCCGCTCTCTTTACTCTTTCAGAGGCTTCGAAAAATCGCTGTGATTGTTGGCAGCGGGAGGCAGAGCCGAGCCGATCCACACCCGTACCGTTGTCATCATCAAGGCGAGCCAAGTCAACGTGGTGTGCAAGAACAGCTGCAGCTGGTGTCATCCCAGATGCCTTTCCTAAAGCCCTAAAAAGCCATGTTCAGGCAAGCAGTATGGAAGAGCACCAGCAAAGCTACGAGCAGATGCTCCAGGAAGGCCTGCAGCAGCATCGTTTGCAGTCGGTTCTAACGAGCTGAGGTGGAAGGCGCTGTGAGTTTAATTACGCATAGTTACACTGGCAGCCAAGTTCTCAACAAGGCTTTCCAACCATGTGCTCAGGCATTGCACTGACATTGGGAGGTGCCATGCTCGACCAGGCTTGGCACAGCAGCCTTGATCTTGAAGATGCCTGTAAACGGCAGTTCGTGCCAGAACAAGTGGAGTGCAAGAGCACAAGTTGATGCTGCCGTCGCCTGTGGCGGAGAGCGGGCACAGGTAGATCGTGAAAATGGCATCAGTCGTAGCCTCAGCCGGCCCGGTATCCTGCAGGGCTTTGCATCACAGAGGGCTCATGAATTCCGAGTCTCGAGCCGGAAATTGTCAAAGCATGCGCTGGCATCAAATATTGGCCCTGAACATCCCTGAGCCTTCCAGAAAGCCCGCATTGGGCTTCAAGCCGGGCAAGCCTGAGTACATGAATGCTGGTCCCTTGGGATATTTCACGGTATCCCTATTAGTGGATCAAAATCAGGACTGTGATGAAATATGTTTCAGAGGGCTTAAAGGGCCAACCTGGAATACCTGGATGCCTCAGGGTCTTTTGTGGCACAGGCAGGTCGTGAAGACGCACGACACCAACGCGGGCACCAAAATCTTCATCAACGTGTTGTCGAGGCCTCATACTGAGGCAAGGTGGCTTAAGGTGGTATGACGTCTAGCCGCACATGAAGAGCTACACTGAGCTGGAGGGGGAGCAGGGTTGCCGCGTGCCCCTTTCCATCGATACAGCTGTAAAGGCTGGCGTTGGGAAGGGGTGATGGGGTTGTGATTGCTTGAGAGATATCCGCCCACCCACGAGCCTTCGCGCAGGGGATGTGCAGGGCTGCATTCCCCAAGCCATACTCTGGTAAGCAGTTTATTGCCCAGCCGCACATGATTTCACACCTGACATTATGCGAATAAAACTTTGGACAAGTAGATGGTTCTATGTTTTGTCGTTAGCCGAACCTTGTCATTGTAGCCGTGCAATCCATCATCTTTCCATGCCTTGGCGATGTTTAATGGTTGGTTGGTTGGTGAGAGGTTTGGCGGTAGGGTGGGTCTTTGCCACTGGTGGGGCGGGGATGGTTGGTTATGGGCTTGGGGGGGAGCATTGTGACCAGTATCCAGCTTGCAAGAACACTTGCATTCGCTTGCACTGCCGTTACGATGTGATGCATAGGAGTGCCAGCGCTGGGCGCAGGCACTCTTTGTCCAAGCCGGTGGAAAAGCTTGCACCTATCACCCGAACCCGATGTTTGGACTTCATGCACACTCGTGCGAGGCTGCATTCGAAGCTCTTGCCTCACGAATGCAGGTTCTACGAGACCCGAGATTTCTTCCACTTCGTTGGCCGCGTGACCAGAAGAGAGATTCATGATGCCCAGACTTTCGAGGCTCGTTGCCAGCTGGTCGTTAAACCTATGGGCCGCATCCTTCATTGAGCGCCAGGTTTACCGGCGAGCCCCTTACAGCATCCTCCGGTGGAAGCATTGCTGAACAAGTGTCGGTAAGGATTTGGGTTTGGGAATGTGGCAAAGCTTCCGTAAAGACGAAAGATACCTGTGGGACTTTGAATATCATCTGAAGTCGCATTACCCAGGAAATAGGCTACCGGTCTGGTCTGTCGATTATCGCCCTCGGGCTATCTCGGGCTACTGCGTTGGAGTGGTGCTGAGATGGCATGCTGTGCGGGATCCGTTCTCCATGCTTCCTTGTGGGATTGAATCGTGTTTGGGGATGAAGATGACTTGTCTTCAGCTTGTGCTGCTGCTTCCTGCCGCAAGAATAAAGTGCACAAGTAAAGTGAACACAGGGCAAGTTCAATCAAGCAGCCGAGCCGGCTTGCAGGGTAAAGCATATGTCGTCCAACAAGCTTTGGAAATCATCATCAGAGGGCAGCGGGTCAGTGCGGCCGGCGCCAGATTGAGGTGACACCAGCGGCTTCTGCAAGTTCGAGCTCAGTCACTTAAGTTTCGTCGGTGCTGGAAGGGATGGGACGTTGGGTTGACCTTGCTCTCCATCCAAGGATCATACTCTCGACTTCGATGATGATTTCCAAATGCTGATGGACGACATCGCGTTTACCCTGCAAGCCGCTTGATTGAACTTGCCCTGGGTTCGCTTTACTTGTGCACTTTATTCTTGCGGCAGGAGGCAGCAGCACAAGCTGAAGACCCGTCATCTTCCAGTCCTGAGCTCAGGGTCTTTCAGGTGTGTTCCTGACCTCCGAGACGCGTGCGTTAAGCCAGAGGCACAGATCCGACAGCATCTTCAAGTCCTGGGCTATAGTGTCTCACAAGTGCCCCAGGTCATCCAAAGTATGCAAATGCTGCATACGTTCGCCTAGGTGTGCATGTTTTGCTTACATGGCCCGTCTCTTGTTCAACGAAATCCTTATGCGTTCGTGTTGGGCTCATTTTCGTGTTTATCGCCTGGGAGTTATGATGTACCGTAGTACGTTCTTGAAGCAATCGCTGCCTCGGTTAAGTGAGCATTTGGAGGGTTTTTCTCCGTGCGAAACAGTGCTTTCTTTCAAGACGGCATGAGCACACCATATCACACCCTAATACTGCCCCAATACGGTCATTTGTTGTAGAACGTAACGAGGCACGCTTACCCCAGGTGGGGGGGGTGTTGGACTCAAAAATGTGATGCATGTTATCATGCGAAGTCTTGTGACATCCATGTCTCGGATTGACTGATGAGCAGCAGCATGATTGGTTGTAAGCAGGCAGGATAGCAACACCATCAAGCGAGAGATATTTGAGACATTTAACAGAAAGCTGTGAGACAGAAACATTTCAGGCCCAAAGCGATAAGAATACATGAGAGATCAAGCAGATGTGAACTGCACAGCCTCACCAGCCTCCTGTCTGTGAGCATCACAGTCTGTAGGACAGTGAAACAGCAAGCGTCTCTGATTGTGGTTCTGTTTTCTGTTGCCATATTCTGCGCTGTCTCCTCTGTTTTCTCACGCTGTTCTTGTTTCTCATTTTCTCTCTCAATGTTTCCCAGCCCTCATTTTCCTCTCGCTCCAATGATTCCGGACGGGCGGTCGTCACAAGCCAAGTCAAGACAGTGATGGTAGCAGTGAGGAGCTTATGCGTTCTCGACCAAGAGCGGCTGCTGTTGTCATGCTGAACTAGGGCACGTGATGACGATTGTCGCAACGCAGACGCGCTCTTGCTTGCCACGTGTTCAGAAGTGGAAAAGCATTCTCACTCAAAGTGACATCTGACCTGTACATACGTCTGTGCAGAGCATGTGCATAGATCGTGGCCACACGAGTTCCTGAGCATTTCCTCTGGAAGTTGCTACTGTTACGGTTGTCCGTGAACTCATCGTTCTGGACAGCCCCTCTCTTTGTATCACGTTCCTGTTTTGTAGCTAGGTGCCTGCAGCTCGAGCGCAGACTTTGCAGAGTCCGGACATTGACAAGTCAGCAGAAAGCTGCAGACTATTGCGACTTGTAGGCATACCTGACTCCCGCCACACCCTCACAGAAACAAGCCGGCGGCCAACCACCACCACTAGAATGCGAGTGATGTTGTCAACAACATGGGCGGCACGGATGGCACTGTTTGGTTCGGTCTGGTGAAATCTAGGTGCACGGGACTTTCCGTTTCAAGCTTCCACCGTTCAACTAAACTCCTTGCTTAATTGGAAGCTAAATTCCTTGTTTCAGCTATTGTGCTCCACTCTCGCAGGAAGCAACATGATAAGCGTGTGCCTGGGACTTATGCTCAACATATGTGTGCATGCATCTTTCTGTCCGTCGGCCGAAAAGCCATGGGCTTTAACGTGTTATTTGTGAGACTTTGTGAAACTTCAACTTGTGAAAATCTCATTCCTCAAGCGACCACACATAGTCAGGCTAGGCTCTCTCACTGCATGCAAGGAGGACACATTCCATGGCACATTTTTGTTAACGGCCAGAAACACCCAATAATTGCTTGACGGGACCCCTGCTGTGCACTCAATAGACACGGACAGTCTGCCAATCCTGAGGAAGGCAGTCCAAAGACGGATAGATGGGCCCATCACAACTGTGTTTCTCTTTATCGCCTTTTCAGCAGAGGTTTGAATCTGGCTTTACCTAGTTTTGGCCTTGCTGAAAGAAATGCTGTTGAAAGGTGCCTCGTTTTGAACGGCCGGTTGTTTGAAGCTTTGCACAAACAGAAACATATCAGACCAAATTGAATCCCAAGCACGTCCAGTTCAACTTACGATGCGCAAGCAGACAGAACCAAAAAGCGTGCGCCGGGGCGGGGGGCGAATAGTGTGAACCATGCGCGATTCAGAAACTGGACGCGATTCAGGAAACCAGGGTTCAGGAAACTAGGATTCAGGAAGCTGAGCGATTCAGGAAACCAGGATTCAGGAAACTGCGCGATTCAGGAAACTGTTTTGACGCGATTGAAACTGAAAACACGCGATTCACAGGAAACCACACGATTCAGGAAACTGCGCGAATCAGGAAACTGCGCGATTCAGGAAACCACGCGATTCAGGAAGCCGCGCGGTTCGGGCCTGTTGAAATGTCGGGGGGGGGGGGATGATAGCGTCCAGGACAAGGCCGCTTTGTGACGCCATAAGCCCTAAACAGAACCTTGGCCCCAAAATCTGAAATTGCAAGATCGCGAGCTTTTAGCCATGAATCTGAGCCGAGAGAAATGTGATGACGACCGTTCTGAGGACCCCTGAACCAGCTCTTTCCGAGTCCACGAATCCGGCTCCTCCAATCCGCAGTTTCCGAATCTGCGTTTTCCAGTTTCCTGGGACACCATTGGCTACTATCTGCTACAAAGAATGCACCCAGTGCTGGCACTTGCTGTAAGACTCGACAAATCAGGAATGTACAATCACGGAGCAAGACTTTGTCAGCACGTAATGCGGATTGCCATCACCCATGTTTTGCACACAATCCAACACGGCATCAGTCTACTACCTCAAGTGAATCTTGGCGGTTTCGAGCCAGACAACAAATGTCCCGATTTATGTTCGGATAGTCTAAACGAGGCCCCTGCCCTGTGACGAATTTTTAGTAGTCGTTACCATGCTGCTGGCATACCGGTGCTTGGCTTGTCTTCAAACAGTCTGGTTCGTTCATAAATCTCCTTGGCAGCCAGCTACGATTCGACCATTATAGCACTGCGGGCAGGCAACAGGCAGAGCCTCCGACTTGCGGTTATGGCACACAATCAGGAAGACACTTACGGTAGCAGGCTGCCCTGTCCATAGCTACAACATCGCCCCCGTTGCGGCTGCATTCATCCTCCTCCAAGTCCAGTCCGCTAGACAGTCTTGCAGATGCTATTGGCTATTTGTTCACCCTGCCAAATTCTGCCTACATTGCGTTGGTTTTCCGCCAACGTCGGCGGATATTGCATGCATCGCCAACGTTGGCGAATCTTGCAGACATTGCACGGTTGGCCGTATTTGCACACATGGACGCCCCGGCAGTGTGATCCTCACCTCCGAGACGCGTGCATTAACCCAGAGGCACGGCAGATCCCCCGGCAGATCCGACGACATGTTCAAGTCTTTCAGGTGTGTTCTTCACCTCCGAGACGTGTACTTTAAGCCTTAAGCCAAAGGCCAGACAAATCCCACGGCAGATCCAGATCCGACGACGTCTTCAAGTCCTGGGCTCATGGTCTTTCAGGTGTGTTCTTCACCTCCGAGACGTGTACTTTAAGCCTTAAGCCAAATCCTGGGCTCATGGTCTTTCAGGTGTGTTCTTCACCTCCGAGACGTGTACTCTAAGCCTTAAGCCAAAGGCCAGACAAATCCCGCGGCAGATCCAGATCCGACGACGTCTTCAAGTCCTGGGCTCATGGTCTTTCAGGTGTGTTCTTCACCTCCGAGACGGCCAGACAAATCCCACGGCAGATCCAGATCCGACGACGTCTTCAAGTCCTGGGCTCATGGTCTTTCAGGTGTGTTCTTCACCTCCGAGACGTGTACTTTAAGCCTTAAGCCAAAGGCCAGACAAATCCCACGGCAGATCCAGATCCGACGACGTCTTCAAGTCCTGGGCTCATGGTCTTTCAGGTGTGTTCTTCACCTCCGAGACGTGTACTTTAAGCCTTAAGCCAAAGGCCAGACAAATCCCGCGGCAGATCCAGATCCGACGACGTCTTCTAGTCCTGGGCTCATGGTCTTTCAGGTGTGTTCTTCACCTCCGAGACGTGTAAGCCTTAAGCCAAAGGCCAGACAAGTTCAATTGGTGCTGTTCCAGTCAGAGAACAGAATAGAGCTCTTGACATATCCGCTGGTGCTATTGAGAGCTCATGACATCCGATTCACTAAAAAGAAGGCATGATTTAGAGAGAGCTTTTGACATCCTATTTGGTGCTATTCCAGTTCTGACCTTCTCACATCTTACTGTATTCCATACTTGGACAAACCCATTTTTGAACCTGTTGCATCCGTTGGCGCTCTTCCACCCGTACAACACACCAGTTTTTTGGTGCTCAACTCACTGCAAGACTTGTCATGCCAAGGTCACGAACCTTGTGAGCCGATGAGCAAATCGCGAATCCTTTGGAGCTCCAAGAAGTTCTCAAAAAGCCAATGGCTTTTCTGCCAATGAGACCAGACTCCCTCCGGTACGTGAAGGCTCTAAAGCTGGGAGCCATATGCAGTCGCATCCCACAGAACCGTACCTTGGCATGCCACCCAAAAAGGATGCCGTGGCTTTGTGCAAGGGCTTGATGTTTGCATCTGTTGTGCAAAAGCGTTAGTCTGTACTTCCTCACCCTATGTGCCCTCAAGGTTGTCCTGCCTTCAGATTTCAGATGTGGCACCAGTGTCGCGTAGTTTTTGGGGAACCCCGAATGTATGATCACGTTTTCGCCGGTTTATGCAGCAGAAGCCATGCCATCGTTTTGCAAGTTCAGGCATGTGAGCCACAGAGAGGTCCTTTCAAAGCTTGCCACAGCATGTTCGGCGCCATGGAGTACGCGATTGCGTATGCTGCTTCGGCGCGCCACTGAGCTCTCTGTTTGTTTGTCTCTTTTCCTGTCAGTGTGTGTGTGTGTGTGTGTGTGTGTGTGTGTGTGTGTGTGTGTGTGTGTGTGTGTGTGTGTGTGTGTGTGTGTGTGTGTGTGTGTGTGTGTGTGTGTGTGTGTGTGTGTGTGTGTGTGTGTGTGTGTGTGTGTGTGTGTGTGTGTGTGTGTGTGTGTGTGTGTGTGTGTGTGTGGTGTGTGTGTGTGTGTGTGTGTGTGTGTGTGTGTGTGTGTGTGTGTGTGTGTGTGTGTGTGTGTGTGTGTGTGTGTGTGTGTGTGTGTGTGTGTGTGTGTGGGTGTGTGTGTGTGTGTGTGTGTGTGTGTGTGTGTGTGTGTGTGTGTGTGTGTGTGTGTGTGTGTGTGTGTGTGTGTGTGTGTGTGTGCGTGTGTGTCTCTCTCACTCTCTCTCTTTCTCTCCCCATCCCGGCTTGCTTTGCTTGTTTAGCTGAAAGGCAGCCGCTAAACCGGCGGCGGCTGGAGTTGTTGCTACCAGCAGCCATTCTGGAGACCGAACCCTGCGTTCTGCGGTCAGTTGTTTCGTGATGTGTTTGGAACCTGATGGGGTTGTTGCGCAAGGGCACCCTCGCTGGCGGACTGGCGCTTGTCGTGTCTGCCGTCAAAGCACCAGACTGAGAAACAGCGCCTGTGTGTGTTCTCTAAGTGCACAGCATCTTCCGTTTCAGCGCGCCGTTCTGTCCTTGAGGCTTCTGGCGTTGTTGCCGCAGTGGGATTATCAGCTGCTGCCTCGGTGTTGGTGATGCTGATTGCAGTCCGTGTGTAGCTAAATTTGTCAGTGGGCAACTCAGGCCAGAGCCTTCTTGTCCTGGTTTTTGGGTGAGGAGTGTGATGTTGCTGATGGGGCGGCAGAGTCCGGCGCCTAGATGCTGCGTCTCAGTCTCTGCTTTTGTTCATTAAGGCAAAATGGCATGTGAGAAGTTCTGAGGGCTTGCGAGACAGAGCGTTACTGTAAGGGTCGGGCGAGGACTGTGAAGTAGGCTGCAGTCAAACAGCAAACAGTGTGAACCGCACCCAGTGCTGGAGCTCCGCTACTGGTAGCAGTCAGCCGAGGCACGTTGGATGCGATGCTGCGGCAGTCAATTTCCAGGACTTGAAGCCGCAACTCGGATGAAGTGTACTTTGGTCCTAGGCCATAGAAGTTGCGCAAAGTAGCTCTGCGTTCGGGAGATGCAGGATGCATGCGACCTTGTTTTGAGGTGCCATGCATACCTTGCATTCCTGTGCCAGGCGTGGTTGGCTGGGCGGCGGGCGGTTTGGGCGAGTCGGCATGGTTGAGCACCAAACGGGGACGTACCTGGCCAACTGTCTCGCCCGAAATGCTCGCTCTACTTTCCATGAACTGTCTGAGCTGAGCTTACCGCGTTTGGAAGCTCAGGTATGCCCTCAAGTTGGTGAGCAAGCAGCTAGCAGCTTGGATGCTGTATGATGGGCGCGTCGATCGGATCACGTGCGCCGCCCGAAGAAGCCATGAACAAAGCCGACCTCGAAATCGAGACCTTTCGTTGTGCAATCATGTACTGCCCTTGACTTGGTTGGGACATCAGGCGCAGCCCTTTTTGTCTTGCCTACGAAGGGCAGAGGGAGAACTTTAAAGGGGCCTGGGTGTAAACTCCACGCTCTATGGAATCTCTGGCTCCGATACGAAACTTAGAGCCTCCTGTCGCAAAGGTGGCTCTGGAACAGGCGGAGCGCTTCGTCATCCAAGAGAGACGCCTGCACATGAGCCTGGGCGGGCAACAACTTCTGTTTCAGACGATTTCTTTCGGCCAAGTTTGTAGAAGATGTGAAGAAGCATTGGCGTGCTGAACATGACATCTGATTCCCGGAGGATGTGCAGCTCTCGATTCATCGTTAAGCTGTATAGAACATACAACCTCCCGGACCATCTTGGCTTTCTGCTGGAACTTGCAATCTCGGACCTGGCCTCACTGCGCCTGGGCTTGGAACCTCTTGACTCTCGAGTGCACCTGAGTGATCCTGAGTGCGACGTCTTCGAAATCCTGCGAGTTGTGTGCTCGTAAGGTACAACAGCCATAGCCCAAACTTGGGCACAGCATGTGTGCGGTACCACATCGCTTGCATCGGCCTGGCTCTGGAGCACCTGCACCACAGAAAGCGTCTTGACTTCGGTACCTCTCGCAGATACTGTTCGGGCACGTCTGTTGGGCGTTGTTTTTGTTGGTGCTATGTTTTTGCTTCGTCCCTCCGCTTCCGCTGCTTTTTTATTTCCTCGTATAATCCGTTATGCAGAGTGATATGTTCGCTCATTGCAAGCATGCCGGAGTCGGGTTCCGTAGTAGAACTCCGAAAGGAACAGAGCAACAGACAAGCAGCAAAATACACTTTTAGCGTATGCCATACTAGACTGTAGTATATAATACAGTTTACAACGATGGGAGATACGAGAAGGCAATATAATATAATATAATATATCATAGTACAATAGAAATACTAAACCAGAATAGACTATGCTATTTTTTGTTTATGCTATACTATACTACAACATAATGCAATAGAAAGTACAACATCATGCAATACAATGTAGTGTAGCATAGTATCATCTAGTATAGTGTATTTCAACATAATAAATAAAAGCACATTATAAGATAAGATAATATGAGAGATTATAACGCAATATTTTTCTTATTAAGAGAACAGTGTCATGTAGCATTCATGTAGAATTTGTAGTATGTACGAATACACAAGTAGTGTACATCACGGTTTTAGTAGCATACCAGGTCTTCCGTAGCACAAAGACTAGGTGTTCCGCCGGAATGCCAACGAATCGGTTGTTTTGAAAGCCACAAGATAAACACGCTGACCAATATAGCAATCGAAACATGTAACTTCGCAGGTTGTGAGGCTCGGGGGTTGCTGCTTGTCCACATGGAGGCCGTTCTTACTTCGTCCATGTGAAGTCTCATGCATGAGAAGGCCATGTGCCCTTGGCCAATTGTTCAATTTGACACAAGCTTGCCACGGAAGCGCACGGACGCCGCGAATGAAGTTGGGCAGTTGCAACGCGTCGGCGTGTAGATCCAAGGATTTGCTTCAGGGACGTGAAACCCGAAAATGTCCTAGTGGACTCGAAGGGCTTGGCCAAGCTTTGCGATTTCGGAATCGCAAAGCAGATCAGCATCTTGCCTCGACGTGTTTTTGTAAATCCATTGGACTTGACACGCTGTTTCAGTTTGCTCAGCAGGGCATATGCTCTGAGGCACGCTCACCTTCACCAAGTGCGGCACTCCCGAGTACATGGCCCCAGAAATGTGGGGCTCCTCGGGCTATGACTTCCTGGTGGATTTCTTTGCTCTGGGCGTGATGATGAGGGCCTTGCTTGAAGGACCTTCAGCATTACAAAACATGCCTCAGCCCGAGTCAACGGACACAAGTCTAAAGATTTTTGCACTTTCGTGAAGCTCGTAGACGTGGATTGCCCTACGGGCGCGACAGTTCGGCGGCTTTTGCGCTCGAACACATGACTTTGTGCTAGTAGTAGATTCGCCCTGCGCAGGTGCAACTTGCTTCTTCGGGTTGCTTATAGTATACGGCATTAGCCCGCCACAAAGCCTTAAACCGTGAACCTAGACATGCGGGCAGCAAATCCAATAAAGGCTCTGTTCATGGAAGATTCGCAGGATGTGGCTGCGTCAACCTTGCACAGCTGCCCAAAGAGGCATGGCTGACTGTTTCATGTGCGCCCAAAAGCACGTTCAATGCCCATGCACAGGTGGCAGATGCTCGACCAGCTTTGCAGCCATCAAGCTTTTTGTCGTTTGACGACGAGTGGCATGCGCCGCCACAACTGCTGGAAGAACTTCCAGTGGGCATGCCGAGATCCTCCGTTCGTCACGAAGTCGCAAAGAGTCTTATGCCTCACGGAATCATGTTGCCCGTGCACCGCTTAGCACACTGCAATACCTTCATGCACCAAGGTCCCGCCAGCGCCGCAGCCCAGGACCAAGGCCAAGCTAGGAAGGCCAAAGGCCTAGCCAGCGGCGACCTGCCGGAAACAAGGCAGTGTGGACTGGGAGGCGGAATTCGGTGAGTGAGGAGAACGGTGTTCATGCGTGCTGCACCTTCTGCAGGGCTTGCAGGGAAGCGTGTGGGAACCGTTGCTTTCGCGGAACATCCTGCTTGCAGACCAAAAAGCTTCTTCTTCTTGTCTGTCAAACCAAAACAGATCCAAAAGCAAAAGCTCGCTGCATTCCATGTCAAGTAAAGCCTGGGCCCTGTCAGCCAGTGGCTCACTGGGGCCATAAAAATGCCACAATTGAAAGCACACACCAAACCGTAAAACATGGCAGGTCTGACTGTTGATGTTTGCTGCTCAAGCGCAGCCACCAAAAACATCCAAAAGCTATGTAGCATGCAGCAGGATTTTTGCCCTCAGTTCTTATCCAGCTTATCAACCTCCCCAGACCTTTTTGTTTGTGCGGTTCTTGTTTAACAGTTTCTAGTTGTCCTCAAACGCCCTCAGCACATCAACATTTTAGGACGTGGCCAGGTTGCCTAGCTCCTCTAATTAGCATGGGCCCTGGCGCATCCAAGACAAGGCCGCTGCGGTTCAAGTTTGCAATAAGCTTCGCTAATGCTGCGCATTGGGCCGTTGGGGCCGCTCTCTTTCAGAGGCTTCGAGAAATCGCTGTGATTGTTGGCAGCGGGAGGCAGAGCCGAGCCGATCCACACCCGTACCGTTGTCATCATCAAGGCGAGCCAAGTCAACGTGGTGTGCAAGAACAGCTGCAGCTGGTGTCATCCCAGATGCCTTTCCTAAAGCCCTAAAAAGCCATGTTCAAGCAAGCAGTATGGAAGAGCACCAGCAAAGCTACGAGCACATGCTCCAGGAAGGCCTGCAGCAGCATCGTTTGCAGTCGGTTCTAACGAGCTGAGGTGGAAGGCGCTGTGAGTCTAATCACGCATAGTGGCATAGTTACACTGGCAGCCAAGTACTCAACAAGGCTTTCCAACCATGTGCTCAGGCATTGCACTGACATTGGGAGGTGCCATGCTCGACCAGGCTTGGCACAGCAGCCTTGATCTTGAAGATGCCTGTAAACGGCAGTTCGTGCCAGAACAAGTGGAGTGCAAGAGCACAAGTTGATGCTGCCGTCGCCTGTGGCGGAGAGCGGGCACAGGTAGATCGTGAAAATGGCATCAGTCGTAGCCTCAGCCGGCCCGGTATCCTGCAGGGCTTTGCATCACAGAGGGCTCATGAATTCCGAGTCTCGAGCCGGAAATTGTCAAAGCATGCGCTGGCATCAAATACTGGCCCTGAACATCCCTGAGCCTTCCAGAAAGCCCGCGTTGGGCTTCAAGCCGGGCAAGCCTGAGTACATGAATGCTGGGCCCTTGGGATATTTCACGGTATCCCTATTAGTGGATCAAAATCAGGACTGTGATGAAATATGTTTCAGAGGGCTTAAAGGGCCAACCTGGAAGGGTCTTTTGTGGCACAGGCAGGTCGTGAAGATGACGTCTAGCCGCACATGAAGAGCTACACTGAGCTGGAGGGGGAGCAGGGTTGCCGCGTGCCCCTTTCCATCGATACAGCTGTAAAGGCTGGCGTTGGGAAGGGGTGATGGGGTTGTGATTGTTTGAGAGATATCCGCCCACCCACGAGCCTTCGCGCAGGGGATGTGCAGGGCTGCACTCCCCAAGCCATACTCTGGTAAGCAGTTTATTGCCCAGCCGCACATGATTTCACACCTGACATTATGCGAATAAAACTTTGGACAAGTAGATGGTTCTATGTTTTGTCGTTAGCCGAACCTTGTCATTGTAGCCGCGCAATCCATCATCTTTCCATGCCTTGGCGATGTTTAATGGTTGGTTGGTTGGTGTGGCCTGGCCTTGGGGCTATACATTGGGGCAGAGAGGTTTGGCGGTAGGGTGGGTCTTTGCCACTGGTGGGGCGGGGATGGTTGGTTATGGGCTTGGGGGGGAGCATTGTGACCAGTATCCAGCTTGCAAGAACACTTGCATTCGCTTGCACTGCCGTTACGATGTGATGCATAGGAGTGCCAGCGCTGGGCGCAGGCACTCTTTGCCCAAGCCGGTGAAAAAGCGTGCACCTATCACCCGAACCCGATGTTTGGACCTCATGCACACTCGTGCGAGGCTGCATTCGAAGCTCTTGCCTCACGAATGCAGGTTCTACGTGACCCGAGATTTCTTCCACTTCGTTGGCCGCGTGACCGGAAGAGCGATTCATGATGCCCAGACTTTCGAGGATCGTTGCCAGCTGGTCGTTAAACCTATGGGCCGCATCCTTTGAGCGCCAGGCCTGGTTTACCGGTGGGCTGGGAAAGAAGGCCTATGTTCAGCTTTGTGATTGCTGGTGTTGTTCCAGTGGCCAAAAAGCTCCAAGGAATACTTGTTGCTCAGACTCGCTGGTAGGATCGTGAGGTCATTGCTGCAGATCTAGAAGCTTTCGATCCCGAATACTTCTCCAATCTGCAGTTTATGTTGGAGCACGCAAGGGCCTAAGAAGCTGCATTTGAGGAAGTGGCACCAGGAATATCTGCTCTCGTGTCCCAAGCATGGTCCCTAGCGATGTGCATTATAGCAGTTGTGCATGTTGCAAACAATGTAACTGGCTCAGTCATTTCTACCGTTGCCTTTCTCCTCAGGAGATCACCGACACCATTGAGCTCCATTTCTGTGCAGAAAGCGATGACTTTGGTCAGATCAAGGTCCGGGGGTGGCAATTCAGAACGCCATTCTAAAGCCATTGCATGATGTGCCGTTCCTGAGTCCCTTGACAGTGGCTGGAAGAATGTCTGTGCACGTATCTGCGGTTCTCTGCCCAGGTGATCGAATTGAAGCCAAACGGTCCCAGCATGCATCCAGCCCGCAATATTTGCAAGTCGAACACATGAATGTTAACAGAACATCGGGCAGAACGAGTGTCTTGTTTTTTCTTGTGACGCTCATCCGACGCGACAAATGGGTTGAAACAGTCAGACTCAGACATCTGGCTGCGAGAGAACATAATGTATGCTCAGAAAGCTGGCCGTGGCACGTGTTTGGCGACGGACAGCTGAAGGCCGAATGGGTGGGTCCCGGAGCGCACTTTAAACAGTGCTTGTCAGGAAGCCCCCAGGAAGGCCCCAAGACCCAGCATCATGAGCATCAGCCGGTCCTGCCTCCAACAGCCTGAGTCTTCCCTAGAGGTCCAACCCACCAGTTGAAGGAGGTGCTGCAAGTAAACAGCCCAGAAAACTGAAACCACTGTGAAAACTGTCTTTTCCCAGAAATTGATTGGAATTTCTCGCGACACTCGTTGCGCAGGAAGAAATTGATTGAAGTTGTTTGAGAAACACAGTTTCCAGGTCGTTTTCAATGCTCCAGTTAAACTGGGTTGGCAGCGGCTCAAGCCTAAATAGCCTAGCCTAGGTGCTGCGATTGGATCCTTGGCTGATAAGAACATGCAAGTCTTCCTCTCTGCATGGTTGTCATTCTGTTTCTGACTGCCCGGCAAGTGTTGACAACTCACTTGCCTTGTTGGTCTGTCAGATCTTGCGGAACCGCCAAGGCTCTGATTGAAGCTCCATTGAAGTTCACGAGCACTTTTAAAGTGCGCTGCTTGTCTGAACATCAACCATACCGAGATGTTTATTGCTCACTTTTGTTCACTGAGGGCACTGAGAGTTGCTTGGCGTTCTTTCTCATCTTCGAGCTGAGGTGTGAAAACCTCTTCCTGATTTCCTTCCGGTCAAGCTTCAGGAAGGTGTTTCGGCTGACGGACAGTGAAACCTCTAACAGAGTGCAGCTGGAGCAGTTCCCGTGAATTTTGCTTCATCGCGGGCGAAGTGAGCCGACATTTGTTGCAGAGCCGTCCACGTCCGTGAGCTTAAAGCGCAGGGTGCGCAGGGTAATGGGGCCGTGCAACTTGACGAAATGCCCCTCGTCTGTTCGGGTTGACATGACAAAGCCAAGCCCGCATTGATGATGCATTTGCAGATTATATCGTTGCCCAGAGGGCCTTTGCTGTCGGCGGCAGTGGCGAGTGTGGAGCAGCGCAAGAATAGCTCGCTGTAGGGATTCATCGTGACGAACCCAAAGATCTGCAGCGCGCCCTCGATGAAGGACGGCCCGAGGAGGTGGTTGATGCTGAGAGGGCGGCTGGGGCTGGCGCCCGCGGGATAGGAGCCGGTGCCGGGGAAGAGGCTCCGGAGTTCCTGGTCGTTCAAGATGCGGCGGTTGCCGTCGTAGGCGACCCCTATTTCGTTCGTTTGCTCCACGTAGGTGGCCGAAGCAAAGTTGCTGCTGATCCATGCGGCCAGTCGCGACCCTGTGTAGGCTCCGATGGGGAGTGTCGCCCAGTTGAGGGTCTGCAGCGCCTCATCTATCCAAAAGAGATACTGTCCCCGATCGGTCGACAGGAGGTGCAGGGTCTCCCCGATGTCAAATTCGAAGCTGGAGTCATCCCCAGCGGTTCTCTTGCGACTGTCGACGTAGATCGTTGTCGACATCCTTGACGCAACCCTTGGTAGTTTAAGGCTTAGCGCGAACTTGAAAGACTAAAAAATGCCTTTCTGCCATAGTAGAGCCCTCTCCTTTCGAGTGCGCAGCTTAAAGACCCAACTAGACTTGTAAGGGTGTCTCTGATGCCCGGGCAGTATGTCGTGAATTGTAAGCTGCAGGTTGGGTCGCAAAAGCTTCTGGCTGCAGACTTGTAATATAGAATTGTAAAAGCAGCCACAGTAGACTTGTCAAAGCTGTGCCTCCAGTTTCTTTGGTACAAGACTCTGCACCCTCGCAGACAAAACGAAGGGAGCGTGCGAAGCCTTTTTCCTACGTCGCCAGAAGCTCCGGCCCGTCGACTTGTCGGACTCGTTGCTGATCTGCCGGACCCGCTCCGGGTAGGGCAGCCGCCGCGGGTCCACGACCCCCTGCGTGCTGGTGCAGCACTGCACGTGATGGCACTCACTGTCGCAGATCGGGCCGCTGCCTAGTAGCTTCCCCACCACTTGGCTGAGGATCGTCCCCATGCTCGTTTACGAGGAATGTGCGATCGAATCGCACCCAAAACATGTCCTCTTTTGGCGCTCGCATGTTGACGTACCAGAAGCTGTACTTCTCCCTGGTGGCCTCTTGGTACATTCCATACAAAACGTCCTTGGGGAGCATGGCGCTCAGTTCCTCTACCAGCGCGTCTAATTCGAATTGATTGCGCAACCGGAAGACGCAATAGGTGTTGACGCGCACGGCGCTGCTCATGAGCCGGAGTTTTTGTGTCGACACCCAGGTGCTGATGCAGTAGTGCCGGCCGCGGATGAAGAGGGTGTCCAGGATGCCGTCGCCGGTTTTGCGGTGCACGGCCGGGTTATCGGCCTGCTCGTCGATCACGATCAGGACCTGGTAGAGCTTCTTCATGCCCAGCTGCTTCGACTGTTGTGTGATATTCTGCTGGGCCAGAATCTGCCGCAGCGCCCCCTCGTCCCAGTCGTCCCACCAGCACTGCTCGCGGTCCGTGTTAACCCCCAGGTCCTTCCGAATGTACTCCTTCACGGGCTCCCACTCAGAGTCCATGTCAATGCTCGGAGACAGGATGTGCACGCGCTCGAAGCAGCCCCTGTATTGCTCCAGGATCATTGACACGAGGAGAACGGTCTTCCCGGACGCGGGCGGCGCGCGTAGGATGCCGTTGGAGGGCGTCCTGCAGACCACCTGGTCTCGCGGCTGCTTGACGTCGTAGCTCGCGCTCGGAAAGAGCTTCACCTTTCCCATTTAACCACAGCGCCCTAGCACTCGTAGCACATTTACGTGATGTTCCCTTCGTGCCACGGGCCCCGCAGCCACATGGGATGGTGGCCGGGCGGTGCACCGGGGCAGGACAGGAGCCACAGGGCCACGAAGATGCCCGCCAGGGCCACCGTGGCACAAAGGCACTCTCCCGGCAACATGGGGGAGAAGGTGCGGTCGACCGGTGGCATTTTTTTTATTGGGGGAATAAAAGGGAGGATGAGCAGCAAGCCAAGCATGGCGATCAAGCTCGGAGACCTGTTGGCCAACCCGAAGGGCGGCAAGTTCTTCCCGGTGTCCGCGGAGGACGGCGGCCCGGCGGTCTGGCAGTGCGATTGGATCCGGATTTTGTGGCACCCCACGGCTTACAACGGTGAGGATGCCCGGCGACTGCAATGAGGCGGCGAAGGAGGAGCTGGCCGGTTTCGAGAAGGCCCTGGTGGCCCAGCTGGCCAGCCGATCCATGGCGGACCCGAAGCTCTTCGGGCGCATGTTAAGCTGCCACGTGTCTGAACGGCGAGACCTTGTTTGACAATTTGATGCAGCAAGGACGGCAGCTGTTGCCTGGGAATCAGTCTTTCAGTAAGAGTAGGTTGGTTTACCCTCTTAGAGTCTTGCAGAGTGAAGACTACTGCCATCCGAACAACCATGCAACCCAGGGAGCAAAGCCCAGCCAAGACACAAGCCCGTCTAACCCTTCCGTAAGATGTGTTAATGTGTTTAATTGCTACACTAATTTTCTGCTAGGTACAGTTCATTACAAGTCTACCTGCAGGCTCTGCCTTCCGCGTTCCTAGGTCACCTTTTTGCTCATGTATATGAACTGAATCCAAGCCTACTAGCATCAGACGTGTGTGAGACTGACTCTGGTTGCCCAGCTTCGGCTCGCGATCCAACTTTCCGCGTTTTTCAGGCTCCCGTGTGGCTGTGGCCGATACCCCTGCAAACGCAGCACGGTCGACAGCATGACAGATGCTGGAGATTCCGTGCCGTCTTGGCTCACGACGGCTCGGCTTCGGACTCTCAAGGCAGCTATCACCAAGTTGAGAGTCCAGAGCGACAGATCTAAGAGTCTAAGAGGCTTTGACGCATCGCAGCTCCAAAGGTTTCGCATCGCAGAGAGGCCTGACTTGGTCGATGTCGATTTGGACTGCATGTCGGGCAGGATGACGCAGGTGAAGGAGTGTGTCTGGTCAACTTCCGAGATGTTCACTAATTAAATTATTGGTCTTGCAATAGCTCTAGCTCAGAATATCCATCAGCGGAAGTCTGTTGCATTTCAGCATACAGAACGACGCTCGGGCCTTTCTTGATTCTTGAAGCACTTGCATGCATCAGAGCTTCCAGCTGCCTCTGCATCAGCTGTTTCAACTCAGAGAAAGGTGCAACCTTCAGACTGAAGATAGTCAGGGTAGTGTCGGGTTGTGTCACGTCTCGTGCCGATGGCGCTCTCCTTGCGATGCTTGACGCAGGCTTCCAAGGCAGTCGCGCAGGTGGTCTCGCCTTCGCCAAGATCCTTGCAGCCCAAAACCCCCAAGACACCCAAAACACCCAAGACGCCAAGGACGCCCAACACACCGATGACACCACAGAGGCACGTGCCCTTCGGGCTCCCCGACGAGGCGATGAAGCGTGCACCGAAGGTCAGTGTACGAACCGTGCACTTCGATGAAGTGACACTCTGCTTGGATGGAGAAAAATGCTTGGAAGCTGTCCAGCTTCCGCTCAACAAGGAGTGTGCAGGCGAAAGTCCCAACACCTGTGTGCCAACACCTTCGCTGGCTGAGTTTAGGACTAACCTTCCGGTGTTGCTGGGGCGGCTACGGGCCCAGGAGAGCCAGGCGCAGCAAGGCGATGAGAATACCTCGGCCGAGAGCAGTGCTTTGGCTGCCCAACGTGCTTTCCTCGCCCGACAGTCGCGCCGTCAGGGCAGAACTCAGTGTCAGTTCGTAATCTGAATCTGCGGCTGCAGCAGCAGCAGCGTGGTGTGGCAGCGGCGACACGTCGGAGGAGGTGAACGGCTGTCTCCTTGCGCTTCGAAAATCTTCGAAGTCAAAGTGGCCATCTTGGTTACCGCTGCCAGTCATGACGATGCTGCTGGGTAGGCTGTGGGTGAGAGGTGGCCATGTACAGCTCACGCCACCTACTTGTAAAGAGTTAGTGCTAGGCTTAGGTGTAATTGTACAGCTTTCAGCACCATCACGACGACTCTACGTCAAGACTTGGAAACAGGCCAGTGCCATGGCAAGGAAGGGCCGTGTGTTTCGATACGTCTGCATTCTTGACAGATATCTGTATGCATGCTTTCTTGCTTAAGAGCAACGAGCAACTGGGCTGCTCAAACTGGCTCCTAGCAGAGATACGACAATTCATGCTGCAAGTGGCAGAAGTTCGCAGAGCCAGACTCCAGACCTTCTCGAACTCAAGACAGATCACAGGGTGTGCTTCAGCACGGCTTCAGGAATCACACACATCTTTTGCAGAGAAGAGAGGTTTCCCTTAGTGCCATCCGCCGGGAGGCCAGCCCTCGAGCTGGGTGCTCCTCTCATTTCTCGGTGATATCGGTACACAACGCTGCAGCCGTTTGACTTGACACAAGGCGCTGCGTGGACCATGCTGTCTGCGTCCAGCGACCCATACTATGTGGCCAGAGAAGAGGTGGCCAAAGCCATGCAAAAGCTCCAAGGCTGGGGCAGAGCATGGCAGAGGCAGGAGTGAAAGAGTGCAGTTGGGTTCCAGTCTGGAGGCCTTTTTCCGGAGTGGCGTCGCCTTCTTCAGACAGAGAACACCGCGCGCTCGGACCGCTTCAAGGAGTTGCACTCCGAGCTCGCAGGCGCACTTTTGCAGTGTGTCTCCTGCGGAGATTTTGGTGTGTCGGCAAGGTGAGCTAGAGCAGCTGAGCTTGGACTTGGATGATATACATGTGCCTCGGCTGGAGTGATCGTGTTGACAGAAGCAGTTCGGTACTAGTAGGGTAAACCGTTCGTCCAGCACTCCCCCAGGCCACAATCAGCATGGTCGAAGGCAACCGTGGCACCTTCCAGATCAGCGATGCAGAGCTGGCGAGCCGTCGGCGTTTCGTGACGGAGTCGCGTCAAACACTCGAGCAACTGCAGAAGGACTTCGAAAGTGTGAAAGAAGTTCGGCCGTCACCGTAGTTTGGCTTGCTGATTGAAGTGAAAGGACATGCGCGGGCCACAGACACGGGCAAAGCTGGAAAGCGACCAGAAGGCGGAAGACTGCTGGAACAACAGCTGCCGAAGAGTTCTGAGATACAGTCCTGAGATATAAAGGTAAACACACGACTCGCATACCCCGAAACCAGAGTCCAAGGCATTTATGCCCGTCTCCTCGGGACGTTTACCGAGTCAGGGTAGCTTGGTGCTGTTCTGCGACTCATTTGAAAGGCGCTGCTGTCCAGTGCAGCCTCTAGCGCACGTGCCAGTGGCTTGCTTGCAGCATGGGGCATGACTTGAACACCGTAGCAACTGTAGCGGCAAAGCCGCGAGGCGAGTTGCAAGCGCTTGTGGTCGTGGGGTTTCTGAAATATTGTCTCAGGGGAAGAGCGACAAAGCCGAGCCGTCCAGGAGCCCACGAAACGCAATTGGAACCTGGGGACCTAGACCCCGTGTGAAACACTGCGCCCGGCAGGACAACCAGGCCTTCCTTGACAGGCAAAGACAGCAACAAGCGCAGCTCATGGCAAGGCAAGACGAGGACCCACCGCACGTTGCTGCTAACCTAGTAGTCGGCTCCTTGTGACAAATCCACTCGAGCTCTCAGAGTCGAAAATGAACGGTCGGATTTCGAGCAAAACCAACCAAACCAACTCAAGCGTAGCCATGGCAGCATCCTCTGATGACAGACTTCTTCTCTGTGGAAACTGGTACTGGCGTCTGACAGTGACTGCTCATTGGCTTCCTGAAGCATCGACCCGCGCGCCTGATGCCTTTGATGACCACATGACTCCTGAAATGGCATCCATGTGCTGCACCTGAGCACAGTTCGCATACATGAGATGTTGGGTGAGGGGTACAGCTGCTGGTTGCAGTGAGGACCTGACCGAGCTGTCGCTGAGTGCGCAGAGGTTGGGCAACACAGCTCAGACGCTGGGCTGCTATGGCCTTGAGTTGTTTCTGTACTTTCCCGACTCTCGCGTCATTTCGTCACTTGGCCTCGCTTTCTGCATTGGAGAGGATTCTGAATGTTGAGCTCAAGGAGCAGCAGAAACTTCTCGAGGAGCTGGACGAGGCATTTGCCGTCTGCGGTGAAGTTAACTACTTCCTATGCCATTGATCGGGTGCGCAGGATATTGACAAAGAAGCCGAGAAACTGAACTTTGCCGCGAGTCTGCACTCCGCTTTAAGTTTGGACTATCTCAACTTTTAAACCCCTCCACACGTATGTTGATTGAACCCAGTTTCGCTTCGCATGAGCTCTTTGGAAGGTCATGAAGCGCATGGGAAAGCTTCTGAAAACAAGCGACAGCAAGCAGTCGCTCCCTCGAAAGTGCTCGAGTGCACGTGGCTTGAAGCATGAAAAGCGGATCTCCAGTTGTGCCCTGCTTGTCTTTGCGAGGCTTTGCCTGATCATCGGGCTCAGTTGCTTGGTCGCTTTCCTTCTTTTCCTTCTCATCAACACCTGATCCTGGGATTGCTTCAAGATGGCTGTGCTGGTCGGATTCGATGGCAGCGGTACTTGGTACAGTTCTGGTGCCGTGCCAACTTGACACACAGGCTCTGCTGTGAGGTTCAGAACCTCTGGGCTGTTGGAAGTCTCATGCTTTGTACAAACCAGGAAATAGTGACCGAGAGAAGACTGTCGGGCGAGCTGGCACTCAACTCGTTCCTGGTTCGACTCGGTTCAACAGGTTTGTCAAGACTGGTTCCAGCAACTTGGCAAAGCCAGCGGCAGAAAAGGCTCCATGGCGTGTGCCAGAAGTCGCGCCTCCGTGCAGAATTTGCGGTTTCTCTGTGCTTTCATCTCAAGCCCTGCAGCCTATGATGCCGATGCCACGACAGCCACCTGAAGCCTCCATACCCTCTCATGCCAGTATGCCAGCATACGCCCACCTCGCTGCAGTGCTTCCAAGCCATGGCGCAGCCCAAGGATGATGATTATCACACCATGGAGCTTTCAAGGCTGACTGAGGACGCTCAAGGTAACTCGTTTGCAGGGCAGGTCTCGCATCCCCTGCCCAGGCGAAGCATCCAGATCTCAGACTTGCAAGAGGCACGAACATGAAAACATGGCGTCATCGAACGTGGGTGCTTTGCGGTAAGCCAGCGTCACAACTGTAACAGTTACGTGCTACGTACTCACGTTGCTCAACTCTCCTGCCCTTCCTTCCTGTCATGGACAGACCATAACACGGCCACGAGTCTAACAGCTCAAATAACAGGAGCTCGACGGCGGAAGAGATCGGCAGAGGCAAGCGGAGGCCGGGCGTCCTGCTTGACAACTTACCGTTTCCTGAACTGTGCCAGTGTTGCTTATCAGACCTTGTGAGTTTCTCTGAGCTTCTCCGGCAGAACGCAGGTAGCAAATCTTAGCCGCATGAAACAGAGTGTGCTCCATGCAGCACAGGACCGCTCGGCAGTCTTGGAACGGCAAATGGAGAAGCTGAAGGCCAGACGGCTTCAGAAGATTCTGTCCTAAGGCCCTATTCGCAGATCCGGTTCCTTCTCCTTGCGCCTGCAGGTGGAAATCTCCGTTCGGAAGAGCAAGACTCAGGATTCCGAGAGTCCAGTGAAGTCGATCGTGAGTCTCAGTGTCGCTATAGACTGTTTGTCTGTATCACAAGAGGAGATGGACGACCAAGTGGCTGCCGATGAGGCTATCGGCTAAAGTGGGTATCGTGGGCGGATTGCACAGCCTACTTCTACTTGCAGCCAGTGCAGGCTGCCTGCGTTCAATCTCAGCGTCTGCTGCGGGAGGCAGCCGAGGCCTTGCTTTGACACATAGATCGCGGAGCGGCGAAGCGAGAAGTCGGAAGCGCGTCCAGGCGGCGCAGGCTGAGCTGTCACGGATCCAGGAAGAGCTGGTGTCCAGCCCAGAAATCCGATGAACAGTGTAGCGGTCAGCTGCGCAGCTCAAGTACCCTTCGCTGCCACAAGGCCGTGGCGCAGGCGGCTGTGGCGCAGGCAGAAGCACAGGCTGAGGCGGATTCCACTCAAGTCGCCAAACTTCGCTCCCGTTCTGCACAAATTAAGAGCTTTGATACCAAAACGAACCTGAGAAGAGAATTTGTAATTAATGAATCTGCATAGTGGCATTTTGCCGGCAAGTATGTGTGACTACTTCCAAATTCCGTGATGGGGTGTGAAAGATGATACACAGCTCAATTCTGAAGTTGGTAGTATGTGATGAAGAGCCAAATGAGTTCAGCGCTGAACATGACTTTGACATACACATATGTTGGTCTAATTTGCTATACTGTTGTACCGTTCACCCTGCTTCGTGTACACAGCCGTGCAGGAGGCAAAAAGATACCAGAACTGTAGTCCGAAGGCACAGAGAGCAGCAGAAGCGGCAGAGGAGGAGGCAGCTACGCCGGGTCTCTGCATGCTAGAGTCGCTGCTAGAGTGTAGGTTTACGGTTTCCAGGACAGAAGACGGCTGACCGAAGAAGCAGCGCAGGCGTATCACAGGATGATGCAAGTGGGAGGAAAACGTCGTCAAACGCTGTTGAATGGAGCTGGGATCATGTTCTGCGTTGCTTTGCCAGCGGCTATGTGCATGGAGGCTCAGCAGCTGGAAGCAGCACAAGAAGCCGCGCGAGCTTCGCAAGCAGACGTCGAAAAGACAAAGGCCAGGCAGATGTCGGTCTTGCACGATGCTGCGGCACTGCGGTTCTTGCTTGTCTAAGGCTGACCTCCGCGACCTGGAGCCAGAATCTAAATCTAAGCCCATTCCCGGCTGCACGTCAGATATGACGGCGTTAAGGGCTGAATGGCGCGTTCCTTCCCGAGGGCGGCTCTTAATGTGGACAAGCAGGGCACCAAGGCGAGCCGTGGCCACCCGATGGTCTGACAGTGAGGAAAAGCACCCCGATTCTTGTCAGGAGCTGACGGAATCAGTGGCCGAGGCGGAGGACGTTGGGGGTATTTGGAGTTCACATTGTGAGGAAGCAGAAAAGTCAATTTCGGCAGCCTCAAGGGCAGGAAGAGAGCACATGACATCGTTTGACCACAACAGCTGCAAAAGATGAACCAAGGAACCTCTGTGCACCTCCGGCAAAGGAGAAGAGAGATGCTGCCCGAGCTGAGTGTGAACGATTGGCCACAGTCCTCGAGGCAAGCTACAAGGTGTCGGCATAGGGCCGGATGGATACCCTGTGGATACCTATACTGTCGAACCTTAGCCTTAACCTTCAGCCTTTCAGAGTCGAGCCAACCAGCTGGTTCCGGCTCAGATCAACACGAAAAGGGGATCTGGCCTGGCTTGCGCACATGTGCGCTCAACCTTCCGGAAGGATGGACCGGGGCTGTTGTGACTTAGCAAAGGAGACGGCTGCTGCACAGATCCAAGGGGCATGCGTGTCCGGCTACCGCAAAGCCGCCAACATCACAAAGGCGATCGGCTTTGCCTAAGATCGCCTCAAGACTCTCGTGGCGGTTTCTGTTCCCTGGGATTGATCTGAGCCCTCATTCGGTGTCCAAGAGAGCGAAGGAAAGGTTTGCTTGGACAGAACGCTTGGCCAGGCGTTGAGCTCCAAAGGTGAGCTTCACCGCTTGCGCGAGGCCTGCAAGGGTCAGCCCGCTCAGAGATCTGAGTTTGCTCACTGGGTCACTGGCACCAGGCTGTCGCTTCCAAGCAAGCAGAGCAGCAGCGGCTCACACAGGCGCCGCAACGCAGGCATGTAGCGGCGATCCGATAGCAGCAGCAGGAGTGGGAGTAGGAGTAGGAGATAGTAGGAGTAGTTGGAGCAAAGTTGTAGGAGTGGTAGGATTGGTAACGTAGCAGGACTAACAGAAGGAGTAGGAGTAGGACTGAGTAGGAGTTGCAGTAGTCGTAGTGGTAGTCGTAGTAGGAGTGGTGGTAGTAGTCGTAGTGGCAGCGGCAGTGGCCCTGGCAGTGGTGGTGGTGGTGGTGGTGGTGGTGGTGGTGGTGGAAGTAGGAGCAGCAGCAGTAGAAGTAGCATGTTCACCAGCAGCGGCCGCAGTAGTAACAGCAGGAGTCATCAGTAGGAGTAGGAGTAGGGGTAGAAATCAGCAGCAGCAGGAGCAGGAGCAGTGGCAGCCTGCTTCTGTTGTAGCTGCTGTAGCAGCCGTAGTAGCTGTAGTAGTAGTGGTAGAAGGAGGAAGAACCGTGGCGGCAGCTGTTGAGCGTGGGTTCCCCGAAGTGATTGAGAGGAGCTGGCCAACCAAAAGCGGGAGACGGCATTCCAGAGGATGCTCTTCCCTCAGCTTGGCCTGCTCTGCGTCGCGAGTGTCATGAGTGTCCGTAGCTCGGGCTTCGCCAAGGTCCATCCAAGGGCGGCTTGATGAGACTCAGAGGAACCACTTTTGGAAACATGATCTTAGGCTCTGGCCATGCTCAACGGTATTGATGCCGGGTGCAGGATGATGAAGGATCACCTCTCGGAGACACAGCGCCAGTTGGCGGGCACACGCGAGAACTTGGCCGCTTCACCGCTCTGCAGTCTGATGTCTTCGCTGAAAGAGGCTTGGCCACTACCGTTGCAGTCTCTGGGGACGAAGATGGAAAGAAGTCCGACGGCCTAAGATACACATCTGGACATAAGCTCCGCCACAGTAGCTGCCTCTGTTATATGCATTCTCGCGAAATGCTGCCATTCCGAATCAAATGTGAAGCAATCGCCGTCCGCCGACATCTTGACAACTGCCAACTTGCTTAACTTACATGACCCCATACAGAGTTTATGTCGTAGTTTAATCGTGGGGCGACACCCGCCCTCGCTACTGTTTACTTTACTCTTCTCTACTTTGCTGCGCTATCTTCTTTGCTTTGGCTTTCCATTCCTTGTTCTTGTTTCTTCACTTTGCCTTTACCTTTCCTTACGTGCTGGCATACTGGCTGACCCACTCACTCACTGACTGACCTACTACATGTTACGTCGGGCAGAGCCAGCTACACACCTGGCCCCGCAGTATCGATGCCAAAAATGCAGAGTCGCGCCAAGCTCGTGTCTGTCGAGGCCGTTTTGGTGGAGTTCCCTTGTTACCAATTTTCTAGTTGCACGAAGCCGAGGCAGGCAATGCACCAAGCAATCATGTTCCAAGTTTTACGTTGAGGCGACACAGGTCGAACCATGTGGCACATGCCCTGCAAGTCTGTTTAAGCTCAACTGTCGGCGGCAACATGCAGTACTCTCTTAGCAGCCGACTCCTTCAAAGGTATGACATCATTGGTCTAAACAGTTTCAGCTTTGCAAACGCAGGTGTAACTTTGCACTGACAAATCCAGCCGCTGGTGCCTGATTTCCAGTGTGAGCAAGCGTGCTTTTCACCGGCCGGTGCCGATTCGTGGTGACTGTAACGACGAGACTTGAGATGCAAGCCCAAGCAGAAGTCGTCAGGCGGAGGCAATGCAATGGTTTCGTAGCATCATCTCGTTTTCGTTTGGGGTGATTGGTTGTGCTCGTGAATGCTCCAATGTCAAAAGCAGATGCTGGCGTGTTCGGCACGAATTGTACAAGCGGAAGCCGGTGGGTGCTTGCAGTGGCGGTCAGATAGATTTCCTTGCTCGTCGGAGGCGAGGAGCCAGGCAGAAGCTTTGTCTGCGAAGAGGTACCACGGCTGACTATTGTCGAGCTTTGGAAGCCCTGATCGCGCTTTGCACTCACTGCTGCACCTGTGCCACAAAAGGCTTGAAATGGAGGCGCAAGCCAAAGAGCTTGAAAAGGAGGTGTCCGACCTACAAGGCTCTCGATCCGCAGCGTTTCTGATTGCCCATGTATGTTTCATGGAGCACAGGATCTCGGAAGCTGGATCCGTCAGCCGTGGAGCAAGAGCACCATGAGTCTTTGCAGAAGGACTTGTGTGCCGACTTCATGCTTCTGCACTGGAAGAGAGCACATGTAAGAAACATGCCAACCTGGACCAGAAATGCCATCCTCTCTGTATGGGCATATCTGACGCTGACTGCTCCAATCAAGCAACAATTACGCCACCCGGTAACTAATCGTTTCACAGTGGGTAGGAGGAAGACCGCAGCAATCAACATCTGACCCACAGAAGGATGCAGAAATCAAGCATTAGCAGACTTGAGCCGACGGCTTCCTCCAACTCCAGATCCGTGCTTGAGTGCAGTATTGCATAGTTGCTTCAAGACTGTCGCGGCCTAAAGCAACAATGTTCGAACATGTGGAGGCAGGCTTGGTAATATTCCTACATCGCCACAGTTGAAGCGCCGTAGAACAGGGGGTTTGCAATGCTCAACTGTGCTCGTCGTTGAGCTAAGCCATGGGCCTCTCCCACGTGCTGGTGTTTTGCATAGTGGGCATCTTTGCGAGTGAACGTCAAGAAATTCAGAGACGCTCGGCATGAGCAATCACTGTTATCTGCTTGCGATTGGCCGCTGCAGCACAGCTCAGCTGTAGCTCCGAGACTTTTGGAGCAATCTCGTGCAAGGACCAAAATTTCAGATCAAGCCAGCCAAGCCGGTGCTGCTGCTGCAACGAAGCGTCGAGCGGGCGGCGGTGGCGACTCTGTCCTCAGTGCCGCCATGGCTAAAAAGTTGAGATTTGCCCAGGGCACTGTTGTAAACTGTACTGCCGCCATTGAGCAGACGAGACAGTACAGCAACTTGAGGCTAAGTGATGCCTCGGCCAACGCAAGTCACTTGGCATCCGTGTGGCCCTCTCCTGCGTTGCTACTCCCACCACTTCCGTGGATTCGGCCTCCAAGGTACTGCAAAAGGGGTGATGCGCTTGCATCAGCAGAACCTGGAAAAGGGCTCTGTGGCAAGACGGTCAAATTGTTCAGGCACCGAAGCACACTTGAAGCACGAAGCCCCAACTACCAGTCTGCATGTCGAATCTGGACGAAACCTTGCATGTGCCTGAATGAACAGGTTTTTCTCCGTGCCTCCCGTACGATCTGACAGAAGAGACGCCACGCCGCTCGGGAAGCAAAGTTCTGCTGAGGGGAGCTCCACGAACTAACACGGCCAGCGAGTAGTCAGATATCAGACCGCATGTGCAGTTGGCTGTATGAGGCAACGGCCAGGAGCAACTGAGATGCAACATAGAAACATGTGGTCCATGTGATTCTCCTTTTTGCATGCTGGAGTTCACACCAACGAAAACGAAAGGTGTGACATTATTGCGAAACTGTCACGGGCAACGCCCAAAAGCCGCTAGACCCTGTGCATGCAACGGCAGAGAGAGAGAGAGAGAGAACCTAGATTGTGACCTTTGACAGGGGAAGCCGCAAGGCTGTTAGGCGTAGGAACAAGCGTCAAGTGGTGTGTCCTTGCACCTGAACCCACATGTTGTTGTCATCTAGGTCGTTTTGGATGGTATGGCGTTGTTCGCCTACCTCGGAGGAACCCATGCACCAGGAAGAATTCAAACATACTGCAACAGGATGGAGTCAGATTGAAAATGCATGCTATATATATATATATATATATATATATATACATACATACATACATACATCCTCGCAACGCAATTTCAATCGATCCACCATCCTACACTGTAATTCCTCTCTACACAGCCAGTAAAAACAGCGGCGTCCCACAGGAGAACCGAGCGCACGTACTCCTTCACGTAGCTCACCTGACCCACGGCTGTGCCAGGTCATCAAAAAACGTTGGCCTTGCCATGAAGAGCAAGGCCGAAGTTTGCCCGACGACAAGCGATTTTGACTGTTTTGAAGATGCCGTTCTGTGGGCTCACGTCCGGCGGGTTGTAGGAATGCTGACAGGGTTGATCTCGAAATGGTGTGGAGAAGTTTGTGCCAGGTTTCGCAGCCGGCAGGAGATCCTTTGACTGGGGATGACCTACAGACATCCTATAGTGACGAGGACAGCCAAATGATTGAATGTGAAGCTTTGCGCTTGTGTGGCCATTCAATCCTTGACTGTATCAGTCAGAGGGCGTATGTGTCTCCCCTACCCAAATGTGAGCACCAGCGAGGAAAAACTGCATTGTGACATATTGTGAGTACTTTGACTTGCGCACTCCTACAACACAGCAGCCCAACCACTCCCCGACACTGGGGCCACTTTCAGTCAACCAAGCCTCGAACCGCAGACATATGTAAGAAGAAGAGGGGGAGAGAGTGGGCGTGTTGTGTGTGTGTGTGTGCGCGTGCAAAACGGCCCCTTTCCAATGCAGTGGATTCTCAGGACGCGCGGCAGTGGAGCAAAATGCTCCCCTGCGAGTTGCACTTGGCAGGCCCGACGATGACTGATGACTGACCATGTCAAGGACTGTGTAGATGTCCTGAGCCGTACGTAGTGCATGGCCACGACTGGTCAAGAATCCTGGCAGAGGCGTTGTCTCGAAGCCTCAGCCAGCAAGATCAATTTTCTTGTTTCATATCTGGTCTGTCGATCGCAGGATTCCTCCTGATGGTCATCAATCTTAAGCATGAGGTCTGAACTACTTTCCGACACTGGTTTCCAGCCATCACCCATGCCAAAACACACATGCTTCATAGGTGGCTGATGTTAGACGGAGTATGACCTAACCTGTGCACTCGCAGGCACCACGATTCAGGCGTTGCTGGACCACTATGCAGACTCTGCAGCTGACACCTCCGGACTGTCGCTGAGACTCTTGCCCGAATGGCACGCCATTTTCAAGCGCCACTTTTTGTTGCCAGGGTTTTTCCTCCTGCTACATCATGGCCGGGGTAGGATGGGTCCGGAAATGCCGCCCAAGCCTTTAAGTGTGCCTACGCCTTTACGAGCACCGAAGCGCCTAAAGCGCACAGCATGGGTGTGCGCGGCAACCAGTGGAGTGAAAAGGATCACAAATTGAGTCCGTACTTGCATAAGACACGGAGCAACACTTGACCGCCACCCCTAGATCGAAATAAACACGAACTTCCGCAGACCCTGCGTACAAAAAAAGGCTCTAATATGCACCCTCAAGCACGCATGGGACTGTGGCAGCTGCGCGATTCTTCACGAGCCGCTTCCAAGCACAGGAGGCAAAAATTGGGAGCACTGTTTTTTCGGAGCGCGGGACTGTTGTGGGAAGACGATGAGCGAATGGCAGAGGATGGGAAGGCAGAATTTCGACTCGACCACCAACGTATCAGGTGACAGGAATTGCGCATCCCCAGACAATCCAGTCGCGGCGAGACTGCGGAAAGAACGTCATACGCACCCCACCATAGCGGCAGCGGGACGGTCGCGTGCGTTCCTGCTTGGGGCCTGGGGGCCATCAGTGTCCGTAGAACAAAAGCGCCTAACGCGGGTGGAGCGCCTGTGTCAAGGCGAATGGAAGGGCCCATGGCGGCAGGGGATTTTCCCTAGGAATTGACGGCCCTGACTTGCGAGAGGCTCAAAGGGTGCAGGAGCATGTTTTGGAGGCTGAGTTGGAGTTGAAAGCTTAGAGTCTTAGAGGCATCAAGGCTGACCCTAGAAGATCCCAGGAATTGCAGGAATCCCAGGGGTACGAGCAAAGCGATGTTGCCGCAGGCCATTCCCTTGGCTCTCATTCGATTTCTGCATTGCTGCTACAATTCAGAGGCGAGCTCTCCAAGGCGTGGCATGGCATATCATGGCATGGTGTGTGCAACCTACTTGGCTACTATCGCCAAGAGCTCCCTCAGGCCTGCAAGGTGAAGGAAAGCCATATCCTGATGCCCTCGTGCTGCAAGTGAGTACATCTGCAATCTGGGTTCTCCAGTGCCGAAAACTACCTGCAAGCCTAGTGCCCACGATCTGAGGAATTCCGTGTATGGCAGATTTTTGCGGCCAGCTTCTTCAGTTTCTTCGATGCTGAAATCGCGCAACAGACTCTCGCCTTCACAGTTGCAAGCCGCGTCTTCGCGTGTCTGCTGTGGTTCTGGGCTTCTGAGGTATTGAAACATTGGAGTCCACTGGCGCAAGCCTAGTCAGCAGCGCCGTGCCGTTTGAGGAGCGTCTCGGAGAGGAGGCAGGTCTCGAGCCTTTCTGAAAGTCCCATCTTCTCGGATGTTGTAGATTGTAGGTGGTGGTGCGCTTCTTCGTAGTGCCAGAAAGAGACGGTGACGACTTTGCCACGGTGGTCAACTCACTGCGAGACTCGCGGCCCGGCCATGCATTGAATGACACTCTCCTCGTTTGTGGCGGTCGGTCGCCGTCGTGCATCTTCTGGAATGCTGTCGCTCACTTTGTTTGGTCAGCTCCTGGCAAGGATGCCAGGGAACCCAAACCCGCTACAGCTGCTGCTGCTGCTGCTGCTACGGCGACGACGACGACGACAACTCCTCCCACTCCCACTGCCGCGGCGACAACGGCAACGACAAGGACCACAGCAAAAGCTGCAACAACAACAGCAACAACAACGACAACAGCAACAGCAACAACAACAACAACAACAACACTACCAATATTCATGCTATTCATCCGCCTCCTTCGCCTGCTGCTTCTGTTGCGTCCTGGCTGTGTGCAAAGGCTAGCTAACAACAAGAGCAGCCTGCTGGCCGGAAAGCTTTCTGCGTCTTGGAGCAAAGCAATGGCTGTGCACTAGGGTCGCGCCAGCTTTTTTTTCGAATGCCGCGCGCATCTCTGTCTTGAGGATGTGATGCGCCACGCGTCCCTCACAATCGGTTACCAGGTCACGTGCTGTGGCGGTGAGTCCCGTATTGCAAGCAGAGATGCGTTGCAGGATGTGGCTGGCTTCACTAGCATTCCAATTGCGCCTAATCTGCGGTTGGAGGGCTTCCAGCTGTTCCCTGATATGACGAAATCCATGCCTCACCGAGGACAAGCTCTCGAATCTGGCACTGCCTTTTGCCATCTCCGCAATCTTCACCGGCATACTTATTTGGTTGGCCGGGTAAGCGGTAGCAGACAGCAGAGCAAGTTGCGTGAAAATGGGGGGCGTCATGGTCAGTGCGAGAGATGTGGTGCATTCACTCAGACTCCTCAGACTTCTGCTCAGGAGCTGATCGGCGTCCGAGATGATCTGGAAGCGGCCCGAAGGCCGAGTCGTAGCACTGCAGCCGCTGTAGAGCCGGGGGGCGTTGCGATTTCTTGCTTGAAATCATCAAATCCTTGGCCTTGAAGTCGGCTGAAGCATCGGGGCAAAAATTTGCCCGGAGAAGCCGCCCGAGTCTCCGGGACCCGTGTCTCCTCGGAGCCATGGCTGACGGCTTAAGGAGGCACGACCTGGGCTTTGGCTCAGAGGCTGGGAGACGACCAGAGGGACTCGCAAGTTTTTCCATAGCACTTGAGCCTTGACCAACTTGAGCCCATTGAGCCAGGACCCGGAAGAGGTTCGTGGTGCCGCGAGCAAGAACAACTCGATGAAAAGTATTGCGAAGCAGAGCTCAGAAGCCTCCTGCGCAGACCCAGGCGCAGACCCTTCTGAAAGATCGCGCCTCGGCAAGCAGGTTGACGTAGGTGCCATTCTTCTTAAAGTATTTCGTCTGTCTGGCCCTGCCGGATGCCCAGGAGAAGGGCTGTTGGGTCTGCGATTGTTTGAGCGAAGGGGAGGAATGTTGAACGCAGGGGGCACTCTTAATGCTTTTGCACAGAATCCTGGCCTCCGGCTTCAGAAGCGGCCTTGCTACAAGTAGCAGTCGTGAATGGATGAGTGAAGGAATGAATGAGAGTCATGAGTGTAGTCTTTGATACGAAGTGACACCACCAATGTGATGGCTGACAATGATCTCACGCCCTATCTGACCCAGTTAAGACTGTGCGGAGAACACTCGCGAAGTTTCGAGAGAGTTCAAAATGCTACGCAGCATGGCTTCCGAACCCGAGGAGGAGGCAACGGGCCTCCGTCATCGCAGGGGACTTTATCAAAGGAGCTTCTTGGAGGAAATTCACAATAGGGCATGCAGGTAGAAAGAGGTTCGCAGATTCTCAGCAGAGTGGTGTTGCTTGTCTTTCCACGTGACTGAGAAGATCTGTGCCAGAGTCGCGCGATCAAAGGAAGACAACAACAGTTCAGCGGAGGAAGTGCCAACAGAGAACAAGCGAACGATAATTGCGAAGGTGCAAACATTTTCTTTGTGGTTCGTGACGAACTACTACGTCGGAAACATTATGGCTTGCGTCGTCTTGGTTGATGCCGTTTGTACATGGGTAGACATTGATGCGCGTGCAGCCGGCCTCAGTCATCCACCGCAGTTCTTCATGCTGTTCTCCGACATTAGCTTGGCACTCTACAGCACTGAAGTCTTGCTACTCCTCGTCGGAAAAGGCTTCATCGGTGTGCTCCTTGATTGGATGGCACTTCTCGATGTGACAATAGTTCTGTGCGGCTATTTGGAGGTTCTGCTGAATGCCGTGGCCCCTGCGGATGTGACGAGCAGTCTGAGTGTCATGCGTGCTTTGCGATTGGCTCGTATCTTCCGCTTGTTGCGCATCTTCAAGAGAATCCGCGCCTTGCGCGAGCTCCAGAAATTAGTTACGATGATGGCTACGTGCCTCCGGACTCTGGTCTGGTCATTCCTGCTCTGCTTCGTGATCATGACGATCTGGGCCATGCTTTTGGTAGAAGTGGTGCACCCCATCATTCAGGAAATGGTTGAAGATGGGCACGAGATCATTAGCAATTGTCCATACTGCAGGACGTCCACCAGCTCAGTAATGGAGGCTACCTTGCTACTCTTCAAGACAGTGATTGCCGGAGATAGCTGGGGTCAGGTGGCCGTTCCAGTCATACAGAGGAATCCAGAGACGGCAGTCATCTTTGTCCTCTCACAGTTGTCGCTGGTGTTTGGTGTTTTGAACATCATCGTGGCAGCGGCATGGCTGTAAAGCTTGTAGGGGCCTTTGGGAATGCACCTGTGTAAATCTCGGACACTAGGAGAGGTTGAAGCGAAGCCCTGACGTGAGAGACGCTCAGGTCGTTGTCGACACCTTCGCAGAGGCCAGGCAGAATGACATATTGAACCTTGCCGAAGAAATGGAGCAAGACATTGAGAAGGATCGAGAAGCCCTGGGAAAGCTCTTTGCGCGGATTGACAAGGACGGCAGCGGGCAGCTTTCGCTCGATGAGCTGATTCGGGGTGCTCGCCGTGATCCAGTTTTCCAGAGCCGGCTCAGAGTAATGGACATCGACGAGAATGACCTGCAGCAGCTCTTCAGCATGATCGACGTGGACAACAACGGCACGATCGAAGTGGGAGAATTTATTGGGCCCTTGAGCAGATGGGTTCATGACTCCAAGACGGCACCCAGGTTCATCAAGTACAACATGCTGCAGACGATGCAGTTGCAAGAAGACCTCTACAGCCTATCCAAGCACTACTTCGGCCACCTGTCTGAGCGGATCGATACCTTGGCAGCGCACTTGAGCATCCTGCGTGGCGGCGCGCCCTCGTCTCGGCAGTCATCTGTCATGCAATCGTCGTCATTGGGCATGGCCAGGTTCCGACAACCTACAGAAAACAACGATGAGGACATGAAAATTGAGCAGCCTCATTGCTCCAGAAAGGCAGAGACGCTTTGCATCGGATACTCCTCCCCGGCTACGTCAGAAGTGACAGTGACAACAACCGAAGCGATCACTGACTCATGCGGCGACCAGTTGGGCGAGCTTCGACAAAAGGGCGCTCACACGGATGGAGCAGTTGAGGCTCTCATAGATGCTGCGGTTATCAAAATCGAATTCGGAATGATTGAAATGGAGGGCAGGTTGAAACGAGCACTCGCGGGAATTCCAGCCGAAGGGCATGCGCCTCCTGCAAGAACTTCAAACCCCACAGCCTCGCAGGACATGAAGGCTTTTCGGAAAGATGACCTCTTCAGGTCCGTGTATGGAGACCGCGGTATTCGAACATCCAGAAAAATGGTCACAGCTTCAGCAGCCCAAATGACCTTCGGCGACGGCCCAGCGGCTGCCGCAGCCGTGCGGAGAAAGAATTCCGGCGAGCTCGGCCTCCAGCACGTAATGACAGCGAGTTGAGCTTCAGAATGCACCTTCCTCAGTCTCACCTTGTCAATCATCCTCCGGAGAATATTTTTTATGCTGCTTCACAAACGTGAGCTGCATTTCCGCTGGTCTTCCATTCTGTTTCTGCAGCTGAGTGGACGTGTTTTGAGAAAGGAAGGGGAGGGCCTTGCTGTTGACCTGTTGACTGTTGACCCTTTGCTCAGCTGCCCGGAGAAAGCCTCACTGCTTTGAAGCTTCGCCGGTCGCAGGCGCCTGGGCAGGTCGAACGAGGCCATGGCTGGGATCGGAAGTGAAATCTGGTGAAAGTCTGGTTTGCTTTGTGTCTGCGGCAGGCCGCGGAGCACAGTCGTCAAAGCCTCGTATTGGCACAGCGAAAGTCGAAACGGACAATCGAGGCCCACGGATTGTTTGGGCAAAGCTTCTGGCAGTCCTGGGCACTCCTTGGGCACTAGGAACTGGTCTAGGGCCTAGGGTGTCGACTCCACATGTGGAGGTGCTACGGTCGAAACTGGAGGCCTGCTGCTTTGCTGGTACTCTAGAAACGGTAGAATTGGGGCCTTCGAGTTGCGGTGAACGGCTGTGTCTAAGACCCGAATCCCAATTGGGTCGTCGAGGAGCTCTGGCAAGGCATCCAGTGGCTGCCGACCTGATGAGGTCCGCGAGATCTAAGGCCAAAGACCAAAGAGGCGGCTACGAAGCATGCCTTTGTGGTCAGTTTCGACCCTGCTCCGGACGGACCCGACGTCCGCAGAGATTGCAAAAAGTGGAAGTCAACACAGAGGCCTGGATTTCTGACGAGTCAGTCTAAACCAGTTGATAATTGTTGGACTGCCACAACCAAGCCTTTCTGCCGTGCTCGGAAACGGCAGCACAGGGCAGGATAATGACACACAGTCAGCCAAATTCAGTTCATTGGGAGATGTGGTAGTGTCAATCAGTCAACCATTTCACATCAAACCTTGGGCATCCCATATACCTTTGCCAAATTAAAGCACATGTGCCCCGGGCGCTGTGGCCGGGCGTCCCACTGCCTCGCCCTCCTTGGCGCATCTCGTCAGCACGTCAGAACCGGAGCTCTAGAATGGAGACCGCTTAGCCGCTTCATGGAGCTCAATTGCAGTCCCCAGGTTCTGATCCTGGGAAGACCAGATTCGCCAGGCGGGCCTGGGGCCTCTTGGCATCTATAGGCTTAAACCCACGCACTCTCCCGCCTGTGTTCTTCTCCTTTACTCACTTTACTCCCTGCTTTCCTCTCTGCACTCTCCGTCTCCCTAGGGCCATCTCTAGCCCTCCTCCCGGCTTCTGCATATTTCAGGTTGGATTGCCCTGCGGCTGGAAGCGCTGTAGATGTGATGATCGCAACCCGCAGCCGCATGCTCAGAGTCATCTGTCTTGGTGCCAACCCACCCAACCACACACGTCCAAATCCACGGTCACCAGCTTCCCATGCTGAACTTATTAAATGTTTGGTGCAGCTTTCTGAAAGGAACGCTCCAGCCTAAACAATGTCCATTCGAGCCACGGAGTAGAAGTTCGGGCCAGTGCATCTGGACTTTAGCCATTCAAAAGCTGAATGGCACATACCGGTAGCAGCCTTGAGTTGCAATGGCTTCTGCCGAAACGGATGCTGTGGCTGGCGCTGTTGTATCAGTATGCCAGCCTTGGTTACGTGCAGGAGGCAGGACCGCGCTCCCTAACAGTCGCACGCACGGCACTAACCACACAACCCAGGGTCCAGGCACAGGCCATGTGTCGTTCAGTGCTGGATGTCGGTACCTTCGGGCGACAGATCTCTGTTGGTTTTGCAGGCTGCGGGTGCGACTTTCGATCGAGCTGGCAGCCATGGACTGCCCAAGATCCTACAAGCTGGGTGTCAGCTGTTGGCAGTCGGTCGTGTTCGGGGCATGTACATTCTCATCCCTGCGCCAGCGGTAGTCGAGATGCTGCGGCGTATGAGGCGATCGCACCTTGACGTGCACAACAACTTGTTGAGACCGTTACTGGTCGCCAGGAGTCTACGACTTCGGACAATTGAAAACTTCTGGGAACAGCTATGCAACGGAGAAGCTGATGGGTACGTCCGCGGCCATGAGTGCCCCGTCCTCATCTTCAAGATTAGCTCACGCCGTGTCATAGCTCCAGCAACTTCATTCGCAGGTGGGGTGGGGAGGGGCACTTGCGCTCCACACGAGTCTGGTGGCGTCGGAAGCAGCATTTTCACAGAAGCTGAATTGACAACCACGATCGCCAAGTACTCTTGAAACCCATAATAGACCGTCGCCGATATCTTGCGTGAAGCTATGCCTTGCAGAGCCAATGCGTGGAAGCTGTTGCCCCAATTCCCACACGCAGGGCACTTGGAAAGCCCAATGCCTTAGCTGCAGGTGCGATCATAGTTCTGCCGGTCGTTTTTGCTTGTGGCCTGCCGCAGCATTGGTCGGGCTTCGAGCTGAGGCCAGACTCGGTGAGCTGTTGATTCATGGTGCGCCCGTGGAGGAGACTTGGCGCAGAACAACAGTGGATTGGCTGACTTGTGCCGTTGCTATGACCAGGTCCTGAACGTGTCGTCGAGGCTTCTGCATCGAGCCCCGAAGAAGAAAGCCTGGGCACTTTACAATCCATCGCTGCTGCCCCTGCGCCTTCTGGCTGCATGTAGCAAATGTAGCACAGCAGGAGGCTTGCCTTCATCCCATAGAGCGACAGCATGTGCTCTGCCCCGTTTCATTGTAGAGCTGGACACCATGTCCATGAGCCGCGGCATTTGCCCACGGCGCATGTACAAGAACGCTTGCCAAATCAGAAATCATGTTCTGGATTGGAACCCTAAGATGCCCTAGTGCCAAGATGCCTAGGCTGGCGCGGTGAGGATGTTTTCCTCATGACGTACAGGCTACGAGCCTCAGCATGTCGTCCTTCGGGCAGCGCTCAGTAGTGTCTCCGAGACTGGTTTTTCTTCGAGCTGTCGAAGTATCAGAGCACGGGGTACAGTTTTGTCAGGGCCGGGACCTGGAACCTTTGCGCCTGGGATGGGCGAGGCACCTCGCCTCAGGAAAGACCGATTGATCGAGGCTAGCAGGTAAGATGCGACTGGGATCTAGGCACTGTCGTCTACCTGTGGGTTTATCGACGCACGGCATCCCTCGATCTCATAGATGGCAATGCATGCTTGTACCGATTGCTGCGTTCCGCCGTGAGGTTCCCCGGTGACGTCTCTGCCGAGAGTCGAAGGTCGGAATCAGGCTTCCCGTGTCGATATTTTCATGTAATTAGTTTCCAGAGCTTCCAGGATGTGCAAGCGGCTATGGCTTGTGTTCAAGTGTTGCACTTCGGGACAGGCCACAAGCCGCGTCATGGCTGCGCTGACCTCAATTGCCTTGTACTTTGGGTAGTCATGCTGTTCGATGATGCGTGGCTCAGGCAATCACGCGTCGTGACTTTTCGCCTCTTGTGCCGGTGCAACTTGGAGCAAAGGGCTGCTGCCGGATGCAAGGCTCGCCGATGAGACAGGATAGCCATCCTGTAAACTCTGGAGCCCGCTCCAGGAGGAGTTGGAAATACCACAGTATACCACAGTGGACAGAAAAGGTTTCAGTGATTCTGAATCGTATGTTCCAGAGTAGACTTTGGCCTTCCATTGGGCCAATCTCTCCAGTCGAGTGATGGGGTTGGCGTGTCAGCTCTACAGACCCGGGGCAGTCAAGGCACGAAATCGGGATGCAGAAGTTCCAGGAGCATTCCTGCACGCATTCAACAGGCGCGGCCTCTGACTCCGGTTGAATTCTAAGGACGATTGTTAAGTCAGCTTTCTCTGCAGGCATGCGCCGTGTCGGCATCGATGACGGACGCTTGTTTTCTCTTCGCGGCAAGCCGTTTGTGCTTTTTGCCGGTGTGGCGCCTGCTTTGCAGGCATGGCTGACCAAAGAAGGGGCTATGATTATGAGTCCTGATTTCCATGCTCGGGAGGATTACCCTTGCCAGCATCGACAATACCTATGCCCTCTGAAGATGCCTGATGAGGCATCGGAAAACCTCAAGGAGTTAAAGGCGCGGCAGCTCCCATGGCGCTACATTACATACTCAAAGGTGCTAATCCGGCCTGCTCCAGGCAAAAGGCGTGTCCTCAAGTCGTAGACGGAATGTTTTCATAACTGTTCGGAGGTAGAGTGCCTGCAGAAGGTGCTGCTGACCTTCGACCCTGGGCTTGATTTCATTCATGAGGTTAGCAAGGTCGACAGTTTTTAAACCTTCGCATTGGTTGAAACCTGGTATTCATTGCTTTTCAGTCTCATGTGCCTGCATGGCCATAGCGACGGGTTGGAAGGATGTAGGCCGTGGTTACGGATAGCAGACCGCCCCTTCAAAGGTTCTTGAAGTTTGAAGGCCCATGACTTGAATCCATTGTGCGAGAGACAGTTCGAGCGAGTGCTTCGTAAGCGTGCTTGTGGGCTTGGATTGGATGGAGAGAATCTCCAAGAGACATTAGATTGGCCAACAAACTTTGTCGCTTTGAGTGGTCGCATGAAGCATGTCGCAAGCATTCGCAAGCGTTAGTATGAGACGGCACGAGTGCCAAGACAGAACACTTCACGGTGACGTAAAAGACACCCTGAAGACCATCATGAAGAGAATGCCTCCAACTGCGCAGGACTTCGCGGATCAGCTGTCAGAGAAGATGCTGGCACAAGACCGGTTGGGACTCTTTGACCGGCAGTAGGGAAGGGAGGCCGGGACCCTTAGTCCTTGCGAACAATCCGAGGAAGCGTGCACCAGAAGAACTGGATGCCGTTCGTTCTTGGAGACCAGCTGTTCTTGGTCTTCACGGTCGCCGCCTGGCTCTAGTTCCGTGGGGTTTTCGATTCCGTGCGACTGAATTGGCAGTGGAATGCGGATCTTCTCAGTCGAGGGTCGGTTGTGGAAGGAATCCATCTTTCTATAGCGGCAGGCCCTCATAACTCAACAAAGCAAACCTAAGAAGCACCCGCAAACCAACGGAGTAGAAGAAAAGCAGGTGTCCAACAGAAGGGTTGTGGGCCCCACATTCGACAGAAGGGACTGAAGTACATTGTGCAAGGAGCCCCTGCGCATCATGCGTGTGGACACGGCGACGGGGCACTGCGTGGAGATTAGCCTGGTCGCACCCTCAGGTCAAGGTGTTCCAACTAAACGCGTTTTGTCAACGAAGCTCGCCACGTGTGAGATGACGAGGCAAAGACACCAGCGCTTCAGGCTCTTCACAATGCCGACCGTGATGAGTTTCGTGGGCAACTGGATATGATCTGACTGTCAGACCTTATGTTTTTGACAGCAGTTACATCGACATAAAGTAATTGGCGCATGCTGGAAAGATGCTGAGTTTGAATGTTCGGATGTCGAGATGCCTGCATCCTCGCTTATGCGAATTCCTCTGGCCAACCTTGATCTTGAGATGAACCTGGGTTTTCCGAAAATTGTGACAGGAGTACTCGGGGGCGTGAGTTTCCTCCTGCTGTTCGTCACATTTGTATAAGCGCCTGCAGCGAGAGCAGCATGCAGCAGATGTCGCAGTAGCAGCAGCAGCAGCAGGTAGAAGTGATAGTGGTGCCGGTATGGTTGTGGTAGTGGTGGTGGTGGTGGTGGTGGTAGTAGCAGTAGTAGTGATAGGAGTACTAGGAGCGGTAGGAGTAGTAGGAGTAGGAGCAGCTTATGGATTAGGGGTAGGAGTAGGGTAAGACTACGACCAGGAGGAGGAGTAATTATTATTACTAGCAGTAATAGTAGTAGTAGCAGCAGCAGCAGCAGCCAACCGCGCCTCCTCGCGCCTGGCGTTAACCTCTGTTTTTCTGCGTTTTTTGGCATTTTGCTGGGGTGCCGGGGGGGGGGGTCGATAACGACATGGTTGACCGCAAGCAGTAACGCAGTAGCACCGGTAGCAGTAGCAGTAGTAGGATGCTTGTGACAACGTGTCTTGCTCCACATCCTTGTGCAGCATGTTGTACAGAGAGCAAAAAATACTGTACATACCAGTGTTTCGGGCATGATCGCCAAAGGCAGTGACATGAACATCAACCTGACCATCTTCTTCATCATCTTTAACCATCATCCTCGCCATCTTCAACATCATCGTTAACCTGTTCATCTTCATCATCATCCTCATAATCATCATCCTTATCATCATCCTCATCATCCTCACAATCCTCATCATCATCAACATGAGCCCAAGCGGTTAGTTCGTTTGAAGTTGGCTTAACTACAATTTCTAAAGACTACTAAGATCCCAGCATTTTGCACACTGGACCACTCAAAACTACCAGGCGCCAGGAGGCACGGAACCCTAGTAGTAGTAGTAGTCGTCGTCGTCGTCGTAGTCGTCGTAGTCGTAGTCGTCGTAGTCGTAGTCGTAGCCGTCGTCGTAGTCGTAGTCGTAGTCGTAGCAGTAGTAGTAGCAGTAGTAGCAGTAGTAGTAGTAGTAGTAGTAGCAGCAACAGTAGTAGTAGTAGTAGTAGTAGTAGTAGTAGTAGTAGTAGTAGTAGTAGTAGTAGTAGTAGTAGTAGTAGTAGTAGTAGTAGTAGTAGTAGTAGTAGTAGTAGTAGTAGTAGTAGTAGTAGTAGTAGTAGTAGTAGTAGTAGTGGTAGTGGTAGTGGTAGTGGTAGTGGTAGTGGTAGTGGTAGTGGTAGTGGTAGTGGTAGTGGTAGTGGTAGTGGTAGTAGTAGTAGTAGTTGTTGTTGTTGTTGTTGTTGCAAGAGTGGTTGCAAGAGTAGAGAGTGTAAGTAGACATGGCAGTAGATTCAGACTCAGCAGACGTAGGAGTCCGTGTCTTTAGAAACGAGCTCGCACGCTCGTGGTGCGCCCGCCAAGGCATGGAGGACCAGCTCTTGTGGCCCTGCCGCCAAAGCACGGCAGCGGTCTCCTGGGACTGGCCCGGGTTGCTTGGAAAAGTTCAGCTAGTGGCCTCGGATGTTGGATCCAGTGTCGGATCCGCCGAAGCCCCTTGCAGCTGTATTATGGCGCACATTTGGTATCGCTCGCAGCCCCGACCTTGGAAGACTACCAGCATACTGTCGCAGCACCACCCTCCAGGTGCAATCAGATTTTTACATGTGTGCTTGTCTGAGAATCACAGTGTTTTGGATGCCTTGAAGATCTATGCTCAGTGGATGAAGTAGAATTGAACACTGACGTTGTATTCTCATTTCTTGCTCGTTTGCTTCGTTTTTGTGTGCACGGCTGCATCGAAGATGATTGGGTGAAAGCTTCACTGCGTATGCCATCCGGTGCAGTGCTGTTGTAGTCGTCGAACTCGCAGTCGTAGCCTCCTTATCACACAGCGATATCTTTCTTTAGCTTGCGCGTTCTTTCTTTCCTCCGTCTGCCCGCACCATGATCTGAGTTTGTTTCATGCCGTTGTCTGTCTAACCTGCTTGTGCGCAGTCTGTCTTTTTCTTAGAACTTTACCATGCGTTTGTTCTCGCTGTTGCTTTGTGTTGACTCTTTGCTTGCCTTCTCCCTTTCCTGCGGGCTCTCTTCCTTCCTTTCGTGTTACTTTGGTCCCTTTTCTTGTGCCTATTCTCGGTTCTGTACACATTTCAATTGAAAGGCGCTTGCCTGCCCCATGTCGTTGAAACTTGTTGAATATGGTTTTGGCTTGCCATGCTATAATAAAGTTCATCGATGGATTGCGCCTCCGAGCCGTCAGCGTTCGTTGGCGGTGGCTTTCGCGCGCTTTAGCCTTCAGTATTTGTTCCAAGAGGCCAGTCCTACTCGACGCCCAGGCGACGCGACCTCCTTCCGGCATCCTCCTCTGTTCTGCCTCACGCGCGATGCAGTGCAACAGTAGGCCTCGGTTGTACTTCGGCTTTAGACCCCAGTGGCACACTGTGGGAGTGGCTGATCACTGGCCGAGCATATGGCGATGCCGTGTGACATCTGAGGTGCAAGCTGGCAACTTGCTTTACACCCACTTCTTCTTCACCCTCGATGTGCCCGACGATCCGTCTGCATCGAATCCGTTTACCATCTCGCAAGCCTGGTGGCCCAGATCACGGCCCCAAACGGAACAAACACACACGCGCACGCACACACACTTGACACATCGTGTCGCAGGTCTGAAAGTCAGCGGTTCAAAGCGAGCCCTCACTCACACTTGCGGCAACGGTGCAAACATTCACTCTAGAGTTGGTTACTCCAGCGCCACAGGGGGCCCGCTGGCTAATCCGGAAATTCCTGCAGGTACGTTCTCAGGACGTCTCCCGAGAATATCAGCATGTGCAAAGGCCCTCTTCGTTGGGCTGGCGACCAATGCACATGTCCAGCCCCCCTGCCTTACACTCAGTCGACCCTTTGGAACAGGGATGGACACACACAAGCCCGAGTGGGCTCGTTATAGAAGCACTCGCATCCCTTGCTCGTCACTTGCAAATCCCTTGCACGTCCCTTGCACGTCACTTGCACATCCCTTGCACGTCCCTCGCACATCACTCGCACGTCCCTTGCACATCCCTTGCTGCTTTTTCACTGAAATTCATGGAAGAGTCTTATGCTCAGACACCTAGGAGAGCGGGTTACGAATCCTCAGGAAGCGCAGCCTGTGCACTAAGTGCAATTCAACATCTGCTTCTTCCACATCGGCATCAAAGTACATGCAACATTGAGTTGCAGTTTTGTACGCAACGCTGGCCAGTGACACGATACTCACTCGCAAACGCTCCTGTACTAGACCTACGACAGCTCTCATCCACATTTTTGAAGGGCTGCTCAACATGGTGCATGCCACGACATTAATCTGTGCAAAGCGGATGGTGGTATGCAGAGACTGAAAACCCACGGTCCACTTCGTCGAAGAGGACAGCCGGAACTCCTGTATCCCACGTCGCATAAAGGTGTACGCCACCATGGTGTCAGTAATAGGTTGTGCCTCTTCAACGTCATCATCTGCATCAAGACGAGTAATGAATGTGATTCTGGTTCTGATCGGCAACACGTACATCAAGACGTTATCGAGCACATCGGAAGTAGTCCAATCCATGATGTTCGGGGTCTACACAAAATTCCAAATGCTTGAAGCGAAACTGCACACTCACTTGCAAGTCACTTGCGCATCACTTGCATTCCGATTGCACATCCCTTGCACATCACTGCTCTTGACTCGAACAGAGGTGGGCTCTTTTTATACCGTAACGACGAAATCGACTGGTTCGAGGGTTTGAGCAGTCGTAACCGGTTCTGTAAATCGAAGGTGACGAAAGTTTTGTACAAGCTGGAAGGTGTGCAACCTAGGCCACCAGCCGAACTTCTCCCAAAGCTGCATCGCGACACGGTGTTTGGCACCGTTGATGGAATCGTTGATTGACAACTGGATGTGGAGAAAAATAGTCTCGTGTCCGGTTGCCCGACTGCATACACGAACCCACATCCGAAAGTTGTAGTCGCGGCTGGTACTCCAAGACAAGTTGGCTTCGCTAGCCTTGCGCTTCATGATGGACGACCTACACGATTGCACTGGAGGTCAAAAGCTGCAACTCAAGGCGGCTCATAAAGAAACCCTTGCACATCCCTTGCACGTCACTTGCACGTCCCATGCAGAAACCCTTGCACGTCCCTTGCACATCACTTGCACGTCCCTTGCATATCCCTTGTTGGCTCACGAACGCTTATTTGCTACTGCTCTCGTTTCACTCAGAGACTTCAATTTCGTCAACTTCTTCTGCTGGAAGTGTTGGGGGCAACTCTGTTGTTTCTTGATGTTGAAGAGAATTAACGCAATGAGTAGTCACAGCTTGAAGAGAACTCAAATCTGTCAGCAAGTTCCCCACCACTTCGTTGGTCTTCTGAAGTTTCTGAAACAGTTCTGCGGTGGCGGACATAACTTCCGCCACCTGAGCCTCAGTGTCCCTGATTTGTGTGGTGAGCACGTCGAGTTGAGCTTGTTGGATCTTCTGGACGGACAATGCTTCTTCACGAAAATGACGGAATTCACCTCTGATTGTGATCAGCTCCTGTTGTGTGTAGGAAATCCAGCGCTGAAGAGGTGCCAACGGATCGCACGCTGAGTTGCTCGACATTAGCGCAATGGAACGAGACTTGAGCAGGGTGCTGCAACACTGTTCTGGTGTGTACCACAACACGAGCAAACAAGTACTCTCAGCACTGGCGTCTACGGCACAGTTTTTCTCACTTCAGCACTCGCTTGCGTTACAGATACACGTGAAAACCTGTCACATCATTCATACTCAGCTAAGGTCAGAAGACTGACTGCGTCGTCGTCGGCGTGAAACACGTCTTCTGGTAGGCATAGGTTTGGATCTAATCGGAGTCCCTGATGCGGCTGAAGATGTAGGTGCGGCTGACGTCGAAGCAGCATTGGACACCAAAGGAGATTCAGACACACGATGCGCCAAGCTTGCTAGTGGCACTGGGGGTGGAAAGACAGGAGCACTCGCACTGGGCGGGGGGAAGAAGGGAGGGGGAAGAGGGGGAGGGAGGGGAGGAGGGGGAAGAGGGGGAGGGCCAGGGGGAGGGAGGGAGGGAGGTGCTGAACTGGACGAAGGGTTGTCGCTGCCTGCACTCGGTGTATTCCTCGAAATTGGCAGAGAGGCTGGTGGTGCATAGGGGTGGGATCTGGACGAACGTGATCCTGAAGCTCCGCTGCTGCTAGGGCGTTCTTCACGCAGGTTTGCTCTATCCCTCTCACCCAAGCGACGCAACTCTTGCTGCAGCATTCTTTCTGTCCCGTCACGCACAAAAGCTGTCAACTGAAGTACAAGAGCTTGACGAAGTTGTGGTCGTGATACAAAGTTGAGCAATCTCACACGCGCTGAATGGGTGAACGCTCTCAGGAACTCATCAATGTTAGGATCGGAAGGTGGCACCGTCGGCATGCTTGCTTACTCAGATACTCTGGTTTCTTGGCCGAAAAACACTGCGATGCACAGCACTAACACTTGCTTGCACGTCACTTGCACGTCACTTGCACATCCCTTGCACGTCCCTCGCACATCACTCGCACGTCCCTTGCACATCCCTTGCTGCTCACGTTTCACTCTGCTTGGACGAAGAACTCGTACTCCAGGACACGGGGGCACAACTCTTGCTCTGGTAGTTTATCAGCAAGTGACATGGAATCCTGTACACTCCCGGTGACCAAATCAAAAAAGAAAAATTAAACGTTTCGGTTGGGACACTGTGCAGCGTACCAAAAATGGCAAGCACAGCGGAGGTTAGCTCTAATCAGCATTTTTGCACAAGCTTTCGACCGTGCTGCAGGATTTCGGTGAAACTGCATCGGATCCCCTAGCGTAATATCACTTGCATCAGAAGGAACAGGTGAACGCTCACGTTTGTCCTTCTTAGACTTCGTGGACTTGGGAGACTTGTTTGGTAACCGGTCCTTTTTCATCTTCTTTGATTTCTTGGACTTCTTGGTCTTCTCGCACTTGTTGGAGGATTTCTTAGCCCAAGACGCCACCTCTGCGGGTGCCGAGTCTTTGGGAGGATCGAAAGCCGAAGACCAGGAACTGGCATCATCAGGAAGATCGTCATATGGTACCGCATTGTCTTGACGGGAAGCCATATCGGTGTACCGAGAACATAAGACGGAAACGGCTGGCGGCAGCACATGAGTGAACAAGAAAGGCTCCTTCACTAACACTTGCTTGCACGTCACTTGCACGTCACTTGCACATCCCTTGCACGTCCCTCGCACATCACTCGCACGTCCCTTGCACATCCCTTGCTGCTCACAGTTTCCCGAGAGACAGAGAGAGAGAGAGAAGAGAGGAATGACTGAAAAGGCATGCGACCGCGCATAATGCTCCTACGTGCTGTTTTTCAATGCGCAAAGACGGTTCCACTTCAGCGGTGCAGGCGCTCTAATCCAAGAATGATGATTGTCCCAACAATGCCAATTGGGAAAACGAATTAAGCAGACAAGTCGTCCGCTGTTCCAACATGATTAATGCTCTCACGGTGATGCATCTCGCTTGCGTTTTCGGGGTGACAAAGAATTAGCGCTCTCCGTAGGGAGGTTCAAGTCCACCGGAGAAGTCGTCTGAGAAGTTCGGTGCCACTGATTGTCAGCAGCCAAACGATCCGAAATCCAGCGAGGGGTAGCGGGAAACCAAGATTTCCACCACGTTTCATTGCCATTGGGTCCTTGATTTTTCACCCAATAAAATCGCCACGAAACAGTCGGAGAACGCGATCGGGATCGATCCGACATGGCGTGTACCGCTGAAAGCCGAATGCTGGAACTGAACGAGGCAATTAAAAGATCTTAAGCGGGCACATTGCATGCAAGACACTGCCACGAATCACTTGCACTGCACTTGCACAACCCTGGCATGCCACTTGCAGTCCACTTGCACGTCACTTGCAAACCGCTTGCACAACCCTTGCAGTCCGCTTGCATATCCCTTGCTCGTCACTGTGATCTGTCGCTTTCGGTTGACTCAATTGAAACTAGGTGAGTACACTCATATCAGCTTCGCTAACATTTGCAGGTCTACGGTCGACTGTCAACTGATTGCAAACCGCTTTTTATCGTTTCATCAAAGCTTCACACAGGCGAAATGGGTATCCGAGGTTCGCCAACCACCGTACAAAGGTATGAACGGCAACTTCTGCTTGGCACGTTGGCCAAGTGTACTTACGGATAAGAGAGATTCTCGACTTCGCACCTGACACCAGCAATCGTTCGCTGCCTGCACTCATGGGATGTCGAACTTGCCAAAGGAACTTGGGCTGGATATAATAAATAGTTCGGTTTCGGACATCGATATCAAATCCCAAAAAGTGACCATCACCGACAGCTTCAAGAACAATCGGAGAGCCGTAAAAAGTTTCTTGGCTGAAGACCTGAAAAGGCACTGTTTTGTGCACCTCGGTAGGTGCAATCACCAAACGATTGTCCACGTATCTTGCAAGGAACGTAGAAGGGAAGCTCGAGATCTGCGGAAACATTGCTGCCCAACCAAGCTCAGTCATCACCACTGGAAGGGAAGAGAGGACAGGGCTGATTTGGTTACCTATGGACGTACCATCAACTTGCTTCCATACTCGATTCAACGCCACAAACAAGCCACATTCGAAGCTGAGGCGAACAATGGTGACCAAGTCGAATGGATCGATGGTCTTCCAATCGAAGTGTCGACGAATATTGGAGATCCTCCCATGAATTGAACGGAAATGTTTGCTCTTCTCGTTGATGCACACTGACAATTTGACATCAGGGTGTCTTGCTGTGAACATGCGAACCAACATCCCCACTGCTTCCAGGATACGGCTTTGTGGCACAGAATTAAAGAACCCGACCAGATCGTCATTGAGCAGTTCAAGTTCAACTTCTGACGGACACTGTCTGAACACCTGGTGAATGTGATGCCAAATCTGTGGGACACTGCGTGACAAAGAACCAGGCCATACTGTGTTGACCATTTGGTCAATGCAAATCGCCGCTGCCCTAAGAATAGGGCCCAAGGCTGTGTTCTTGTAGCTGATGATGGTTCGTCCTGATTTGAAGGCCTTTTTGCGTTTGAGAAAAATCTGTCCCACAGGCAGATTGGCATCCAACTTGAATCCCCAAGGATACTTGCGAACCAGTGGTGACGGGACGTGCGCACAAAGAAAAAGCTTCGCTGACGCAACAGACATGGGCATAGGGCTGAACACCTTGATATCTGACCATACTCGATGGCAGGATTGGAAATAGAATCTGGGGCAGAAAACCATGAGATGAGTGGATTCGTGATCAGCAAGGTGAATCACCCAATCTGTACACACGATGTCTTTGAGCTGCAAGGCATGACACTCCTGAAATTTCGGGCATGAGCACATATGGCGAAGGTGAAGCTGCCACTCAGAATGAATGAACTGCAACCACATGGAAAGAGTATGCAAGGGAATAAAATGCGTCTTGCACCAACTCTTGTACGAAGAGGTCGCCTCCTTGATGTACTTGGCTTTTGATGGGAAGATAAGGGATTTGGAATTGGCCTGAGCAAGTTCTCTAAGAACAGGTTGGCGAAATGACAACGCCTCAAGTCCAGTAGCCACATGTCCATCCACCAAATCCACATTGGGGTGCTGCTGCTGAAATTGTTGGCATCTGCATGGAAGGTGATCAACTGGTGTGTCAGCAAGCTGCTTCTCCCACTCAAAATGATTGTGAAGAATGGAGCCCAACGATTGAGGAGCAGACTCTCTCGGCGTCTTAGAGGGGAGGTGAAACGGAATGCAAATGTCTTTGAACTGCTGGATGGTATGAGACAGAAAAGACGAGACATGGGCAGCAAAAGTGGGGTGAGACAGAAATGGCAGAGTGACTGACTTGTTATGTCTGGGTACAGAGCAGTTACGAAACTTGAGCGCAGACTTGAGCAGCTGTACCACTCTAGATCTGAAAGGCTGCTCCATGATCTTGGCCATGCGGAACATCGCGTACAACTCTAACGTCGAGACTTTGGCAGATCTGACAATTTTCGCAGCAGAGAAAGATGCCGAGGTCAACGATGCCAAATCGTACAAGAGCGACCACGCTTGGCTTTTGTCCATCAAACATCGAATCGGAGTACTTGTTGAAGCAGCACGTCTTCGAACTTTGACCCAAAGTCTGGAAAACAATGAAACATTCTTGAGAGATGGACGTGGCCTGAGTCTCTTGAATCCCAATGCAGACTTAATGAAGAAACGGTCAATGAACGGTGAATTCAATCTGGGTTGCCACCGATCAATAAGAACATGTTCTTGCACCCACGCTTGTTTGTAGTCATCATGAACAGACAGACAAAGCGTAGAAAAGTCGAAATACCTGCCCAGCGAAGCCCAAATACGAATGGCTGGTTCAACTTGAACATATTGCTCACGAAGAACTTGCTTGAGTTTGGATTGCCGGTTGAATTCACGCTTGGAAATAGAAATTGAAGTACTTCCAACATACATCCATCTGTCTCTTTGCTTGAACGAAGAACGCGTACTCCAGGACACGGGGGCTTTCAGATAAACTGCACAAGGACTCTGGAACCGTGTGAACGTGTAATCAGACAGCGTGACTCCAGCTTTGCGCAATTTTTCAAGCAGCCGTTGTTCTGGCAAAGTACCCCTGGAGTAATGGAACAGTAGAATCAGATGACAAAAACCTTGCAACCAAATGGCCATCACTTTGTCCACATGCGGAATGAACTGAAGCACAAACGACATGAACTTGCCAACCTCTGTAATAAGAACATGTGCTGACCGAATCTCCTTTGCGGAGAGTTGATTGGAAGCAAGGCTGTGTGCAATTCAGACAACCTGAAAGGCTGCTGCTGCGATGCACGTAGAGAGACTCTTGATACCCATCCTAGATGCAAAAGTCGCCGAGATCCCGAATTTTACTGCAAGTTCTTGCAGTTTTGCTTTCTCCTTGCCTCCGTAGTTGATCTGCACAAGCTTGGAGACGGACGCAATGTGTTCTTGAAAATCGACAAAGCGCTTTCCTAGGGGTCGTTTGAAGCTCTGGATCCACTTGTCGACGTCCCCCTCTCCTGATCCCTTTAGTCGGGCTTTATGATCATTGAGGGCTTCTGCAGGAACACTGTCGATCTTACGCTTGAGGTCACTCTCCCAAGTCTGCGGTGGTGTCGCGGATTGTGGACACGGAGCACTAGATTGCGAGGCAACCGGGAGCTGTGTTTTCAAAGCGGGTTTCGTGGGGGTAACGGGAAGTCCTGCGGCTTGTAACTGTTCACGGCGGCGATTGAGCTCTTCCGTAACTTGAAGAAACTTCTGAGATTGATCGACGCCTGCAGACACCGGCATGTTGTCAAACAAGAGCTGAACGATCTTGTCAACCATCGGCTGAAACAGAGCTGCACAATCCGTGTTCTTGTTGGGAATGATTGTAGATGGATTAGCGGCCTGAAAGAGATGCGTGGCAACTGCATCGATGTCAACTTTTCGATCTCGAAGGTTCTTCGTCACTTGCGACATGAACACTGCTTCGGCAACCGTAGCAACTGGCACAACACTGAAAAACTTGCCATGACTCAATGCTCGAAGACGCCAATCTGAGACTCCATGAAACAGAAATTCCTGAACAGGAATGCTGAGTGGGTCTTTTCCTGCGATCCCTTTCTTCCGCGACCACGGGGTGGCTTCGATGGACTTACGAAAGGACAACCCATGAAGCACCGTTGAATCATAGTGATCACGATCTGACGCCCATCCATTCGGTAGTGCAGGAACAGGACCAGGACCTTGATGACATGGCATGGGAGTAGACGGCGAAGATGAAGGTGCCGAAGAGAGAGGAGGCGGAGGTAGAGGAGGTGGCTGACTAGTAGGTGCAGACTTGGGGAGGTTGGGATCAGTCCAACTTCCCGAGTTGTACGGCTGATAGCGGTGCTGACCCCACGATTGCTGGGACCTCCCGTACCCTGTGCTGTTGTCCCACTGCCCATTCCATGCCATGGTTTCAGATCTATCAACAAATCTGAATACGCGGAATCACTAATGACACTTCGAATCAAAAGGCTGCAACTCAAGACGGCTCATGAAGAAACTCTTGCACATCCCTTGCACGTCACTTGCACGTCCAATGCATAAACTCTTGCACATCCCTTGCACGTCACTTGCTCTTCTCACTTGCAGCACAGTTGCACATCCCTCAGGTGACAACGGAAGAGACTTGAAGACGTGGCCGGTCAAAGCAGCATGTTGCACTCAGACCCTCCAAAAAACAAGAAGCGCTTCCGGGATGAAACATGAAGAGCGAAAGACCCATCTGCCATCTTTGGCACGGGCGACATCACGAATGTAGCTGCAGGAATGGTCACCTTCGACCCCTCCCATGGGGATTCTGGAATGGGGAGGTGTGAGGGATCCTTGACGATTAAATGCATGTCCGAAAATGCACACCGGACGCTCACTCAGAATGCCACCGTACTTGGCCGCTGCCTCTTGTGCTTGATCTGCATCTGAAGTGTGAGCCCTAGCATAGAAGGAAATTGGTGGGGACCACTTGCTGTCACTCGCATCCCACCAAGAAGGTCGGATCGTTCCCTCAAGAAGGACTGATGCAGCCGCTGCCACTGTTGTGTTGTGTGCAACAGGAGAACGACGAATCCCTGCTGCAGAAGCATGCGACCTGATCATGGTCCTCTCAAAGTGGGTGAAGTGGATGCTCAAGCACTTACACGAACTCGACAAAGAACGAAGCTCCACAGAATGAATGTTTGCGGCTTGGTCAGCTGCTGCAATTGCCTGAGAGACATACTTCAGTGCTGTCGAATTGACAGCGTGGGGAGGAAGACCTAACAGGCTGATCAGATAGTCCGCCGTGCTTTGCATCAGAGAGCTGGGAACCTGCAACTCAAGATTGGCCGGTATCTTTGCCGAAATCTCACATGCTGATTTCATACGGCCAGGGCTGGAACTGATCAAGTGACGTAGAGCAGTAAACATGGGGTATAATGCGGCCCAATTGAAGCTAGATGAATACACGCGTATCAGCTTCGCTTCATCGTCTCGCACTTCCAACCCACGAAGTTCAGGAATCACGAAGAAGTTTGAATCTTGCTCCCACTCAACTTCCACATGCCCTTTGAGAAGAGATCGATTCTCAAAATGCTCATACGAATCTTGCAAAGGTCTAACCCGAAAGACGTAAGTCTGGTCCGCACTGAGCTGCCACCCTACGCGATCTGCATGAGTACCAGGAATCTGATCACAAATTGCACGAAGTCGAATGCTGTTAGGATCTGCAACGAGAGAAACTTCATTTCCAGGAACTTGCCGAAGTCGCTTTGTTGGCTGGGCTGAATCATCCGTTTGATACGTGATGGCTGACTGCAGGCTCTGAACAGATGCTGCTGACTGATTCCGTTGAGAAACAACAGACTGCTGAATGTCAAGCAAATTGTTGAGGCCAGCATACACATCTCTGTGGCCTCGGACATGTGTCAAGTTTGCTGCCATGATCGCTGAGTATTCAGCGAAATCAGCCACCGAACGAAACGACAACCGGAAACCTGTGCCGTCTGCATGAAGAGTGATTGCCGGGGGAACCTCTAGCTGCGGAATCTGTCGATCGTGTACAGCACGTGCAGCACTCACAGTAGGAGTTACATCAGTAGCTCTCGCTCCAACATCGGATGCAGAAGGGACCGGCAAAGAAGAAGATGAGGCAGGCGCTGGGCAAACTGCAAGAATGGGGGGTGGCGGGGGAAGGGCGGGAGGGGGAAGGGGAGGGGGGGGTGGAATCCACTTCGCTGTGGTGCCACGGGCGGGGGCAGGGGCGGAAGTGGGAGGGGGAGGCACAGGGAGATGGGGGAAGGGGGGGGAGGAGGAGGTGGGGGAGGAGGGGGAGGGGCTGATGTGCGGGTACTGCGTCTCTTTCCTGAAGAATCCATGGCAAACTGATCAGCAATTACTCAGAAGTACAGCTCAGAAGTTCGATTTGTAGCCAAAGACCTGCGACAAGTCAGCGAAAAAGTCAGATTCGGGAAAGTCGATTTGATCATAGACAGTCAATGAGAAAGTCAGCATTCAGGTTTCGGTAGAAGCATTCGGTAAAGACTCATTGGGAAAGTCAGCTTGCAAGCATGGATATAGAATCAGGGAAAGTCATCCAATGCTTATACAGTCAATCGGGAAAGTCAGCGCCAGAGCTACCTCTGGGAGACACGGCGCCCATAGGGAATGCCGTTGTGAAGCACACTTGACACATCGTGTCGCAGGTCTGAAAGTCAGCGGTTCAAAGCAAACCCTCACTCACACTTGCGGCAACGGTGCAAACATTCACTCTAGAGTTGGTTACTCCAGCGCCACAGGGGGCCCGCTGGCTAATCCGGAAATTCCTGCAGGTACGTTCTCAGGACGTCTCCCGAGAATATCAGCATGTGCAAAGGCCCTCTTCGTTGGGCTGGCGACCAATGCACATGTCCAGCCCCCCTGCCTTACACTCAGTCGACCCTTTGGAACAGGGATGGACACACACACACACACACACACACACACTCACACACCCGCACACACCCACACACACCCACCCACCCACCCACCCACCCACCCACCCACGGACGCACGCACGCACGCACGCACGCAAGCATCCAGCTGAGAGCCCAGAGACACTTCCTTCAAGGTCAGCCGTCTTCTTTGCATCGAGTCTTCCTTGCCAGAGCCGGGGCCCAAAGCAGACTTCCATGCCAGTTCGTGGCTGTCAACATTCCAAACGCAGGGTCTGCGAAATGCCTCAGGCATGAAGGCTTTTGCGAGGTGATCCAGTTCGTGGGCGGCATCTTCATCGAGAACGATACATTGGTGCCAGATGCTGAAGTTCTCGTCTCACAAATATTGCCAGGAAAGTCGTGTCATACTCGCACGTTTCAGTTTTTCATTCGTGCTTTGATGTCGTCGAGCCGCCACTGGTGCAGATTCTCTTTCCGATTCATTCCAATTCGAGGTGCTCACATATGGCGCAAATGACTGCGTGGCTCAACTGCAGGCAGTGTTAATGCGTGTTGAATGAGACTCACGTGAGACGTTGGCATTCGTGCAGCTTGTAGAATATGATAAAATATGTATACAAATATCCAAGGACACACTACCTCATACAGATACATGCTGTTGCTTCCTCACCTACTTACGGGACATGTTTACACATCTACGCATGCCTATGCACCCACATGCCCCACACATGTATACATACCCATCAATTTATTTACGAACATTGCTTACATACATACCATGACATACAATATACATATATGCATGCATGCATGCGTTCATACTACACACGGACTTCAGGTGCGAAAGTACACTAGTCCAGAATACGCACCAAACTACCCTAAGTAATTCCGTGCACAAGCTCACACGACTGAGACCAAGGTATCCCTGAAGTTCGGAAGTGCCTTTCTCTCTGCAGGACAAAGTGGTCTTGAGCCACAATGTAGCATTGTGGGAAAACAAAGAACCTTCCACACCTTTACTTACACCACGAATCATAATACCGAGCGTTACCCACAACCCCTCCGAACACAAATAATGAGTCATGCTAAGTATTGTCACGCTCCTAGTACCACTAATCATACAATGCTTCGCCTGCAGCCCCGCAGAACGTAAATAGTCGAACTGAGTTTGTCATAATTACCCTTTGTACTTTGTACTACTAACCTTACCAGTACTATGTAATGGGTATAACCCCTCCAACACAAATACCACCATAAATGATCATGCTAAGTATTGCCTATACTATGCCTTGTACTAGTAATGCTGTCATGCCTCCCTACGACAGCCGTCATCAGAATCTGTATCATCATCCAAATTCCCTAATAGAGTCGAGCCGTGTTCACGATCTCTATCATCATCGTTGTTAATTTTCCTTAGTAGAAGCGTCACGGCGATCTGTATCATCAGCATTATTTCCCGAAATTGTTGCCTAGAACTCACACCATCCAAACACGAATAAGCATACTGAGCGCGTAGGTCGCAACCCTACACGGAGCACGCACACGAGACCGGACCGGGAGTTTTCCACCGAACAGCAACAGAAGTACTGTACTATACAAGTTCCTTCTTCGGCGTCGTTAAAAAACCTTCGTGGTATGTCATGCGTGATAGCTGGTAGCTCTGAGCTGCTCGGCTTGAGCATCAGAGCATCGATACTTTACTGTACAATACTTTACACAGCTATGCTTCGGACATGCGCAGAACAGAACTGCACTTGATCATAGCCCTCTGGGGCCGTGAATGCCCCCTGCGGGGGCTTGTAGGTGGCGTACCTGAGCAGGTGTGTTCTCGCTCTCCCCCTCCGCTGATTCAGCGGATCCCAAGCAGTCGGCGGATAGTACCGCCATGAGCCGCTAGAAGCCGCCTCATCGCTCCACACTGCGCAGTTGATGAGAGTAGTGCTCGGCTGCAGCTTCAAACACCGCGCGTTCTTGCGGAGGCATCCGCTCGACCAGGACTTCAAACTCAGTCCGCCCACGCCATTGGCTAGATAAGTGTCGCTGCCCCACTCCAGGCACCCAATAGTCATCGTCGATGCGCTCCCAGGTGCCGTCAACATGTGCAATCGTTCTACGACGACCGCTCAACAGCCGGTGTGAAACAGGCAAGCTAGAAGGTGCGGGCACGAACAAACGCACCCGACCTACTCCGTGCCAACGAATCAGCACACGAAGACGCCCGGTACCCGGATACTCATACTGATCTGCGAATCCTCTTGGAGGAAGCTGCCCTAGAGCGGATTGATTTCCGCCCCAATCTGTGCGAGCCGCAAAAAGCTCTTGCATCGTCATCTGTGCCGGTATCGGCCACGTAGGCTGGAAACGAATTGGCGGTTCAGGAGGTAGGTAGAAAACATTCTGATTCCTTTCCACAGCTTCGCTTCGCACATCCTCAAAGTTTAGCACCCGAACTCTTACAGGTTCAACTCCCCCAGGGTGTGCAATCACCTCATGTTCGGGATCTGGTTCAGGGAATCTAACTGGCATGGGCGGGCGGAAGGGCGGAGCCGTAACGTCACTGTTGACTGAGCTCTGCGGTTCAGGTCCAGGCTCCTGCTCATCAGAAGTGTTGTCATCCCAAACAGTACGCACCCTCAAGCCTTTAAAGACCCATTTTCCGCACTCCCACAACGCGATCACCGAAAGCGCCCACATCACCAACAAAAGGACTAGGACCCAATCCGCCCGGTTGGATTCGACAACCTTAGTCGCGCTCTCACTCTCTCGTGCTCCCTCTGAGGTCCCAACACACAAACCGACAACCAGGGCGTACAGAGAACCCGCAACCTGCTTGACCCTAGCACTCACCCCTTGACCAGTGGTTGGACTGCTACCTGCCGGTGCCATACCTAGCAGCGCTCGCAACCATGAAAGGCGTGAAAACTGAAGAGTCTTGGTACCTATGTCCGCGCAGTTGTACTCGCCACTCACATGTTGGGCTTCCCACAAGAAATCTGCTATCTTCTCGCGTAGAGCGTTGGCTCTGATCTTCAGGTGGCGCGTTCGCCAACTGGAGGAGTCGCATGAGAGAATGCCTATGGCGGCCATATTGTCATTGAGAATCTGGCACCTGAGAGGTTCGTTAGGCCTAAGCTCGCGAGCCAATGGAACAAAGCTATCCCCAAGGTTAGCCCCCGACACAGTTGCAACCAGCTCCGCCTCACATGTGCTCTGGGCTGTGAATGGTTGCCGCGCAGACATCCAATGAACGCACTGCCCCCTCCACATCACTACCGAAGCCTCTTGACTTTTCGAAGCCTCTGGAGCAAACCCGGCATCGGTAAATACCTCCAGCAGGCTGTGCCTTTGAAGACCTTTCCGGACTTCTACCAAGGGACCCTCATCGTCCTTGGTGTAGACTAGTCCGTACTTCACGGTTCCCGCTAAGTAACCGATTACACCTAGAGCTGCCTGATACGTAGCCGCCGGTCGCTTCACCATCATCGCAGCAAGCCGTGAGCAACTATACGACAAGTCAGGCCGAGACCGAACCGCAAGATACAACAGTTCACCTATGATCTGCTGGCATAGCTTTAGCTTTGCCGGATTGGGTTCCTCTGGTTCCTCCGCCTCCAACAAAGGTTTTACCAGCGGCACCTGCTGCTCAACATACTGTCCCCGATACTGGTCTAGCAGATTCTGAGTGTAAGAGGCCTGGTGAATATACAACCTGGTGCGATCATCACTCCACTGCATCTCCAATCCATTAAACCTGACGGCTTGTCCATCGGACACTCCGGCAACCTTCTCTAGCTTACCACACTCCCAGGTCTGCTCAATGAAGTCAAACACGACATCAAGCAATGCCTCCCGACTCGCTCCCAAGAAGTCGTCAACATAAATGGCTAACCAGCCGACGAACTCCGAACTTGCTCCCTCTGGGGTGAGAATCATGAACCAAATGGAACTGTCGCAAGCGCTTTTCTGAAGTGTCAACACCCCTTCCGAAAGGTTTAGGTGCACTGTTTGTAGAGTTCCATTACGGCATAGACCCCAGTCCCGAGGTGATGTATCGAGGCCATACATCGCCAGCTCAACGAGCCACAGAGTGTTGGGCCGCACCAGCCCCAGCCTGACAAGGGCCTTCGGTGGAACCCCGACCGTCACCTGACGCTTTCCGAAGTGCGCTGCCCGCAAATCCCGAGGTTTTGCTGGGGCGTTGAGAAACGCCGTGGAAACATCCCACGTGGCGAATTGGTGCCCCTCCTTAACCGCATCCGCGATCAGAAACCTCAGAAGTCCAATGTCCACTCCACCTGCATAGGTAGCAATCCGTTTCTCTAGCGAGGTTTCCTGGAGTTGTGGCAGCTGGTTACCACACAGGACGATACGGCATTTCTTCCTAGCAGTGATAGCTTTAATCGTGAACACGAGTTTCATTGGAATCCTGAGCACCTCAACGCCTTCTGCAATGAGAGCCTCGACATAATCTGGCGTGATCTCCCTTAGCGCTTTCTTCTTCTCCAGCAAGGCATGTATCTCTGCAAGCACTGACTCCTGCCATTCGGGAGTCCAGTTACGCAGAACCTCCTCAGTAGGAATGGTTTTGGTTTGAAGAACCAACTCCGGATCACCCTCTACCGCTGGAGCTAAATCAGGATCTACTTCACGTGCAGCCTTCAACCGAAAGAGCTCTTGCTCCAATTCGGCAATCTGTCCCGAAACCTCCCGAAGAGCCACACCAGTACCCTCCGCAACATCGTCTGGAATTGCCTCTGAATCCTCCAACTCCCCCCGAAGAGCGGTCCGCTCACGACAAAGCAGTCCTTTCAAGCGGAGCTGAGCATGATCAAGCATAGGCCCTAGGTCCTCCCCGCCGTCAAGCGCTATCGGCACCTCAATGGCTACAAGTTCCTGCTCACCTACATTTCCCCTTTCACTCCCAACCGGGCGAAGAGCGGCATCGCGAAGCGGAACACGGAAAACCCTGGGGCCGAGCACTTCAACCCAATCATCAACCCTCATGTCGTCGTCATCGTCGTCCTGCCCGTCGTCGTCGTCCCTTCGAACATCACTCGAACCCTCAGCTTCGCCAAAGCTGTTACGCCCCTCCTGGGACTGATCGCTGCTGTCCTCCACTGGCCGACAAACATATGCCGTATTGCAGATACTACACAACCGATCCATGCACCAACAGATCTCTCTCTCTCGCTTCTGTTCTTCTCGCACCGACTCAGACACTGACACACTAGTCGTAGCAGTAGAAGCCGAAGCTTGCAGAGCCTCAGGCGTATCAGATGGACCACCCTGCCCGACTTCTGCATCCAAAAATTGTTTGTTAACTTCCCTATCCACACTCACACCCTCTCCCCCCTGCTGAACCTCAGCAGCCCGAACGACCAGAGCATCCATGCTTCCGTGAGCATCAAGAACACCAAGGGCTTCAGGAGGAAGCGGGAAGCCGGAGGCCTGCAAAGAGGATAACATAGACTTCGTGGCACGCGAGGCACCTGTCAAGGTGAAGGCTACTAGTAGCAAGGATTCACCGGGCCCGTTGGCCTGTGCGCTGTGCCAGCGTCGCGCGTCCAACAAGGACGGCGTGTACACATGTAGTTGAGTCACATGACCAATGACGGCTTTACCGCCTAAAGTCTTCTGTTCTAAAGGTCCGCAGATGACGTCGCCTTGTTTTGTTTCGCTCCATAGAGAAATACCCGCCCTAGGCAGCATCAGCGGAATTATCAAGTTGCTGTCTGGCCTGAATGCTTTGTCTTTGTGAGGAGCAATGTTTGCTTTCGCAATCATAGCAAGAGTCGTAAACTGAAACTGTGGACACAAAGTGTTGACCAAGACACACAACAAGCGCGAAAAACCAGGATAGTTTTGAAACGTACTAGTAAGGCCCAAGACTCCCCCATGTTTGAACAGACCAACGATACTGTGAATCTCAGTGCGTGCGCTCATGCGACTGCGAGACATGACATGACATGTGGACCGTGACCATGCCGACCGCTTAATCCACTTACATGCTTCTTCAAGCGGAAAAGGCTCTCGCAGAGACAACTGATATGCCTGAGCATCCTCAGCCTCAAGATGCATGGACAGAGCTGCCAAACGTGTTTTACCTCGTACTCTAACTGCTGGCGGTGGCAAGGGCGGCATGGCTTCTGTGGGTTTGTCTTCAGGTCCTACAAGGGGCGGTTCAGGGCAAGGCAAAACATCTTTCAACAGCACACTTGTAGCAAAGAAGTCGCCGTCGTCAGTCTTAACGAGCCACGCACCAGCAACATCCCGTGCAGGAGCTAAAACGGTAGCTGCAACTACTTTCGATTCCCATGCCCCTACTCGCCAAGTCCGCTGTCGCACATACAACTTCGTGCCGAACGGTAGCATTGACTGCACACTCGGGCCTCCAAGATCTTTCAGCACAGCCCTCAGTCGGTTTTCAGCCGCCCATCTCCAGGCAAATGGCCAATCGACCGATGGTGCTTTAATGCTGGAAAGCAGCGTCGCCGTCATTTGTTTGAGCCGTCCGATACAACTCTCAACCCTACCATTGCTTTTCCAATTGTCCCCGCCCGTCGTCGACCACAGGATACTCCTAGAGCTAGCCCATTTCTGCACGGCATCAGCAGTGAACTCAGTACCCCGATCTGAATGGATTCGTGTTGTTGAGTACCCTAGAGCCCTCACCTGAGCCTCAAGTCGCCTAAGACCTGCCAAAACATGTGTATGCCGTTTTGACTGGAGCAGCTCTGTGAACACTAACTCTCGAGTGGGAAGCTCCTTTAACAGATGAATACCCTCGTCATCTATCGGCTTGTCTACCGTCGCTTCATCCACAGCAGGTTCCGAGAACTCGTCCTCAGGCCTGCTCCACTCCCCCCAATCTGGAGCATCCGAAGCTTCGCCGTCAACTTTTGGGGATTTGGCGGGTTCAACTAGCAAGTCTTCTAGAATGGGCGCTACACCAGCCCCGTCGTCTACAGGTTCTTCAGCATCTACGGGTTTTGTGCTAGATACGTCCCCTGCTTGACCTGAACTGCTCGCCTGTAGCTTTACCAAGTCAGCGATAACCAACACTGCAACCAAAGCATAGCGAACCCTGCTCAAGCGCTCATCACGACCTTGTCTGAACGGACCGGCTAAATCGACGGACAAGACATTGATATCTGCAACTGCTTGACGCTTGTGCGGACGATCTCTTGATCTACCCTCAACACATGCACGACAGCGCTTCCAGTATGGAAGATGACCATTCAAGATGTGTTGTCGCATACGATCGGCATCACTGAGCAAAGCCTGGACCCTAGCCTCTGGCCGTTGCGAAAACTCAACCACAGCGGTAGCGATAGCGCTGATGAGTCCCGGCGCCCACCCCGACGTCGAGGCTAACGGCTCTCCTTCAGCATGCGGCTTCACCCCTGAGGTGGCTATTTGGAGCCAACTTACCCCAAGATTGCTGCCCAACTGAGTCGGCTGTACCATACCACACCCCAAAGGCCCTTGGTTGATGGTAAACACATCCAAGCCTAGCCGATCCTTCACGAGCTTCCATTCCGGAGTGCTGTACACCGACGGCAGCTGATTTGGGCCAACCCCTGAGACATATTCCAAAGGATCCCGAGGTTGTACAAGAAGAAACCCCAAGACCCCCATCTCAAGCTCCCGATTCGAAACTCCCGCCGCCAACGCTAGCGCCAAGATTCGTACAAACAACAAGTTGTCCTGATCTACCCTAGTCTTTTCCCGATCGTTCAGGGTGGTTTTTCCCCATCGTTCATCTCCCTCACGTGTCCTAAATCCAGGGGGCCCCGAGGGCTTCGCCGCAACAGCGTTCCACGTCTGAAACCTGGGACCTGTTAGAAAAACTTTGATCTTGCCTTGAAGGGCCAATCCCAACAAATACCCGTAGGAAGCATTGAGGTTCACATCCTCATTCAAGTCAACATCAAGCAGTGCTAACCCTGCTTTGTCTGCAGCTTCCTGAAAGCAGCCCTTTGTGCCACCCGCAGACAGATTGAGTAGGATCCCATGTTTCAAGGTTAGCATCGTGCGCCTTTGACGTCGATTCCACGGTGCGTCATCTCCACTCACTGAGGGCGTCGCCACTGCACAATCTAACACCCCTGGGGGTACCGCCGGGAAGGTTTTCCCAAGCCACATCCGAGAAAGTACTAAAGCATCACCTCCTACGACCAACTCGTCACGCATCATCCTCAACAGCTCATCCGGATTAGGATCGATCCCTTGAGCTCTAAGCTCCACGACTCCACGACGTGCCTCTTCGGCCCGACGAAGATGTTGTTCAATTTCTTCGATCATTAGAAGTGCTTTGGCCATCGGGATTTCGGGGCACCCTGAAGAGGTGTCCACTGGGATACGACGGTTCTTACGATCCCTCAGTTCTACGCCCTTCTCAGTCCAACGAAGCTTGTAACCCAACTGGACCAGCTGCTGAAGAGATACGATTGGAGAACATGGTATTTCTGACAAGATCGTTCCTACACAACTTACATACATCCATGTCGAGCCTATCGCGAGAGTGACCTGTTTCCGCTTGCATCCAACAAGTTCTTCAGGGCTAGCCTGTCGAAGGCACACCGAAGCCCCACTATCCAATAACCCCTTTTCCAACCCAGGCAAAGGCTGAACCTTCACCTCCAAACCTTCACTCACACCAGGCTCTACATACGACACCGCCTCGCCCTCTTCCGGTGGCACTGCCCATGTTTTCCGAGCCCTAGCCATCGCCCTCAACGCGAGAGCTTTCAACGCATTCGTTGCCTCCTTGAGCAACTGAGCCTGGACCTGGTCTGCTGGCCCTGACCCCTGAGCTGGCGCGGAGTTGGCCACCCCCGTGCCCGCCGTTCCGGAATCCGCTGCAGACTCTGCGCCCCCTGAGCCCGGGTTATCAGTAACCTTTCGGGCTGTGGTTTTTGCCTTGGCTTTCGCCTTCGGCCCACCCGCACTACCTGCCTCTACGGAGCACGCCTTAGCCCCTCCGGCTTCCTGGTATGGACAATTATGCTTGCTATGCCCCTCACCAGAACACCCAAAACAACGACCACTCCCTTTGGTGACCGCTGGACTGTGAAGGAACTTACACTTGGAACCATAAGCACAGCCCTTGGCAGTAAACCACCCATTACAGGCCTTCCTACCCGCAGGTTTATCTGCCGAACCCTTCTTACCCGCACCTTTACCTTCCCCTTTTGATGAATCTTCAGTCTCCCCCACCATCGCAACCTTTGGAGCGCGAGTAGCCTTATCATCCGTACTGGAAATCGCAAGCATGGTAAACTCACTCTGAAGTGCCTCAGCATACTCTTTCACGTGTGCCTCGGTAGGAGCATGATCCAGAGATAAGCGGTTCCTAACCACCGACATGCGAAAGTTCACCTGACCGTGCTTAGCCAGTTGACCGCTACTCAAGGAGTCTATCCCTCTCATCAGAATGGAAGCATCCGGAACGCTCACCCCCATAGACTCAGCTCGAACCAAGTGCCGGGTCCATGCGCGTAACTTGTCTACCACTTCCTTTGGATTAGACCCTATACCTGGCTGGCTCAATGCATCTAGCAACCGAGATCGCTCGGCCAAGCCACCAGGCTGAAACGTTTTCAAGATCACGAAGATGGCATCTAGACATGTGAGGGACCTCGTGGCCAGGAGTTCTTCCTTGATACTAGAAGGTAAACTCGAGTGGATCATGGAGAATGCTCGCGACTCAAGCCGGGTGAAACGCTCATCACTCAACCTTAGACTCGGAATGGCTTTGATGCTAGCCCGCTGAATCGCGGGAGCAGCTGCCCATCTATCATAGGTAGCTTTAGCTTCGTCAACCAGCATCTGCCACCACTCACCTGACCCCGCACTCAAGTCACTCATTATCACCCGCACCTGGAACCAATCTGCAGCCTTTACGGCTGCATCCGCATCTGGCTCTGGCAATACCGGAACCGACCACCATACCCTATCGCCTGGAGCGTACCTGTCCCTTCCAGAATGTGGCACATCCCTTGCAACACTAGGCAAAGCTGGCATGACCGATAGGTTTGGGAGACTCGATCGTTCAGGAACGGCTTCCCTACCAGGTGATGGAGTGCGTGGAGGAGGACCCGTCGGGGGCCTGATTTCGGTTCCTCCTGGAGAAAATGGGTACACAATCTTGGGCCTAGATGGGGTCACAGGTGTGGTACTCCTACGGTTAGCATCGGAATCCCTAGCGACCCTGGCTTCGAGCCCTGGGGGCCCATCTTCAATCATGCGCTTCGGGTTCAAACTGACTGGTGCCAATAGGAGGTTGATCCTGCGGCGCTGCCATGTGCACGTCCACGGGTCCGGTTACTGAGGCCTGTCCCACCTGCGACGGTGCAGCATTCGCACCAGCATCCGGGGCGAGGTTCCTCCCTAGTCTACCAGGGGCTGTCGCCGGGGTAAGAGCCTCAGACCTTGTAGGGGAGTCCTGAAACCCTCTCACCGCACCTCTTGCCCTATCACTCCTAGCTCCGTACGGCGAAGCACGTTTACGAGCAGGACTCGGGGTTCTAGGCACGTATTCTCTACCAACCACTTCTCGAAAAGGCGACGCAGCTCTGGAGTCCAGTACTCTCTGCAATCCGCTCCCCGGCACCTGTGAAGGTTCGGCGTTCACAGGTTGTAGCTGCAAGCCCATGGGGCCAACCCGCCACTGGTAGCTCACCCCATTGAGATCCACAATGCCCTGATTAGGAACGGGCGCGCTGCCTTGAGGATGCACGGGGAAGGGGGGAACACCAGAAACAACATCACAAACATTACCCACCTCCCTTGCTGCTACCGGCACTTCGAGCCTTCGGCCCGTGTCTCCTACTCCTACAGCCACTGCATTCGCAGACTCAATATTCGGAGACGTTTGTGCACGCTGCTGACTGTCCACCACCATCTGATGGCTCTCATTTTCCCGTGCCTGTTCCAAGCGCTCGATCCTTTCGAAGGTGGCGGCCTGCCCTGCCACCAAACGCTCCACCAGTGGCTGCATGATCTGATTGATCATTGTGCCCAGAACCTCCGGTGATGCCACTTGGTACGGATGAGTCACACCGGATGCCCCCGCATTTCTGCCCAAACCTCCAGCCCCAATAAGGGACCGTCCAGATTCAGCAGGCACCAGTTCTGGCTCCTCCTGCATAGCCTGGGTCACCGCCCCAGCCCAACTGGGCACGGGTGCCCCCCTCTCCATCCGAGACAGTTCGCTGTTCCCTGGAGACAAGTCGTCCAACCTTGCGACCCTTGGCATAGCTTGCACACCCGGCCCTGGCTGAGCGCCATCACCCCGCCCAGCATCTACACCAGGATTCTCATACGGTGGATCCTGTTCCCGTTCACTGGTAGACCCCAGCTGGACTTGCTCTGCATCTTCGAAGATTTCTTCACCATAGGCTTGGCCTAAGCCTTCAAATGCTTCCGATTCGGAATCCATGGCTGCACCGGCCATGGCTCACAAGAACGATCACCGGTCTCAGGGTTCAGAGCGTTGGGCTCATGACCCGCGTAGGTCGCAACCCTACACGGAGCACGCACACGAGACTGGACCGGGAGTTTTCCACCGAACAGCAACAGAAGTACTGTACTATACAAGTTCCTTCTTCGGCGTCGTTAAAAAACCTTCGTGGTATGTCATGCGTGATAGCTGGTAGCTCTGAGCTGCTCGGCTTGAGCATCAGAGCATCGATACTTTACTGTACAATACTTTACACAGCTATGCTTCGGACATGCGCAGAACAGAACTGCACTTGATCATAGCCCTCTGGGGCCGTGAATGCCCCCTGCGGGGGCTTGTAGGTGGCGGTGTGTTCTCGCTCTGAGTATTGCCTATATTCTTTTGCGATCATCCAAGCACAAACAGTGGTGCTAAGAATTCCCTACAATCCTTTGACAGTTGCACCAAAACGCCATCGACATTGAGTACCAGCACATTAAAGACCCTTATGTAGTCTATGGCCTCTGGCAGAACCCCCTTCAATAAGCATCATCATGGTTCGTATCACCGCCATCATATAAAAGCCTGCACTGTAGCACTACCTCCGAATATTATCGATACTCGGAGATCTTTTGTCTGGTCTATATACTAAAGCGTCACAACGGGGCATTATTAATACACAACCCAGTATCAGTTTTTATGATAGCTCTGATTAACATTGCACGAGATCCGGTATCATGTTGAAAACTACATCCCTTTAACGCGACGCCAGCACCGTCAATCAGGCCCAGTTGTAAGGATATGCGAATCCACGTGGTAACATCAAGCTAGGTACCATCTCATTTAGCTGGGAAGTGAATATTTGATAGCGTTCCCACGTACCACACACACGTGATAGTTGGGAATGTGCTATCTAAGCACCACTTAGATGATATCCGTCTAGTATTTAGTTTATGTGTTCGAATACAGGTCTGGTATCTAAGTAGACTACTGTTCACGTTTTCTGACAAGCATGCCACTCACCCAAACGTAGTATTGGACGAGCATGGCATATAGTCGCAGTTAGTGCAGATCTAGCTCACACCTGGGTAAATTGAGTAAGCAGTCTTCCTGATGTTTACTTACTTCTCATCAATCTCACTTAGACTTGGCTATGGAATGTGTCTTTGCGATGGCTTTCTTTTCAGAAAACGTGAGTACAATATACTCACAACTCTATATATAGACAAAACTCCTAAAATGCAGCGCACCTATGCCCACAACGCTTCGATGAAATAACCTGACTCTTATGACCTGTGAAGCTTTTATTGACTCCGTGATTGATAAGCTTCATCTGGGATTGCAATGTGCAGATCCACAGAGAATTCGTGCTACAGAAGGAATATGTCTCTGTTGCACACGTAACACGGAACGTGCCACCCGGGCGATTCTGTAGTATAGCTGTATCACATTCATTCGCACGCGTGTGTGTTTGCGCACATGTGTGATACACTATGCCTGATATGGCAAAAAATGTTTGAACGCACGTGCAATGTTGTTGATGCGGACACGGGCTGAGTTGGCAAAGGCCCTCCATCCGCATGGTAGCCGGCAATGTTCAACGCTCAAAGCATGCAAGACTTCAAGATTGATGTGTTCTTTCAGTTTTTGTTTCTGTCGCGGCTTGCCTATGTTGTACAAACACATGTATACGCTCATATTCGCAGTAATTAAACTGCATTAAAGCGCATTGTACAACAAATATAACTGTATGTAAATATGTATGTATATATATATATACACTATATGTATATATATATATATAGAAGGTGCGCAGACTGGTAGATGACGATTTAAGGACAATATTCGTTGGAGGTTCTTTCAGGGGGTGTACCAAACATGTGTGTATATTTATATACACATACAAAAGCATGTATCTCTGTCAAAACTCCCTTTGTGGTAAATATCTCTCTGCCTGTCGCTCTATCTCAGTGACATCGCAATGATAATCTGATTGCAGGCAGTTCTCGAATGATGCGGGCTAAGGAGCCACGAGCAACAGCTCTTCCACTGAGCCACGTGCTGGCTATGCTTCGATCTGCGCGTTCCTTCACTCGGTCCGAGCTGTGAGCTATTACGGAGAAAAAGGCAACTTCCCGCTATTGACATCTTTCTCCGCTCGTCCAGTTTCAGTTTGACAGGAACCACAAACTACTGCCTTCGAGGTCTGCGTATTCGCCAGAAGGCTCAGTGCACGGAAAACTTGAAAACTGATTCGCCGGACAGAGTCCTGGCTTTGCCGTCTGTCGGAGGCCTGGTGGCAACAAGGCCATATCTCAGGCAGACGCGGCCAACCCACAGCCATCCGAAAGGAGCGTCTGTGCGTATGTAGGTTTGGGACAGCGCTTTCTTTCCTACGGTCCTACCCTACGTACTCAGCAGCACCGAACCGCTTGGTTCCAGATTTCTCGCCTTGATCGCTTGGAGGACGGGACGCTTGATGAGACTCTCGCAAGGTTGGCGCGAACACACATGCCGATGAACCCCTCGCCGGACATCAAGGCCGACGCGGACCAGTGGAACTAGTTCGTGCGTTGACACTGAAAAAGGCACAGTCCGCGAAAGCTCACACAGTAGCAGCCATGCTGAAAGTCTTTGAATGTCTAGGGGCCCTCTTGTTGCTTGCCAACGCTTGCGGTGTGCGCGGGGTGTGCAAGTGCAGACCACTCGAAAAGCAAGTGCCCGCTGCTTCGATCAGGATCAGCTGCAAATAGTGCACGCCGACCCGTCGGGAGCTCACGGTGCACACGGACAGCTGCTCCTTGGGATGTTTGATGTCCGTTGCGAAGGGCCGTAATTCTCATCCCGAACCTGTGGAGTCCAGAGGCAGGATGGACATCAGCAACTACTATCTGAATATCGTGATGCCTCGGTGATATGTTCACGCGCCACAAAGCTTGAAGCAACAACATATACTTGATCACAAGCTCCTCTTGATCGCAGTGCTACTCGCACTTGGGAGGCCTGCGAACGGCTCATCTTCACTGCAAAGTGCAGTGACAGGGCTGCAAGACCCAAGGGAACAGGTGCCTGTGACCGCCGCCATGCATGCTGATGAAGCAACTTAGTGTCAGCTGTCATATCACACCTTCTCAGAGTAAGGCGGCGCAATGCGGCAGACTCTCGGCACAAGAAGACCAGCCGTGGAGCCTGAGTTCCCTCAATTTCACTGTACGCCCCACGTGTGTGCAGTGTCCTAAATCATTTGCAATCAAGGTCGACCTGTAGCGGCTACGGCGTTGCACCGGGTGAGGCGTGGGCAGTGTTGGACTGAGGAAGATGATGAAAATTTTAAACAACTTTGCCATCGGAACTCGGATGCCAATCTTCCCATACATGCACACCGCATCTCGGTTTAGACATGCCTCACGATGGGTCAGATTGGGCCAAATTTCGCCTCAACTTAACTTCCTTGCCAAAACTCCGAAGCATGCTGTGCCTTCTCTTTGTTTGGTTGTTTGTTCTAGGCAGAGGCTGCAAGGACGAGCGGCAGTGTCTGCCCGGCTAGTTTGTGCATCGCAGCGAGGGGCGTCTTCCCAAGCTGCAATGGCCAGGTCGTCCTGAAGCCTGAGACTGCCCGCAGGCCGGACTGCACGCGAAGGATCGGCAGAATCACGACTGAAGTTGTATCGTCGTGAAGAGTTCCGTAACCGTGAGTTTACATCACTGAATGCAACTGACAGGTATGGTGCGGAGGCATTAGCCCGGCACCAAGTGCATTCACTTCATTGGGGCGGGAAAGGGTTTGGGGATAGAAACCCTGAACACATGAGGCTCACATCTCTGCGGCATTGTGAATTCTGTGACAGGTGATTCATCAGAATGCATCGGCAGCGATTCACAGCTGTGTGGAGTGAACTGTTTTCATGGTGGTAACGGAAACTATGAGTATAGCAACAATCGATTACGTTCACATCTTTGTGGGGTGAACTGTTTTATGGTGTATAACCAGCAAAAGTGGACATCACCTGAACATCCAACGTAGGGAACAGCTGTAGGGGATCTGAGAGCCGCATGATGTCGGATGACAATGGCTATTTGGCGTGTCTGGCGTGTGTGCGACTGACAACATTGAAGCTGCATGTCGCAAGGTCCGGAAACTGTTTCGCGACCTCACAGGAGTCAGAGACTTGGAGTTCGTAGCTTGACAAGCATATCAAGCATATTGCATTCGCCGCCGCCCTGTCGACGACTACAAAGACTACTAATAGGATCCATACTCATACTCGCAAGTATGAACGCCGCTGCTACGACCGCGAGGGCGACTACCACGAGGTGCTACTGCTGTTTCTGCTCCTCCTTACTGCTGCTGCTGCTGCTGTCGCCAGCAGCACCACGACGACGACGGAAACTACAACGACTAGCAGAAATATGCTCAGTGTGCCAAGGTTCTGGGTGTTGGTGGCAATGGTGCCAGAGCCTACACGGCAGAGTACCCGCAGGCACTACTGTGGTTCAACAGCTTGCCCCCTCGCGACAGTTCCATTGTGTGAAATATCCAGGTGGTTCGATACGAAAGGGGACAGCGCTTTGACTTGCATCAGGTGTGTGCCTGCATTCACGCGGAGAGTGTTTTTGACGTCTGAGCGCACGATTCTGCCTGGTGGCGCCACTTTTATGCCCCACAGGATGCTTTCGCTTGGGAGCAAGCCAACGAGGACAGGCCACCCGTAGCGCACTCCCTTCCCCAAAACTGTGACGCTATGCTTCCTGCCGTCAAAGGACGGGTATCAACGCCACGCTACGCTCTTGGTGTACCTGAACACAGTGGGCTTGGGCGGGTCCACCAGGCAAGCGCCGTGACGGACCTGGAGCAAACACTGCCTCTATACTTCCCCTGTCTTGCAAGCATTGCATCCCCTCGAGCGCAAAGCGCAGGTTCCCTGACTTGGCAGTGGACGTCCAGCCGCGATGTGGCCAGGCCAGACCTCTGCTGGATGCTTGCGGTTGTCGTGGATTGCCGGGATGAGTCGGAAGTCGGAAGCACCCCGAAGCCATTTCTGATCACTTCGACGTCGTCGACTTTTCCATTGCGCAGATCTTGTGCCAAGCATGGCGGAGAAGCGCAAGCGCGAGGACGTCCGAACCTTGGACCTGGTCATCGCCACACGCGAGAACACCCAGAAGCTCGGCTATTTCGTCGACGACACCGTCGTGAACCCTGGCTTAGGCATCCCCTTCTACAAGACTGTGTTGGAGGGTGCAAACTACGAGCATGCCACCTGGAAGGATCAGGCGTGCGTCCGCACCTCGCAGATCCATTGGCGAGAGGATCACAGCGTTTCTTGGCTGGAACGGCACATGGAAATGACCCAGGGCTTCATTCTCCTCGGGAAGAACCCGGGCCTGTTCGTGCTGGGTGAGCCGACCCACGACCGCGAGGACTTGGACGAGAAGGGTCGCACAAAGCCAGACCCCGACCGCACCAAAGCTTACATCATCCCGGCAGGGATGGGCTTGATCTTGAAGAAGGGAACCTGGCACGACTTCCCGGTCTCTTGTGGCCCACCTGTATCTGCCTTCATCTTGAACACCGAGGAAGTCGTTGCAGCACTGGCGTCCATGCCCAAGCCAGCACCGATGGATCACGGGGATTGCTTCAAGCTTCGCATGGCAGAACACTTCGACTTCACGATGAAGTTTCCCGATCCCCGCCCATTCGTTCAGAGGCATGGACTGGTGCCCAGCCCAATAGCCATGCCCTTGATGGGCATCGAGGGCTACGGCGCGGAGATGTCGCGGCAGGAGGTGAAGCCTGGCTGGGCCGGAGGCAAGAAGGTCACGGTCATTCCCGTGGTGAACGTCGAGGTTTTTGTTCCGGGCAGTGGTGGACCCTCCATCCAGCCCCACTTGCAGTCCACTCCGGAGGTGGCCAACCGAGGCTGGCGGGATTACGGCAACCGCCGCGGCTTGCAGCGGCTCTGCGCCATGTTCAAAGAGCTGGGGATGCCGGCCACAGCCGTCGTGAACAGCGAGGCGGCCAAGCTGGAGCACGTGGCAAAGGCCCTGAAGGAGTCCGGCTGGGAGCTTGGCGCTCACGGCCTGAACAACTCTTCGGGCGCTGCCAAGCTGAGCCGTGGTGAAGAGGAGGCTTATTTCAAGCAGACTCTGGATGATCTGCAGCAAAGCCTGGGTGCCCGACCCAAGACTTGGCTGACTCCGGGCTTCTCTGTCACGGAGCGCACGCCAGAAATCGCTGTGCAGTCTGGCATCGAAGCATTTCTGGACTTCGTGGACGATGACGTGCCGTACTACATCTCGCACGAGAGCGGCAAGCGCACCTTGTGCCTGCCGTACTGCATGGAGACCAATGACTTCTCTTGCGTTTTGACCAAGCACTTCGATGGCCGGCAGTATGCCCAAGCGATCGAGGATCACGTTCGCCAGCTGGCCAAGGAAGACGGTGAGAAGGTGGTGTGCTTGGGAATGCACACGTTTGTGGCTGGCACTCCTGCAAGGGTGCTTGCCCTGACGGAGGCGCTCGGTCGCCTTCAGCAAGTTCCTGGCGTCTGCTTCGCCACTGCGGCCCAGGTCTACACAGCCATCCAGAAGAACGCTTAAATCGTTTGGACGACACAACATGAGAAGATTGCTAGACACTCTTCTTCCTTTGGTGCGGTGTCTTTGGGAGCCTGTGCTTACCAGGAGGCATCACGCAGCAATATGTACATTTCGTGTCTCCCGCAACGCAGAGTGAACCAATGTGGATTGTCATATGAGCATGTGTGCTGTCTAAGATGGGGAATTGTCAAACTGTCATGGGAACAGCTCTGCGGTTTTGTTGCTGCATGCACTTGGCCGAACTTGTTGGCAAAGGGCTGCCGTTGAATTGTAGATAAGATCGGGTGCCTTGCATCCATGCAATCTTTGAGTCTCTTGAACCTTTGATCACTCGGACGCCTGCGCCTGGCGCGGCTACCGGGGGCAAGGGGACATTCAAGCACTGCAGCACTGCGCACACAGTTTTTCGGCAAAAGGCTTGCTGTCGAATTCTTGAAATCCCGTAAGTAAGTGTGGAATGCAGCCTGTGCAGACCTCGTGTTTGTGCTTGGCTATCTACGATCATCGGAGTGCAACGGGGAAAAATGCCAGATCGGATTCCAACTTGCCGGCTTCAAAGTCAGGAATATTGCCGAACGTGTGCCCGACTAGCCATCGTTAGCTGACCTGATTGCCATGCCGGAGAAGCGCAAGCACGAGGACACCTTGACCTTGGACCTCGTCATTGCGACACGCGAGAACACGAAGAATCTCGGCTACTTCGTTGACGACACCGTCGTGAACCCTGGCCTAGGCATCCCCTTCTACAAGACTGTGTTGGAGGGTGCCAATTACGAGCATGCTGACTGGAAGGACCAGGCATGCGTTCGTACCTCGCAGATCCATTGGCGAGAGGATCACAGTGTTTCTTGGCTGGAACGGCACATGGAAATGACCCAGGGCTTCATCGTGATTGGCAAGAATCCGGGCCTGTTCGTGCTGGGTGAGCCGACCCACGACCGCGAGGACTTGGACGAAAAGGGTCGCACAAAGCCGGATCCAGATCGCGTCAGAGCTTACATCATCCCGGCCGGGATGGGCTTGATCTTGAAGAAGGGTACCTGGCACGACTTCCCGGTGTCCTGCGGGCCGCCCTTGTCTGCATTCATCATCAACACCGAAGAGGTTGTAGAGGCCTTGGCAACCATGCCGAAGCCAGCGCCCATGAACCATGGAGACTGCTTTAAGCTTCGCCTTGCAGAGCACTTTGACTTCACGATCAAGTTTCCCGATCCCCGCCCATTCGTTCAAAGGCACGGCCTGGCGCCAAACCCGGTGCCTTTGCCTCTCATGGGCAAGGAGGGTTATGGCACTGAGATGTCGCGGCAGGAGGTGAAGCCTGGCTGGGCCGGAGGCAAGAAGGTCACGGTCATTCCCGTGGTGAACGTCGAGGTTTTTGTTCCGGGCAGTGGTGGACCCTCCATCCAGCCCCACTTGCAGTCCACTCCGGAGGTGGCCAACCGAGGCTGGCGGGATTACGGCAACCGCCGCGGCTTGCAGCGGCTCTGCGCCATGTTCAAAGCGCTGGGGATGCCGGCCACAGCCGTCGTGAACAGCGAGGCGGCCAAGCTGGAGCACGTGGCAAAGGCCCTGAAGGAGTCCGGCTGGGAGCTTGGCGCTCACGGCCTGAACAACTCTTCGGGCGCTGCCAAGCTGAGCCGTGGTGAAGAGGAGGCTTATTTCAAGCAGACTCTGGATGATCTGCAGCAAAGCCTGGGTGCCCGACCCAAGACTTGGCTGACTCCGGGCTTCTCTGTCACGGAGCGCACGCCAGAAATCGCTGTGCAGTCTGGCATCGAAGCATTTCTGGACTTCGTGGACGATGACGTGCCGTACTACATCTCGCACGAGAGCGGCAAGCGCACCTTGTGCCTGCCGTACTGCATGGAGACCAATGACTTCTCTTGCGTTTTGACCAAGCACTTCGATGGCCGGCAGTATGCCCAAGCGATCGAGGATCACGTTCGCCAGCTGGCCAAGGAAGACGGTGAGAAGGTGGCGTGCTTGGGAATGCACACGTTTGTGGCTGGCACTCCTGCCAGGGTGCTTGCCCTGACGGAGGCGCTCGGTCGCCTTCAGCAAGTTCCTGGCGTCTGCTTCGCCACTGCGGCCCAGGTCTGCACAGCCATCCAGAAGAATGCCTGAGCATAGAGACGGTGGGCACAACCGAGTTTTGTTGTCAGATCTTTGGGCAGAAGAGTTGCCCGACAATTCTTCTTGTTTCGGTGCCATTGGGGGTTCCATATTCACCCAAGGGCACCACGCAGACCCCGCGCGCTTCTTCTACACAGAGGCGCTCGGAGGTTCTGTTTGTAACACCCAGAGAGGCTACGGAGGATGCTCTAGTTGATTATACGACTTAGATTTTGCATGATGCAGCTTAGCGCTGCAGCAGAGGCTTTCATGGCAGATGGGTGCCGTGCGTCCAGTCTGTCCACGTTGAAATTCCCCGGGCCATGGTGCTTGAATGGCCGATGTGTTGTTGCAAAGCTGTCCCTAGCAGATACTGCGCATAGAAGCTACACCCGTTGTTCTTGTGTTGCCAGGAAAGGTGCATGTGCCGGGGCTCTGTTCAATGTGCCGAAGCCACACGACGTTCGACGCAGTTGATCTCAGCAGAAAAGGAAGCGGTAGATCTCCCAGCCCCCCCAAGAAAGTGCATCGACTGTTTGGCAAACGAGAAACCAAAGAAGGATCTGGCATCACCTAGCCACCAGCTGTTACCGGAGGAGTCCTGCGCCATGACACCGACTACCACCGTGATGCCAGTAGATCCAGCGCCATTGCGGCTGGTAAAGGAGTGTGCCGAACTAGCCATCGTTAGTTGACTTGACTGCCATGCCGGAGAAGCGCAAGCACGAGGACACCTTGACCTTGGACCTCGTCATTGCGACACGTGAGAACACGAAGAATCTCGGCTACTTCGTTGACGACACCGTCGTGAACCCTGGCCTAGGCATCCCCTTCTACAAGACTGTGTTGGAGGGTGCCAATTACGAGCATGCTGACTGGAAGGACCAGGCATGCGTTCGTACCTCGCAGATCCATTGGCGAGAGGATCACAGCGTTTCTTGGCTGGAACGGCACATGGAAATGACCCAGGGCTTCATCGTGATTGGCAAGAATCCGGGCCTGTTCGTGCTGGGTGAGCCGACCCACGACCGCGAGGACTTGGACGAAAAGGGTCGCACAAAGCCGGATCCAGATCGCGTCAGAGCTTACATCATCCCGGCCGGGATGGGCTTGATCTTGAAGAAGGGTACCTGGCACGACTTCCCGGTGTCCTGCGGGCCGCCCTTGTCTGCATTCATCATCAACACCGAAGAGGTTGTAGAGGCCTTGGCAACCATGCCGAAGCCAGCACCCATGAACCACGGAGACTGCTTTAAGCTTCGCCTTGCAGAGCACTTTGACTTCACGATCAAGTTTCCCGATCCCCGCCCATTCGTTCAAAGGCACGGCCTGGCGCCAAACCCGGTGCTTTTGCCTCTCATGGGCAAGGAGGGTTATGGCACTGAGATGTCGCGGCAGGAGGTGAAGCCTGGCTGGGCCGGAGGCAAGAAGGTCACGGTCATTCCCGTGGTGAACGTCGAGGTTTTTGTTCCGGGCAGTGGTGGACCCTCCATCCAGCCCCACTTGCAGTCCACTCCGGAGGTGGCCAACCGAGGCTGGCGGGATTACGGCAACCGCCGCGGCTTGCAGCGGCTCTGCGCCATGTTCAAAGAGCTGGGGATGCCCTGGAGCACGTGGCAAAGGCCCTGAAGGAGTCCGGCTGGGAGCTTGGCGCTCACGGCCTGAACAACTCTTCGGGCGCTGCCAAGCTGAGCCGTGGTGAAGAGGAGGCTTATTTCAAGCAGACTCTGGATGATCTGCAGCAAAGCCTGGGTGCCCGACCCAAGACTTGGCTGACTCCGGGCTTCTCTGTCACGGAGCGCACGCCAGAAATCGCTGTGCAGTCTGGCATCGAAGCATTTCTGGACTTCGTGGACGATGACGTGCCGTACTACATCTCGCACGAGAGCGGCAAGCGCACCTTGTGTCTGCCGTACTGCATGGAGACCAATGACTTCTCTTGCGTTTTGACCAAGCACTTCGATGGCCGGCAGTATGCCCAAGCGATCGAGGATCACGTTCGCCAGCTGGCCAAGGAAGACGGTGAGAAGGTGGTGTGCTTGGGAATGCACACGTTTGTGGCTGGCACTCCTGCAAGGGTGCTTGCCCTGACGGAGGCGCTCGGTCGCCTTCAGCAAGTTCCTGGCGTCTGCTTCGCCACTGCGGCCCAGGTCTGCACAGCCATCCAGAAGAATGCCTGAGCATAGAGACGGTGGGCACAACCGAGTTTTGTTGTCAGATCTTTGGGCAGAAGAGTTGCCCGACAATTCTTCTTGTTTCGGTGCCATTGGGGGTTCCATATTCACCCAAGGGCACCACGCAGACCCCGCGCGCTTCTTCTACACAGAGGCGCTCGGAGGTTCTGTTTGTAACACCCAGAGAGGCTACGGAGGATGCTCTAGTTGATTATACGACTTAGATTTTGCATGATGCAGCTTAGCGCTGCAGCAGAGGCTTTCATGGCAGATGGGTGCCGTGCGTCCAGTCTGTCCACGTTGAAATTCCCCGGGCCATGGTGCTTGAATGGCCGATGTGTTGTTGCAAAGCTGTCCCTAGCAGATACTGCGCATAGAAGCTACACCCGTTGTTCTTGTGTTGCCAGGAAAGGTGCATGTGCCGGGGCTCTGTTCAATGTGCCGAAGCCACACGACGTTCGACGCAGTTGATCTCAGCAGAAAAGGAAGCGGTAGATCTCCCAGCCCCCCCAAGAAAGTGCATCGACTGAATGGCAAACGAGAAACCAAAGAAGGATCTGGCATCACCTAGCCACCAGCTGTTACCGGAAGAGTCCTGTGCCATGACACGGACTACCACCGTGATGCCAGTAGATCCAGCGCCATTGCGGCTGGTACAGGAGTGTGCCGAACTAGCCATCGTTAGTTGACTTGACTGCCATGCCGGAGAAGCGCAAGCACCAGGACACCTTGACCTTGGACCTCGTAATTGCGACACGTGAGAACACGAAGAATCTCGGCTACTTCGTTGACGACACCGTCGTGAACCCTGGCCTAGGCATCCCGTTCTACAAGACTGTGTTGGAGGGTGCCAATTACGAGCATGCTGACTGGAAGGACCAGGCATGCGTTCGTACCTCGCAGATCCATTGGCGAGAGGATCACAGCGTTTCTTGGCTGGAACGGCACATGGAAATGACCCAGGGCTTCATCGTGATTGGCAAGAATCCGGGCCTGTTCGTGCTGGGTGAGCCGACCCACGACCGCGAGGACTTGGACGAAAAGGGTCGCACAAAGCCGGATCCAGATCGCGTCAGAGCTTACATCATCCCGGCCGGGATGGGCTTGATCTTGAAGAAGGGTACCTGGCACGACTTCCCGGTGTCCTGCGGGCCGCCCTTGTCTGCATTCATCATCAACACCGAAGAGGTTGTAGAGGCCTTGGCAACCATGCCGAAGCCAGCACCCATGAACCACGGAGACTGCTTTAAGCTTCGCCTTGCAGAGCACTTTGACTTCACGATCAAGTTTCCCGATCCCCGCCCATTCGTTCAAAGGCACGGCCTGGCGCCAAACCCGGTGCCTTTGCCTCTCATGGGCAAGGAGGGTTATGGCACTGAGATGTCGCGGCAGGAGGTGAAGCCTGGCTGGGCCGGAGGCAAGAAGGTCACGGTCATTCCCGTGGTGAACGTCGAGGTTTTTGTTCCGGGCAGTGGTGGACCCTCCATCCAGCCCCACTTGCAGTCCACTCCCGAGGTGGCCAATCGAGGCTGGCGGGATTACGGCAACCGCCGCGGCTTGCAGCGGCTCTGCGCCATGTTCAAAGACCTGGGGATGCCGGCCACAGCCGTCGTGAACAGCGAGGCGGCCAAGCTGGAGCACGTGGCAAAGGCCCTGAAGGAGTCCGGCTGGGAGCTTGGCGCTCACGGCCTGAACAACTCTTCGGGCGCTGCCAAGCTGAGCCGTGGTGAAGAGGAGGCTTATTTCAAGCAGACTCTGGATGATCTGCAGCAAAGCCTGGGTGCCCGACCCAAGACTTGGCTGACTCCGGGCTTCTCTGTCACGGAGCGCACGCCAGAAATCGCTGTGCAGTCTGGCATCGAAGCATTTCTGGACTTCGTGGACGATGACGTGCCGTACTACATCTCGCACGAGAGCGGCAAGCGCACCTTGTGCCTGCCGTACTGCATGGAGACCAATGACTTCTCTTGCGTTTTGACCAAGCACTTCGATGGCCGGCAGTATGCCCAAGCGATCGAGGATCACGTTCGCCAGCTGGCCAAGGAAGACGGTGAGAAGGTGGTGTGCTTGGGAATGCACACGTTTGTGGCTGGCACTCCTGCAAGGGTGCTTGCCCTGACGGAGGCGCTCGGTCGCCTTCAGCAAGTTCCTGGCGTCTGCTTCGCCACTGCGGCCCAGGTCTGCACAGCCATCCAGAAGAATGCCTGAGCATAGAGACGGTGGGCACAACCGAGTTTTGTTGTCAGATCTTTGGGCAGAAGAGTTGCCCGACAATTCTTCTTGTTTCGGTGCCATTGGGGGTTCCATATTCACCCAAGGGCACCACGCAGACCCCGCGCGCTTCTTCTACACAGAGGCGCTCGGAGGTTCTGTTTGTAACACCCCGAGAGATGCTAAAGTGCCACTACTTAGATTTGCATGTTTCTTCAGGCGAGAGACTCTCACGGCAGATGGGTGCCGGGCGTCCACTCTGCCCACGCTGAAGTGCCGTGGACCATGGTGCTTGAGTGGCCGAGAAGGTTTAAAGTTTAAACTAAGCCTGGAATGGTTGAATCCTGTGCCATCGCTCGCTCGGCCAAGCAAGGTGCAAGGCCCAGGGCTTCAGTGAGTCAGTGAGATGGCTCTCGGACAAGTTGGTATAGACAGCCTGTTGGAAAAATTCACGTCTGCTTCAGACAAGACGAGTCAACACACCTGTACGATCCTGCACGTCACCTTGACAATTGCTGGAGCATGGTGCCTGTTCTGGTGGCAAGCAGGCGTTCAGCCTTGCAATTGTGCCTGTGGTTTGGCTGTGCAGGTCTGGGCAAGCTAGTGGGATATTTTCCATTGCTCACGAAGACTCGTAGACACACTGAGCAAGGCCATGGCAGAGAAGCGCAAGCGCGAGGACGTCCGAACCTTGGACCTGGTCATCGCCACACGCGAGAACACCCAGAAGCTCGGCTATTTCGTCGACGACACCGTCGTGAACCCTGGCTTAGGCATCCCCTTCTACAAGACTGTGTTGGAGGGTGCAAACTACGAGCATGCCACCTGGAAGGATCAGGCGTGCGTCCGCACCTCGCAGATCCATTGGCGAGAGGATCACAGCGTTTCTTGGCTGGAACGGCACATGGAAATGACCCAGGGCTTCATTCTCCTCGGGAAGAACCCGGGCCTGTTCGTGCTGGGTGAGCCGACGCACGACCGCGAGGACTTGGACGAGAAGGGTCGCACAAAGCCAGACCCCGACCGCACCAAAGCTTACATCATCCCGGCAGGGATGGGCTTGATCTTGAAGAAGGGAACCTGGCACGACTTCCCGGTCTCTTGTGGCCCACCTGTATCTGCCTTCATCTTGAACACCGAGGAAGTCGTTGCAGCACTGGCGTCCATGCCCAAGCCAGCACCGATGGATCACGGGGATTGCTTCAAGCTTCGCATGGCAGAACACTTCGACTTCACGATGAAGTTTCCCGATCCCCGCCCATTCGTTCAGAGGCATGGACTGGTGCCCAGCCCAATAGCCATGCCCTTGATGGGCATCGAGGGCTACGGCGCGGAGATGTCGCGGCAGGAGGTGAAGCCTGGCTGGGCCGGAGGCAAGAAGGTCACGGTCATTCCCGTGGTGAACGTCGAGGTTTTTGTTCCGGGCAGTGGTGGACCCTCCATCCAGCCCCACTTGCAGTCCACTCCGGAGGTGGCCAACCGAGGCTGGCGGGATTACGGCAACCGCCGCGGCTTGCAGCGGCTCTGCGCCATGTTCAAAGAGCTGGGGATGCCGGCCACAGCCGTCGTGAACAGCGAGGCGGCCAAGCTGGAGCACGTGGCAAAGGCCCTGAAGGAGTCCGGCTGGGAGCTTGGCGCTCACGGCCTGAACAACTCTTCGGGCGCTGCCAAGCTGAGCCGTGGTGAAGAGGAGGCTTATTTCAAGCAGACTCTGGATGATCTGCAGCAAAGCCTGGGTGCCCGACCCAAGACTTGGCTGACTCCGGGCTTCTCTGTCACGGAGCGCACGCCAGAAATCGCTGTGCAGTCTGGCATCGAAGCATTTCTGGACTTCGTGGACGATGACGTGCCGTACTACATCTCGCACGAGAGCGGCAAGCGCACCTTGTGCCTGCCGTACTGCATGGAGACCAATGACTTCTCTTGCGTTTTGACCAAGCACTTCGATGGCCGACAGTATGCCCAAGCGATCGAGGATCACGTTCGCCAGCTGGCCAAGGAAGACGGTGAGAAGGTGGTGTGCTTGGGGATGCACACGTTTGTGGCTGGCACTCCTGCAAGGGTGCTCGCCCTGACGGAGGCGCTCGGTCGCCTTCAGCAAGTTCCTGGCGTTTCCTTCGCCACTGCTGCCCAGGTCTGCACAGCCATCAAGAAGACTGAGTGAGCTTTCTTTCGTCTTAGACTTGTCCCAAGACCGAGCACGTGGAACGCCCTCTTGGCGGTATGTGAAATGGCACATAATCTTGACCTCTTGGCTTAGCGACCCTGCGAGCCTGTGCTCGCGGGCGCCGTCGGAAGGCACCAATCTCTCACCGCCAGACTTTGAAGCTTGATCTTCAAAAGAATCTGCGCGAGTTCTGCTTGCAGAAATATTCTGAGCACTTGATGGGAGAGCCGAATGACTGAAGTGCCTAAGTAGCTGCTGGGTTTGCTTGGCAGGGCCTTCTCTTCTTCCCTGCCTTTGCTGATGGCTGGGCTCTCAATTTTGGATGCGCCGTTCTTGTCACTCAGTCAGCAACTTGTCCGAGGTAAGCCGGATGAGTCCGGGGCTTAGATCCGCCTGAGCAGTTCGTCAGAAAGCTCTTAACAAATGCTCATCCCACGTGTAGGGGAATAGTAATCCCACTCTGGAAATCCTCATCTCTCATGCGGCATACGACCAAAGAGTTGATTCTGTCGCTTTTCTTGCAGCAGATCAGCCAGGCACTGTAGCCCGGTCATAGGCTAGAGGTCTACATTCAATCTCCGTGTACTCAGGCGAACAGTCCACGCTGCGGAACCAGCGGTTGATGAGAAGTGGATAGCGCAGGCAGCCGACCCAGCCAGCCCGGCAAGTTTCTTGAACCTGAGCCCCGGCACCCAGCCACTTGAGGTATGGATGGGTGCACCACTGCCGGCCGAAGTGCAAAAGCCATGTTGTGGAATCTCCAGACTGGCTGCCGCGGCAGTTCAGCCAGAGGATGTTGATGGCTCTCAGGTGGTGTCACGACGTGAATTTTGGCAAGCCGACGTGTCGCTGGTTCCAAAAGCACATGGAGGGGTTCCATGTGAGTGTGCACACCTACACGGACCTGATGCAGCCTTTGTTGTTTGGTGATGGTGTCGAGGCAGTGTATACTCCCTTTTTTTGGGTCAAGGGATGGCAGGGCTGGGCCATTCCAGTTT
>CAJNDT010004703.1:0-12003 GCA_905221615.1 Symbiodinium sp. CCMP2592
TTAGAGCTTCTATGATTGGCCAAAATTTCTAGAATGTTGAAAACCCTCAATCGATTTTTTTCTCACGATGCATGTGTGGGTTTGGGTTTAGGCATTAAGGTTTTGAGGGTTTGAGATTTAGACATTAGGGTTTGAGGCAACGCAAAACGAAAAGTATTAAACAATAATCTATTTGGGCTTTTTCTTTTGTTAGAAACAACAACCCCCCTACACACTTTTTTGTTTTGGTGTTCATGTTGTTTTAGTGCTACCATTTTTGGGTGTTTAAGTGTTATAATATGGTATATGGTTGGGTTTGTAAATTTGGGGTTTGAGTTTGGGTGTCAGGAAAACTCAAAAGAATCTCCAAATTCAAAAAAACTCAAAAAAACCCACCAGTTTAGGATTCTCAAAAACGCGCCCCGCACACGAAGCAAGCTCACGAGCTGGTGCCTGACCGCGGAAAACCAAAAAAAACTCAAAAAAACTCGGGCCCACCAGTGCCACCAGTGCCACCAGCGGGCCCATTTAGGGTTTAGGGCCAAATTTCCTGGATTTTGGGGTGGGCGTTCTGGGTGACAAATTCTGTTCATAAAATAGCGTTTTTATAGGCCGGAGAGCTGATCTCGAGGTCCCCCCCCATTCTGGGCCTCAACTACAAACGGAACTGGTGCCTGACCGCGGAAAACTCAAAAAAACTAAAAAAAACTCAAAAAAACTCGGGCCCACCAGTGCCACCAGCAGGCCCATTTAGGGTTTAGGGCCAAATTTCCTGGATTTTGGGGTGGGCGTTCTGGTTGACAAATTCTGTTCATAAAATGGCGTGTTTATTTGGCCGGAGGGCCGATCTCGAGGTCCCCCCCATTCTGGGCCTAAACTACAAACGGAACTGGTGCCTGACCGCGGAAAACCAAAAAAAATTAAAAAAAAACTCAAAAAAAACTTGGGCCCACCAGTGCCACCAGTGCCACCAGCAGGCCCATTTAGGGTTTAGGGCCAAATTTCCTGGATTTTGGGGTGGGCGTTCTGGGTGACAAATTCTGTTCATAGAATAGCGATTTTATTAGGCCGGTGAGCCGATCTCGAGGTCCCCCCCATTCTGGGCCTCAACTACAAACGGAACTGGTGCCTGACCGCGGAAAACACAAAAAAACTCAAAAAAACTCGGGCCCACCAGCGCCACCAGTGCCACCAGCAGGCCCATTTAGGGTTTAGAGCCAAATTTCCTGGATTTTGGGGTGGGCGTTCTGGATGACAAATTATGTTCATAAAATAGCGTTTTTATTATGCCGATGGGCCGATCTCGAGGTCCCCCCCCATTCTGGGCCTAAACTACAAACGGAACTGGTGCCTGATCGCGGAAACACAAAAAAAACTAAAAAAAACTCGGGCCCACCAGTGCCACCAGTGCCACCAGCAGGCCCATGTAGGGTTTAGGGCCAAATTTCCTGGATTTTGGGGTGGGCGTTCTGGGTGACAAATTCTGTTCATAGAATAGCGTTTTTATTAGGCCGGAGGGCCGATCTCGAGGTCCCCCCCATTCTGGGCTTCAACTACAAACGGAACTGGTGCCTGACCGCGGAAAACCCAAAAAAACTCAAAAAGACTCGGGCCCACCAGCGCCACCAGTGCCACCAGCAGGCCCATTTAGGGTTTAGGGCCAAATTTCCTGGATTTTGGGGTGGGCGTTCTGGATGACAAATTCTGTTCATAAAATAGCGTTTTTATGAAGCCGATGGGCCGATCTCGAGGTCCCCCCCATTCTGGGCTTAAACTACAAACGGAACTGGTGCCTGATCGCGGAAAACCCAAAAAAACTCAAAAAAACTCGGGCCCACCAGTGCCACCAGTGCCACCAGCAGGCCCATTTAGGGTTTAGGGACAAATTTCCTGGATTTTGGGGTGGGCGTTCTGGGTGACAAATTCTGTTCATAAATATAGTTTTTATTAGGCCGGAGGGCCGATCTCGAGGTCCCCCCCATTCTGGGCCTAAACTACAAACGGAACTGGTGCCTGATCGCGGAAAACCCAAAAAAACTCAAAAAAACTCGGGCCCACCAGTGCCACCAGTGCCACCAGCAGGCCCATTTAGAGTTTAGGGCCAAATTTCCTGGATTTTGGGGTGGGGGTTCTGGGTAACAAATTCTGTTCATAAAATGGCGTTTTTATTTGGCCGGAGGGCCGATCTCGAGGTCCCCCCCATTCTGGGCCTAAACTACAAACGGAACTGGTGCCTGACCGCGGAAAACAAAAAAGAACTCAAAAAAACTCGGGCCCACCAGTGCCACCAGTTGGCCCATTTAGGGTTCAGGGCCAAATTTCCTGGATTTTGGGGTGGGCATTTTGGGTAACAAATTCTGTTCATAAAATAGCGTTTTTATTAGGCCGGAGAGCCGATCTCGGGGTCCCCCCTATTCTGGGCTTAAACTACAAACGGAACTGGTGCCTGACCGCGGAAAACAAAAAAAAACTCAAAAAAACTCGGGCCCACCAGTGCCACCAGCAAGCCCATTTAGGGTTTAGGGCCAAATTTCCTGGATTTTGGGGTGGGCGTTCTGGGTGACAAATTCTGTTCATAAAATGGCGTTTTTATCTGGCCGGAGGGCCGATCTCGAGGTCCCCCCCATTCTGGGCCTAAACTACAAACGGAACTGGTGCTTGACCGCGGAAAACCAAAAAAAACTAAAAAAAACTCAAAAAAAATCGGGCCCACCAGTGCCACCAGTGCCACCAGCAGGCCCATTTAGGGTTTAGTGCCAAATTTCCTGGATTTTGGGGTGGGCGTCCTGGATGACAAATTCTGTTCATAAAATAGCGGTTTTATTAGGCCGGAGAGCCGATCTCGAGGTCCCCCCCATTCTGGGCTTAAAATACAAACGGAATTGGTGCCTGACCGCGGAAAACCCAAAAAAAACTCGGGCCCACCAGTGCCACCAGCAGGCACATTTAGGGTTTAGGGCCAAATTTCCTGGATTTTGGGGTGGGCGTTCTGGGTAACAAATTCTGTTCATAAAATAGCGTTTTTATTAGGCCGGAGGGCCGATCTCGAGGTCCCCCCCATTCTGGGCCTAAAATACAAACGGAATGGGTGCCTGACCGCGGAAAACCAAAAAAAACTCAAAAAAACTCAAAAAACTCTGGCCCGAAAGACATGCAGCCGGGCACCTTTTGATTTTAAAGGTTTCGGTTTTCAAAAAAAGCGACCCCGCACACGAATAAAGCTCAATAAACCCTAAACCCTAAACCCTCAAGTCCCCATAAATTGAGCTTGCGTATTACACCGTGCGTGGTCTTCCATTACATTCTTTTCAAATTGAAGCAAATACACTCAAAATCATATGATATGCATAGCTGTTTGCACAAGTTATTGCAATCGAGTTTAAGTAAATTGAACTGATTTTTCCGCCACCACCACCACCAAAATGCAATCGAGTTTAAGTAAATTGCACCAACTATACAAATACCAATACTAATACGAGATTTAGGGTCTAGAATATTGAGATCTGGGTTTGAAGTCTAGTTAAAGGTTCAAGGTGGGTTTAGGGTAAAGGGTTTAAGTTTTTACACCATGCGTGGTATTCCATTTCATTCTTTTCGAATTGAAGCAAATACACCTAAAATGATATCCTTGGATATGCATAGCCGTTGGCACAAGTTATTGCAATCAAGTTTAAGTAAATTGAATCAGAGCGAAAGTTTGGCAAGTTTTGGGTTCAGCCAGAGCGAAAGTTTAGCAAGTTGGTTGCATCGCTGTGTGTTTTTGAGTTCTGGACTGTTGTTTAGTCCCATCCGCCTCGCTTCCCCTCGGTCTCCCTCTCATCTCTCTCTCCCTGCTCTGGTTTACAACTCTCGTGCTTCCTTTCTTTCCCGTCTCCTTGCATCCTTCTCCACCTGTCACCATTTCCCGCTCTCCCAATGTTGTAACACCGGCGTCCACCCCTGGTTCTTTGTACACAATATATGGAGACTGTAACAGTGTAACGCCGGCGTCCACCCCTGGTTCTCTGTACACCGTATACGCAGACTGTAACATTCGGGGTCCACCCCTAGTTCTTTGTATACAACATGGAGACTGTAACATTGTGACGCCGGCGTCCACCCTTGGTTCTTTGTACACAATATATGGAGACTGTAACAGTGTAACGCCGGCGTCCACCCCTAGTTCTTTGTACACAATATATGGAGCCTGTAACAGTGTAACGCCGGCGTCCACCCCTGGTTCTCTGTAAACCGTATACGCAGACTGTAACAGTAGTAGTAGTAGTAGCAGTAGTAGTAGTAGTAGTAGTAGTAGTAGTAGTAGTAGTAGTAGTAGTAGTAGTAGTAGTAGTAGTAGTATTATAGTAGTAGTAGTAGTAGTAGTAGTAGTAGTAGTAGTAGTAGTAGTAGTAGTAGTAGTAGTAGTAGTAGTAGTAGTAGTACAAATAGTAGTAGTAGAAGTAATAAAGTAGTAGTAATAGAAGTAGTAGTGTGTAGTAATAGTAGTAGTACTAGTAGTAGTAGTAGTAGTAGTAGTAGTAGTAGTAGTAGTAGTACAAGTATAGTAGTAGTAATAGTAGTAGTAGTAGTAGTAGTAGTAGTAGTAGTAGTAGTAGCAGTAGTAGTAGTAGTAGTAGTAGTAGTAGTAGTAGTAGTAGCAAGCGCACCCACACACAAAACACAGCGACACATGTCAGACCTATGTCGTGTTAAACGGGGTGCCTTTAGCACAACACATGCGGACACATGTCCGACCTAGGTCCAATTAAACGTGTGTTTGTTAATGTCCACTGAAATTAAGTAAATGCAAGCGCACCCACACGCAAGACACGCCGACACATGTCAGACCTATGTCCTGTTAAACGGGGTGCCTTTAACAGAACACATGCGGACACATGTCCGACCTATGTCGAATTAAACGTGTCGTTGTAAATGGCCACTGAAATTAGGGAAATGCACGCACACCCACACGCCAGACACACCGACACATGTCAGACCTATGTCCTGTTAAACGGGATGCCTTTAACACAACACAGGCGAACACATGACGGACACATGTCGAATTAAATGCATGCTCGTTAATGCCCACTGAGATTCTTTAAACGCACCCCCCCCCGCCTAATAAGCACAACACATGCCGACCCATGTCGGACCTAGGTCCAATTAAACGTGCCTTAGTTAATGCTTAAAATAAACACAACACATGCCGACCCATGTCGGACCTAGCCAATTAAATGTGCCTTAGTTAATGGTTGAGATAAACACAACACATGCCGACCCATGTCGGACCTAGGTCCAATTAAACGTGCCTTATTTAATGGTTAAAATAGACGCAACACATGCCGACCCATGTCGGACCTAGGTCCCATTAAACGTGCCTTAGTTAATGGTTGAAATAAACACAACACATGCCGACCCATGTCGGACCTAGGTCCAATTAAACGTGCCTTAGTTAATGCTTAAAATAAACACAGCACATGCCGACCCATGTCGGACCTAGGTCCAATTAAATGTGCCTTAGTTAATGCTTAAAACAAACACAACACGTGCCGACCCATGTCGGACCTAGGTCCAATTAAATGTGCCTTAGTTAATGGTTAAAATAAACGCAACACATGCCGACCCATGTCGGACTTAGGTCCAATTAAATGCGCCTCAGTTAATGCTTAAAATAAGCACAACACATACCGACCCATGTCGGACCTAGGTCCAAGTAAATGTGCCTTAAACAATGTTTCAAATAAGCACAACACATGCCGACCCATGTCGGACCTTGGTCCAAGTAAATGAGCCTTAAAGAATGGCTAAAACAAACACAACACATGCCGACCTATGTCGGACCTAGGTCCAATTAAACGTGCCTTAGTTAATGGTCAAACTAAACACAACACATGCCGACCTTAATGGCTAAAATAAACGCAACACATGCCGACCCATGTCGGACCTAGGTCCAATTAAACGTGCCTTAGTCAATGCTTAAAATAAACACAACACGTGCCGACCCATGTCGGACCTAGGTCCAACTAAACGTGCCTTAATTAATGGTTAAAGTAAACGCAACACATGCCGACCCATGTCGGACCCAGGTCCAATTAAACGTGCCTTTAGTTAATGGTTAAAATAAACACAACGCGTGCCGACCCATGTCGGACCTAGGTCGAATTAAACGTGCCTTAGTTAATGGTTAAAAGAAACACAACGCATGCCGACCCATGTCGGACCTAGGTCCAATTAACCGTGCCTTAGTTAATGGTTAAAATAAACGCAACACATGCCGACCCATGTCGGACCTAGGTCCAAGTAAATGTGCCTTAGATAATGGTTTAAATAAGCACAACACATGCCGACCCATGTCGGACCTAGGTCCAAGTAAATGTGCCTTAGTTCATGGTTAACATAAACACAACACATGCCGACCCATGTCGGACCTAGGTCCAATTAAATGTGCCTTCGTTAATGGTTAAAATGAACACAACACGTGCCGACCCATGTCGGACCTAGGTCCAATTAAATGTGCCTTAGTTAATGGTTTAAATAAACGCAACACATGCCGACCCATGTCGGACTTAGGTCAAATTAAATGTGCCTTAGTTAATGCTTAAAATAAGCACAACACATGCCGACCCATGTCGGACCTAGGTCCAATTAAACGTGCCTTAGTTAATGGTTAAAATAAACACAACACGTGCCGACCCATGTCGGACCTAGGTCCAATTAAATGTGCCTTAGTTAATGGTTGAAATAAACACAACACATGCCGACCCATGTCGGACCTAGGTCCAATTAAACGGCCTTAGTTAATGGTTAAAATAGACGCAACACATGCCGACCCATGTCGGACCTAGGTCCCATTAAACGTGCCTTAGTTAATGGTTGAAATAAACACAACACATGCCGACCCATGTCGGACCTAGGTCCAATTAAACGTGCCTTAGTTAATGGTTAAAATAAGCACAACACGTGCCGACCCATGTCGGACCTAGGTCCAATTAAACGTGCCTTAGTTAATGGTTGAAATAAACACAACACATGCCGACACATGTCAGACCTAGGTCCAATTAAACGTGCCTTAGTTAATGGTTAAAATAAACACAACACATGCCGACCCATGTCGGACCTAGGTCCAATCAAATGTGCCTTAGTTAATGGTTTAAATAAACGCAACACATGCCGACCCATGTCGGACTTAGGTCAAATTAAATGTGCCTTAGTTAATGCTTAAAATAAGCACAACACATGCCGACCCATGTCGGACCTAGGTCCAATTAAACGTGCCTTAGTTAATGGTTAAAATAAACACAACACGTGCCGACCCATGTCGGACCTAGGTCCAATTAAATGTGCCTTAGTTAATGGTTGAAATAAACACAACACATGCCGACCCATGTCGGACCTAGGTCCAATTAGCGCGCAAGGACGTTTAAGCGAAGATTTAAACGCACCCCTCCCCACGCAAGACAGACCGACCTAAGTCGGACCTAGGTCCAAACGTCAATATAGTCCAGGTCTTCCCGGATTGTTTTCTCGGGTTGTTCACATTCGAAACCCGTTCGAACACGTAGGTTTGCACTTTTTATTGCATCCACCTGGTTTTTTCCAAGGGGGCACCCGCACAGATTTCGGCTACGAGGCCCGAAACTTTTTTTTCAGGACACTGTGTTGCAGAGCAACTATTGGTCATCTACTCGCCCGGAGGGCTTTGAGGCAGAGAAGCTGCTGTAATGAAGCTGGTGTGGTCTCGTGGCTGTCGTCCATCCGGATCGCAGCTGCGAGTTCTGACACAATCAGCTTCAAGATCTGAAGGAAGCCAGGAGAGAGACAGCAAAGAAACGTTGACCGAGAAGTTGAAGGTGCCTTGACTCGCGGAGCTAAAGGCAAACATCCCCGAACCCGACGCAGGGGTTGATCCCAGATCTCCAAGCCCCTGACACCACAACGGAAACACAGCATCCGATGCCGGCTGTGCGGGGACAACGCCCGGAGAATTGAGGCGTGCTCAGGAGATCTGTACCCACGGATCCGAGGAGAATCCGGGGAGGCATCATGAGGGGGAGCTCTGCGACGCGCCAACGGAGTCCTACCCACGCATGCAAACTCGCGCATCGGATTTGTCACCCGATGGGACTCGGCCCTGCAAAGGGAGATCAGTACGAACGGGTATGACACATGCCTCACCCACGAAGCGAAGTCGCCACAACCTCGCTTCAACACGTTCGGTTGGATCGGAACGTGGGGCGCCCTGTGCCTTTGCCCACGTTGGGGCCAACAGCTCTGTGGTGGTAAGCTCCTTGCTCCGGGGTTAAAGCTTTCCGAGCGATGACAGCCGGACGATGGGCTAACGTGCCGGTGGTGGCGTGGGCGTTGCACGTGGCGAATGCATCTGGACAGGGAAGGCAAGGGGGAGATCCATTGACATGCGCCGTTGTCCTCGTCGCGTCTGGCTTCCAGCCGGAAGTTCAGGGACGAACGGAGGCGCGAGCCAAGGCGTCCAAGTAGTCATTTTTCCCCGGACCTAGCAACAAGAACTCGTCGATGGAAAGACATCCGGTCCTCAAAGACGTCCGGGGCGCGGCTAAGGATATCATATCCGAAGAGCACTTTGGGATTGACCGCCATCGACGGTTGCTAGAGCGAAAGCCGCCGAGAGGAAACTCGCCCACAGAGGTCCAGTTCAACATCTCCCACGCAGAAGGCAAGGAACTCGGCAGCAATATGAATCCTGAACTAATAGACACAGCCCGGCACGAACCGTCCGCCCAACCTCCCAGAACGCAACTTTCTGAATTCGAGACCTTTGCGTCGACTCGGGGCGTGAGGAGGCAGACGCCTTCATGCCTACCTGACGCGAACTTCGAGGCCGACTGCGAAGACGCGCATTCCTATTGGTCGGGGAATGGGGAGCCGCGGCTACGGCAAATCAGTTCGTAGAGCCGAGTCTGGGGCCAACGCCCGAAGTCGGTGGGTCCGCCCTCGGGTATGACATCGGACCCAATGGGCTAACGTGTCCGGTGGGCTCGGCGCGACGCCTTGGGCAAGCGTCCATCGCGCTGAAGCACCGCAGCAGCAGCCAAGTGCAACGGTGCCCGGGCAGCGGTTCGTTCTCAGGGAGACCTGAAGTGTTCGAAGGCTCGATCCGACGTTCACACTTGCAGAATCGCCTAAGACAAGGAGCGCAGGCAGAGAAGCGGAAATAAGCCACCGGCTCAGGGGCGAACAGAGGCGCGAGCCAAGGCGTCCAAGTAGTCGTTTTTTCCCCGGACCTAGCAACAAAAACTCGTCGATGGAAAGACATCCGGTCCTGAAAGACGTCCGGGGGGCGGCTAAGGATATCATATCCGAAGAGCACTTTGGGATTGACCGCCATCGACGGTTGCTAGAGCGAAAGCCGCCGAGAGGAAACTCACACTCAGAGGTCCAGTTCAACATTCGTTCTCAGGCAGACCTGAAGTGTTCGAAAGCTCGATCAGGCGTTCACACTTGCAGAATCGCCCAAGGCAAGGAGCGCAGAGAAGCGAAAATAAGCCACAGGCTACTGGCGAAACAGGACCAGACCATGTCCCAACGATGATACAACCATGCGCAAGCTGGTGAGAAGAGCCGATGGAACATCAAGCTCTTTCGGTGCCATCGCGGAAGCACGTTCCCACCGTGTCCGCAAGAGTCAGGACAACACGTAGCAAAGCCTGAACAGCAAGGCGACATGAGAGCGTGCGTAGTGAAGTGCAGAAGCAGGCACGTCCATAATCGAGCCAAAAATGGCGGCCTGATGTCAGAAGGCGCCGCCTTACCCATGCCCTTTCTAGCAACCGTTAGTCGTGTTCCCAAAGAAACTTAGCAATGCCACAGGGGACGCATGGGTCACAGAGCACCACTGTGGAAGAGGGATATGACTAGTTCTAGACTGGCGAGGGTAGCGTCTTGCAGAGCAGAGCAGAAGCCACTATCCCATCCGCCGTAGCCGTCTTGAAGCTACAAACATTCGCTACGCATCAAAACACAGACCAGATCCGGCACAGTAAGAAGCATCGTCATACAGGAGAAAGAACTCACCTCGCATACAATTGTGCCAAGCAAAGCCGTAATAGGGATGCCAGCCAGGGTGCGGCTGCCAGTATGGAAGCGCAGGTTAAATGCCCCGCGGCACGCGCTGCAGCAGCCTCAGCAGAACACCAGTGCTATACCAGACCAGCGCACGATCCTGAATGTCATCAGGACGGAAGTGGTGCTGGAAACCTTAAGCGGCGAAACCGTGAAGGTGAAGGCCCAACTGAACCGCAACTTCAGAAGGGCATGAGCAAATTAGACTCTAGCACAGGCACTTTGGGACGCCCGCATCTGGGAGCTCAAAGAAAAAGTGGCGAAGCTGCTCGGCGCGAGCCTCGGCAAACTTGCGTGGTGCGCACACTGCACCAAAGCTCCAAAACCCGACCTTCCAAGCAGGAGTCTCGCCCGAAGTCCCCATGGCCGCCGTTGACAAGTCCACCGGCCGAAAGCTGGTAGGCCACGAGCGGTGCAGGTCAACCCTTCAAGTTAAGGTGCCTTAAACCATCAGCAAAAAAAAAAGAGTAGAATCCTCCGGCCAGGAAGCACACGAACCTGCAGTTCGTTGTCATCTCCGGCGGCACCGAGGACGACGACCTTTTGTCCAGACCTCAGTACGCTGGAGACGACGTAATGATCAAGCTACTCGGTTGTTGCACGTGCTTCACTCAGTTCCGGCTTCTACGCTTCGGACTCTGAGTAGAGCACCGGTAGCCTGAACCGCAGCAGTGCGTGCGCGGAGAGCAAAAAGCAGGAGGACGCCCAGGGTTGCAAGGGAAACTTCAGAACTCCTAAGGTAGTTCATCCTCCCCGGTTCCGCGAAGTCCCTGGGTGGCGAACAATCTCAGTGCCTTTCAGCTGAACGGTCAGGTGGTCAGAGCCACCTGCTTCGTCTGAGGTCAAGCGCCTTAAGCTCTGAGCGTCAGGGATGTTGGACTCGATGAAAGGGTGCATGGCGAAGAGGAGCCGTGACCGGAATGCGGACACTGAGCGCCCTAGGGGAAATGCAGTGCTGCAGCATGACAAACAGAGGCCCTCCAATGCAACGCATGGCAAGGCCCTTAGCACAGAAGCGCGAGACGCAATCGAGGCAACAAAAAATAAACTGTGCATGGCACAACAGCTTTTGTGGCTCAAGCAAAGCAAAGATTTGCGCTCCGCCAACATGGTGTTGCATTCGGACACAAACGTCACATTCTTACCCATACCTCCATGAAGCACAAACCAGTTCTTGTTATCGCGCTTCTCGTGAAAGTGTTCCAATCAATCCTGAGGCCCCACCGGATGACTTCGCTGCGGGTGGCTCAGCTCTGCAAAGACGCAGTGACATCAAGAAGTCAGTGCAGCAACCAGGTCGCCGTGAACCGCGAACTCGAGAGGATCTACGATCGTCTCTACCCAGAGGAGATCGCGAGGTAACATACTGAAAGAAGGTTGTGCTCTGAAGTCGTCCTGTATCAGGAGCGGGAAGTCGTATCCTACATCCAGTGGGGCGAGCGCCGCTACACATTCACATGTTGTCCGGGCGATTGCTCGGAGAGTTTGCGCAGTGTGGTTGCGAGAACAACCGGGCTCCGCCTGCGTCCAAGCAAGAGGGCACTTACGGCCACACCCAGTTCGTGCACCACAGTTTTCCCGTGCCACTGTACTCTGGCAAGGCTTCTCGTACGACCTCTTCGAGCCATGAACTTACTAGTTTGAAAGCCCTGTTTGCCGCTTCCGGATGTAAGCAGCACACAAAGTACCCCGAACAAAGGATCGCATCAGGCAGAAGGCTGCATCCGTTCTACACGGAGTTAGCGAACCTGCAACTCTCGCCCGTGCAGGGGATCCGATTAGCGAGAGGCTCAGGAAGAAAAGTGGACCGGGGTATCTCGCCGCACATACCTCTCAGCATCGCGGTCGCAGGTGCATTATGCCCATGAGATCTCGTGAGAGCCACTGCCGACGCTGCAAGCGATGCGCGCGGCCAGCTCGAAAAAAAAGCGGACTTGACAAACCAGG
>CAJNDT010004704.1:0-12000 GCA_905221615.1 Symbiodinium sp. CCMP2592
TATATAGGAATAGATATAGATATTGACATTTGTATTGACACACACAGAGATATAGATGCAGATACTAGTGTAGATATCGATGCAAATAGAATATGGATATAGTTAAGATATAGATGCGGATAAAGGTATAAGTATAGACAAAGGTATAGATATAGGTAAGACAGGCACAGATATAGATATAGACGTAGACATAGACCTGTATGCAGATATAGATCTAAGTGAAGATGAAGACATACAGGCATGAACTAATTCAAATCGATAAAACCATGAAGATATAGATATGGGAGCAGATATTGAAACAGACATAGATGTAGGTATAGTCATGCAATTATGTAAAATTAACTACGAAGTTCACCGCATTTGAGGGACTGCATGCACGCATAAGCAGACACAGGTACCTGATCCATACATGCGAAATAGTGCAAACCAATATGATAATGCCTAGATATGGCCGCAATTGACTTCAACGTGGCCCCCCAAAGCTGATTACTTCAATTTACTAATACCCGGTTCCTCTTATGATCTCGGGATGAACTGGTGCGGATTTAAGCTTGCTTTATCTTTCGATCCGCACTGTCCCAAAACTACATCTTCAACATGACTCGTCATTTGCAAAGTATATGAGAGGTGAAGAAAATATATCACATTTACATATATATATATAGAGACATGTAAAAGGAACAATAAGCAGATACCTAGGATTTTATACAGACATACGGGCTTATCTACATACATACATATATATATATATATATATATATATTTTTTTATTCGCATATATATATATATATACATGAAAAGTTCACATATGAATCTATAGCCAGAGAGAACATACACAGATACAAAAAATTAAGACATGTAGATACATACATAGATATACAGATATACAGATATTCTTATATATATATGTAGTATACAGAGACAAATAGAAACATATTTATGGGTCTAGGTACATCCACAAATTTGAGCATTGGTACAACTACATATACATACAGTTACGTGTACTCTAAAAATAAACTACGATATACATGCAGCCATAAACATATACTAATCTAGATAATTTATCTATGATTTTGGCTTATATTCATACATATGTATATACAGCTATGCACATATACATATAGACAGAAGTAGAGATACAAATATTAATGATATCAATATATGCTACATAAAATTATAAACATCATCGCATAGGGTGCATGTTTGAAAGTGTACTTAAACTTTCGAACCTGTGTAGTCTTGCACCATTCCGCCTCGGCCGGTGGCTTCCGCCCCCGGCCTCGGCAGAAACTAAACTCTCTGTCGTAGCATCCGTATCATTTTATTGAACAGATCATTGGAATGATATCAATTATTCTATGTTTGGAATATACTCGAACTTTTAAACCTATGTAGTCTTGCAAGTAGCCCCGTGTGGACGACAGCTACTCTAAAATTCGTACTTCTACTACCGAAACACAAACGAAAAGAAAAACTATTAACCAACTATTTGATAAGAAAATTTGTCTTGTAAACAAAGAAAAGTCCCTACTGTTTTTTTACCATTCCTCAACTTGGGTTTTAGGTTTTGTAATCGTTTGCCTCACTCACTCACTTTCATTCAACCATTCTTCTTCACTCCTTCTCACTCGCTGATTCTCATTCTCTCATGTTCACTCACTCTTTCTCATCACGCGCTCGCGAACCATCACGCCCCCGCCGAAACAAAATCGATTTTTAAATCTTCATTTCTGTGTTTTCACGCGTCGCCGAAACAAATTTGGTTCGGCAACTAACTGTCGTTTTTGGGATTCTAAACCCCGTCCGTCCGTCTATCCTTCCGTCCTTCCGTCCGTCCCGTCCGTCCATACGTCCGTCCGTCCCCGTCCATCCGTCCGTCCGTGCGTCCGTCCCCGCCCGTGAATCCTTCCCCGTCCGTCTGTCCGTCCGTCCCCGTCCCTTCTGTCCGTCCGTCCCCTTCCGTCCGTCCTTCCGTCCCCTTCCGTCCCCCTCCCCGTCCCTTCCGTTCGCTCCCTTCCCTCCGTTCTGTCCTTGTCCGTCCGCCCGTCCTCGTCCGTCCTCGTCCGTCCTCGTCCGTCCTCGTCCGTCCGTCCGCGTCCTCCATCTGTCCCTGTCCGTCCGTCCGTCCGTCCGTGGTCCGTCCGTCCGTCCGTCCGTCCGTCCGCCCATGTCCGTCCGTCCCTGTCCGTCCGCCCGTGTCCGTCCGTCCGCGTCCGTCTGTCCGTGTGTGTCCGTCCGTCCGTACGTCCGTCCCTTCCGGCCGTTCCTGTGATTGTCCGTTCATCCATCCGTCTGTCCACGCGTTCAATCAAGCGTTTGGCGGCTTTCAATTTGGCGTTTGCGGTCTCGACTTTGGGCTTTTGGTGATTTGGGTATCGCGTTTGCCTTGTAATTGAACGAAATCACAAAAACAAATCTGTTTCTGGCAATTGTCGTTTTTGTTTTCTTATCGCGGTCCGTCCGTCCGTCCGGTCCGCGCGTCCACATCCATCCGTCCGGCCCTCCGTGCGTTCGGGTCCGTCGAGTCCGTCCCGTCCCGCGCTGTCCCGACACCCGTCCGTCGGTGCGTCCGCATGTGCGTCCATCCGTCGCCTGTTCGTTCGTCTGCCCGAACGAACGCGGGCGAGGTTTGCTCGGCAACGAACGCTTTAGGGCTAAGGGCCGGAGCCCCTTGTTTAACCCATGAATTGCCTAGGGCGCCAGCTGCGCTGGCGGACCCTAAACCCTAAACCCTAAACCCTAAACCCTAAACCCTAAACCCTAAATTTTTGAGGCTGCGCCTTGTATGAACGGCCTTTAGCGGCGCAGCCGAGGTGCGCCAGCGCAGCTATTGGTTATGAAACTTAGGACTTGGGCTTATGCAAATGAGCTTACTTAAATTCCTTGGGCTTTGTATGTCAATGTACTTAAACCCCACTTGGGGCTATACTTGTGAATTCATTTAAATTCCGCTTGCGGTTATATAGGTCCATTCAATTACACTTTGCCTGAGGCTATATATGTCAATCTATATAAACTTCGCTCGGAGCCATGTATGTCTGGGCCTATATATGCCAGTCTATTTCAATCCGGTTTGGGGTTGTGCATGTCTTAAACCTCGTCTGGGCCTGTGTGTAAGATTTCACTATAACGGTGATTGCGCCTATGTATGTGACTTTACTTAAACCCGTCTGGCCTTATGCATGTCAATTTACTTAAACTCCGTTTGGGGCGAAATATATCGATTTAGTTAACCCCGCTTGGGGCTATGTATGTCAATTTACTCAAACGCCTTGCTTCACATGTCAATTTACTTAAACACGGTCTCTTGCTTCGCCGCTTCATATGTCAGTCTACTTAAGCCCGTTATGGCTACCTATAATAATGTACTTAAACCCCGTCTTTGACTTCATATGTAAATATACTTGAACCGCGTCTCTGGCTCCTTATATCAATTTACTAATTCCCGTCTTTTACTACATATGTCAATTCACGCAACCACCATCTTTACCTCCGGAGAGGTGTGAATACATTGAAGTGAAAAGCACCCGGAAAGATTTAAGTAAAGTGAAGGTTGACGAGCCCGCGGGAAGGTTTCAAGTGAAAGGAACTATAAGCCCCGCAGAGGTTTAAGTTAATTGAATTGAAGAGCTTTCCGATATTTCAACTGTCTTAAACCTCTGCGTGCAATGACTGCCCGGTTTCGTGCGACTGGCTCCAGACCCACTCGCCCCGTGTCTTCAATGGCAACATATTATAGGTATAGGAGAAGGTTTGCACTTTATTCTAGGTTTCACGTACGTACATATATCGATAAATCTATAGATGCACAATATGTGAAAAGATTTCGATTTAGCTACAATGAACAAGCTAGAAAATGCAGAGATATACTGATACAGACACGAATCTAAATCATACATGTGTATAGCTGTATATATGTATTGAAACGAAAAATATATTCAGATATGTTCCTATATATATATATTCATATGTGACATATATACATATATGTATATGCAGAAAAATAGAAAATATCTTTAAATATAGAGATCCACACAGCATAGATCTAGGTATAAAAGACAGAAATGTGTGTATATGTAGTATGTATGTATATATGGCAGAGATACTTTCTCTATATATATATAATTACAAACAAAGACTTAAATATAAATCAAGATATAGATACAGATGAAGATATATACATATATACAGATTCAGATATAGATATAAACATAGCATACGTGCATGAATTGTTAGAAATATTTGCAAATAAATTCGAATAGCATATATAGTACATGGCTATCTGTGTATATATATTGAACCAGATTCACATGTATAGTATAGAAATCATTATTATCAACATGTGTTTGTTGGTATGTATATATATACATATATGTAGCAATACAGATATAGCTATGGATATGGGGATAGATATAGGTATAAATATAGGTTTAAATATACGTATAGATATACTTATAGATGTAGTTTCAAATTTAGGTATAGATATAGGTATAGATATAGGTATAGATATAGGTACAGATATAGGTATAGGTATACGTATAGATATAGGTATAGATATAGGTATAGGTATAGGTATAGATATACATATAGATATAGGTATAGGTATATATATATATATAGGAATAGATATAGATATTGACATTAGTATTGACACACACAGAGATATAGATGCAGATACTAGTATAGATATCGATGCAAATAGAATATAGATATAGTTAAGATATAGATGCGGATAAAGGTATAAGTATAGACAAAGGTATAGGTATAGATAAGACAAGCACATATATATATATATAGACTTAGACATAGACCTGCATGCAGATATAGATCTAAGTGAAGATGAAGACATACAGGCATGAACTAATTCAAATCGATAAAACCATGAAGATATAGATATGGGAGCAGATATTGAAACAGACATAGATGTAGATATAGTCATGCAATTATGTAAAGTTAACTACGAAGTTCACCGCATTTGAAGAACTGCAAGCACGCATAAGCAGAGATAACGAGGTACCGATGCTCAGACATGCGAATATAGGTGCAAACAGATGATAAATGCTTAGACATGGCCGCAATTGACTTCAACGTGGCCCACCAAAGCTGATTACTTTAATTTACTAAAACCCGGTTCCTGTTATGATCTCGAGAAGAACTGGTGCGGATTTAAGCTTGCTTTAGCTTTCGATCCGCGTTGTCCCGAAACTACATCTTCAATATGACTCGTCATTTGCAAAGTATATGAGAGGTGAAGAAAATATATCACATTTACATATACGTATATATATATATATACAGAGACATGTACAAGGAACGATAGGCAAATACCTAGGATTTTATACAGACACACGGGCTTATCTACATACATATATATATATATACATGAAAAGTTCACATATGAATCTATAGCCAGAGAGAACATACACAGATACAAAAAATAAAAACATGTAGATACATACATAGATATACAGATATACAGATATTCATATGTATATATATATATATATATGTAGGCAGCTGTTTGTATACAGAGACAAATAGAAACATATTTATGGGTTTAGATACATCCACAAATTTGAGCATTGGTACAACTACATATACATACAGTTACGTGTACTCTAAAAATAAACTACGATATACATGCAGCCATGAACATATACTAATCTAGATAATTTATCTATGATTTTGGCTTATATTCATACATATGTATATACAGCTATGCACATATACATATAGACAGAAGTAGAGATACAAATATTAATGTTATCAATATATGCTATATACATACAATTATAAACTTCATCGCATAGGGTGCATGATTGAAAGTTATTACATGTATACTTAAACTTTCAAACCTGTGTAGTGTTGCACCATTCCGCCTCGGCCGGTGGCTTCCGCCCCCGGCCTCGGCGGAAACTAAACTCTCTGTCGTAGCATCCTTATCATTTTATTGAATAGATCATTGGAATGATATCAATTGTTCTATGTTTGGAATATACTCGAACTTTTAAACCTATGTAGTCTTGCAAGTAGCCCCGTGTGGACGACAGCTGCTTTAAAATTCATACTTCTACTACCGAAACGCAAACAAAAAAGAAAAACTATTAACCAACTATTTGATAAGAAAATTTGTCTTTTAAACAAAGAAAAGTCCCTACTATTGTTTACCATTTCTCAACTTGGGTTTTGAGTTTTGTAAGCATTTGTCTCACTCACTCACTCACTTTCATTCAACCATTCTTCTTCACTCTTTCTCACTCGCTGATTCTCATTCTCGCATGTTCACTCGCTCTTTCTCATCACGCGCTTACGAACACTCACGCCCCCGCAAAAACAAAATCGATTGTTAAATCTTCATTTCTGTGTTTTCACGCGTCGCCGAAACAAATTTGGTTCGGCAACTGTCGTTTTTTGGATTCTAAACCCCGTCCGTCCGTCCGTCCTTCCGTCTCGTCCGTCCGTACGTCCGTCCCCGTCCATCCGTCCGTCCGTCCCCGTCCATCCGTCCCCGCCCGTCTGTCCTTCCCAGTCCGTCTGTCCGTCCGTCCCCGTCCCTTCTGTCCGTCAGTCCCCTTCCGTCCGTCCGTCCCCCTCCTCGTCCCTTCCGTCCGCTCCCTTCCCTCCGTTCCGTCCTTGTCCGTCCGCCCCTCCGTCCTCGTCCGTCCTCGTCCGTCCGTCCGCGTCCTCCGTCTGTCCCTGTCCGTCCGTCCCTCCGTCCGTGGTCCGTCCGTCCGCCCATGTCCGTCCGTCCCTGTCCGTCCGCCCGTGTCCGTCTGCGTCCGTCTGTCCGTGTGTGTCCGTCCGTCCCTTCCGGCCGTTCCTGTGATTGTCCGTTCATCCATCCGTCTGTCCACGCGTTCAATCAAGCGTTTGGCGGCTTTCAATTTGGCGTTTGCAGTCTCGACTTTGGGCTTTTGGTGATTTGGGTATCGCGTTTGCCTTATAATTGAACGAAATCACAAAAACAAATCTGTTTCTGGAATTGTCGTTTTTGTTTTCTTATCGCGGTCCGTCCGTCTCCGTCCGCACGTCCACATCCATCCGTCCTGCCACGCCCGGTCCGTGCCGTTCGGGTCCGTCGAGTCCGTCCCGTCCCGCACTGTCCCGACACCCGTCCGTCGGTGCGTCCGCATGTGCGTCCATCCGTCGCCTGTTCGTTCGTCTGCCCGAACGAACGCGGGCGAGGTTTGCTCGGCAACGAACGCTTTAGGGCTAAGGGCCGGAGCCCCTTGTTTAACCCATGAATTGCCTAGGGCGCCAGCTGCGCTGGCGGACCCTAAACCCTAAACCCTAAACCCTAAACCCTAAACCCTAAACCCTAAACCCTAAACCCTAAACCCTAAACCCTAAATTTTTGAGGCTGCGCCTTGTATGAACGGCCTTTAGCGGCGCAGCCGAGGTGCGCCAGCGCAGCTATTGGTTATGAAACTTAGGACTTGGGCTTATGCAAATGAGCTTACTTAAATTCCTTGGGCTTTGTATGTCAATGTACTTAAACCCCACTTGGGGCTATACTTGTGAATTCATTTAAATTCCGCTTGCGGTTATATAGGTCCATTCAATTACACTTTGCCTGAGGCTATATATGTCAATCTATATAAACTTCGCTCGGAGCCATGTATGTCTGGGCCTATATATGCCAGTCTATTTCAATCCGGTTTGGGGTTGTGCATGTCTTAAACCTCGTCTGGGCCTGTGTGTAAGATTTCACTATAACGGTGATTGCGCCTATGTATGTGACTTTACTTAAACCCGTCTGGCCTTATGCATGTCAATTTACTTAAACTCCGTTTGGGGCGAAATATATCGATTTAGTTAACCCCGCTTGGGGCTATGTATGTCAATTTACTCAAACGCCTTGCTTCACATGTCAATTTACTTAAACACGGTCTCTTGCTTCGCCGCTTCATATGTCAGTCTACTTAAGCCCGTTATGGCTACCTATAATAATGTACTTAAACCCCGTCTTTGACTTCATATGTAAATATACTTGAACCGCGTCTCTGGCTCCTTATATCAATTTACTAATTCCCGTCTTTTACTACATATGTCAATTCACGCAACCACCATCTTTACCTCCGGAGAGGTGTGAATACATTGAAGTGAAAAGCACCCGGAAAGATTTAAGTAAAGTGAAGGTTGACGAGCCCGCGGGAAGGTTTCAAGTGAAAGGAACTATAAGCCCCGCAGAGGTTTAAGTTAATTGAATTGAAGAGCTTTCCGATATTTCAACTGTCTTAAACCTCTGCGTGCAATGACTGCCCGGTTTCGTGCGACTGGCTCCAGACCCACTCGCCCCGTGTCTTCAATGGCAACATATTATAGGTATAGGAGAAGGTTTGCACTTTATTCTAGGTTTCACGTACGTACATATATCGATAAATCTATAGATGCACAATATGTGAAAAGATTTCGATTTAGCTACAATGAACAAGCTAGAAAATGCAGAGATATACTGATACAGACACGAATCTAAATCATACATGTGTATAGCTGTATATATGTATTGAAACGAAAAATATATTCAGATATGTTCCTATATATATATATTCATATGTGACATATATACATATATGTATATGCAGAAAAATAGAAAATATCTTTAAATATAGAGATCCACACAGCATAGATCTAGGTATAAAAGACAGAAATGTGTGTATATGTAGTATGTATGTATATATGGCAGAGATACTTTCTCTATATATATATAATTACAAACAAAGACTTAAATATAAATCAAGATATAGATACAGATGAAGATATATACATATATACAGATTCAGATATAGATATAAACATAGCATACGTGCATGAATTGTTAGAAATATTTGCAAATAAATTCGAATAGCATATATAGTACATGGCTATCTGTGTATATATATTGAACCAGATTCACATGTATAGTATAGAAATCATTATTATCAACATGTGTTTGTTGGTATGTATATATATACATATATGTAGCAATACAGATATAGCTATGGATATGGGGATAGATATAGGTATAAATATAGGTTTAAATATACGTATAGATATACTTATAGATGTAGTTTCAAATTTAGGTATAGATATAGGTATAGATATAGGTATAGATATAGGTACAGATATAGGTATAGGTATACGTATAGATATAGGTATAGATATAGGTATAGGTATAGGTATAGATATACATATAGATATAGGTATAGGTATATATATATATATAGGAATAGATATAGATATTGACATTAGTATTGACACACACAGAGATATAGATGCAGATACTAGTATAGATATCGATGCAAATAGAATATAGATATAGTTAAGATATAGATGCGGATAAAGGTATAAGTATAGACAAAGGTATAGGTATAGATAAGACAAGCACATATATATATATATAGACTTAGACATAGACCTGCATGCAGATATAGATCTAAGTGAAGATGAAGACATACAGGCATGAACTAATTCAAATCGATAAAACCATGAAGATATAGATATGGGAGCAGATATTGAAACAGACATAGATGTAGATATAGTCATGCAATTATGTAAAGTTAACTACGAAGTTCACCGCATTTGAAGAACTGCAAGCACGCATAAGCAGAGATAACGAGGTACCGATGCTCAGACATGCGAATATAGGTGCAAACAGATGATAAATGCTTAGACATGGCCGCAATTGACTTCAACGTGGCCCACCAAAGCTGATTACTTTAATTTACTAAAACCCGGTTCCTGTTATGATCTCGAGAAGAACTGGTGCGGATTTAAGCTTGCTTTAGCTTTCGATCCGCGTTGTCCCGAAACTACATCTTCAATATGACTCGTCATTTGCAAAGTATATGAGAGGTGAAGAAAATATATCACATTTACATATACGTATATATATATATATACAGAGACATGTACAAGGAACGATAGGCAAATACCTAGGATTTTATACAGACACACGGGCTTATCTACATACATATATATATATATACATGAAAAGTTCACATATGAATCTATAGCCAGAGAGAACATACACAGATACAAAAAATAAAAACATGTAGATACATACATAGATATACAGATATACAGATATTCATATGTATATATATATATATATATGTAGGCAGCTGTTTGTATACAGAGACAAATAGAAACATATTTATGGGTTTAGATACATCCACAAATTTGAGCATTGGTACAACTACATATACATACAGTTACGTGTACTCTAAAAATAAACTACGATATACATGCAGCCATGAACATATACTAATCTAGATAATTTATCTATGATTTTGGCTTATATTCATACATATGTATATACAGCTATGCACATATACATATAGACAGAAGTAGAGATACAAATATTAATGTTATCAATATATGCTATATACATACAATTATAAACTTCATCGCATAGGGTGCATGATTGAAAGTTATTACATGTATACTTAAACTTTCAAACCTGTGTAGTGTTGCACCATTCCGCCTCGGCCGGTGGCTTCCGCCCCCGGCCTCGGCGGAAACTAAACTCTCTGTCGTAGCATCCTTATCATTTTATTGAATAGATCATTGGAATGATATCAATTGTTCTATGTTTGGAATATACTCGAACTTTTAAACCTATGTAGTCTTGCAAGTAGCCCCGTGTGGACGACAGCTGCTTTAAAATTCATACTTCTACTACCGAAACGCAAACAAAAAAGAAAAACTATTAACCAACTATTTGATAAGAAAATTTGTCTTTTAAACAAAGAAAAGTCCCTACTATTGTTTACCATTTCTCAACTTGGGTTTTGAGTTTTGTAAGCATTTGTCTCACTCACTCACTCACTTTCATTCAACCATTCTTCTTCACTCTTTCTCACTCGCTGATTCTCATTCTCGCATGTTCACTCGCTCTTTCTCATCACGCGCTTACGAACACTCACGCCCCCGCAAAAACAAAATCGATTGTTAAATCTTCATTTCTGTGTTTTCACGCGTCGCCGAAACAAATTTGGTTCGGCAACTGTCGTTTTTTGGATTCTAAACCCCGTCCGTCCGTCCGTCCTTCCGTCTCGTCCGTCCGTACGTCCGTCCCCGTCCATCCGTCCGTCCGTCCCCGTCCATCCGTCCCCGCCCGTCTGTCCTTCCCAGTCCGTCTGTCCGTCCGTCCCCGTCCCTTCTGTCCGTCAGTCCCCTTCCGTCCGTCCGTCCCCCTCCTCGTCCCTTCCGTCCGCTCCCTTCCCTCCGTTCCGTCCTTGTCCGTCCGCCCCTCCGTCCTCGTCCGTCCTCGTCCGTCCGTCCGCGTCCTCCGTCTGTCCCTGTCCGTCCGTCCCTCCGTCCGTGGTCCGTCCGTCCGCCCATGTCCGTCCGTCCCTGTCCGTCCGCCCGTGTCCGTCTGCGTCCGTCTGTCCGTGTGTGTCCGTCCGTCCCTTCCGGCCGTTCCTGTGATTGTCCGTTCATCCATCCGTCTGTCCACGCGTTCAATCAAGCGTTTGGCGGCTTTCAATTTGGCGTTTGCAGTCTCGACTTTGGGCTTTTGGTGATTTGGGTATCGCGTTTGCCTTATAATTGAACGAAATCACAAAAACAAATCTGTTTCTGGAATTGTCGTTTTTGTTTTCTTATCGCGGTCCGTCCGTCTCCGTCCGCACGTCCACATCCATCCGTCCTGCCACGCCCGGTCCGTGCCGTTCGGGTCCGTCGAGTCCGTCCCGTCCCGCACTGTCCCGACACCCGTCCGTCGGTGCGTCCGCATGTGCGTCCATCCGTCGCCTGTTCGTTCGTCTGCCCGAACGAACGCGGGCGAGGTTTGCTCGGCAACGAACGCTTTAGGGCTAAGGGCCGGAGCCCCTTGTTTAACCCATGAATTGCCTAGGGCGCCAGCTGCGCTGGCGGACCCTAAACCCTAAACCCTAAACCCTAAACCCTAAACCCTAAACCCTAAACCCTAAACCCTAAACCCTAAACCCTAAACCCTAAACCCCAAACCCTAAACCCTAAACCCTAAACCCTAAACCCTTAAACCCTAAACCCTAA
>CAJNDT010004705.1:0-11996 GCA_905221615.1 Symbiodinium sp. CCMP2592
TCTCAGATAACTGTCCTGGGATTTTTGGCTTGGGAAGACTATGGGTCATCCGTCTCAGATAACTGTCCTGGGATTTTTGTCTTGGGGAAGACTATGGGTCATCCGTCTCAAATAACTGTTCTGGGATTTTGTTTTGGGAAGACTATGGGTCATCCGTCTCAGATAACTGTCCTAGGATTTTTGTCTTGGGAAGACTATGGGTCATCTGTCTCAGATAACTGTCCTGGGATTTTTGTTTTGGGAAGACTATGGTCGATCCTTCCTCACATAACTGTCCTGGGATTTTGTTTTGGGAAAGACTATGGTCATCTGTCTCAAGATAGCTTCCTGGGATTTTTTTTTGGAAAGACATGTCATCCTCTCAGATACTGTCCTGGATTTTTGTTTGGAAGACTAATGGGTCTCGTCTCAGATAAACTTTCCTGTGACTTTTGCTTCTGCGAGACCCCCCCTATGGGTCATCCGTCTCAGATAACTGTCCTGGGATTTTTGTCTTGGGAAGACTATGGGTCATCCGTCTCAGATAACTGTCCTGGGATTTTTGTTTTGGGAAGACTATGGGTCATCCGTCTCAGATAACTTTCCTGGGATTTTTGTCTTGGGAAGACTATGGGTCATCTGTCTCAGATAACTGTCCTGGGATTTTTGTTTTGGAAAGACTATGGGTCATCCGTCTCAGATAACTGTCCTGGATTTTTGTTTTGGGAAGACTATGGGTCATTCGTCTCAGATAACTGTCCTGGGTTTTTTGGCTTGCGAAGACTATGGGTCATCCGTCTCAGATAACTGTCCTGGGATTTTTGTTTTGGGAAGACTATGGGTCATTCGTCTCAGATAACTGTCCTGGGATTTTTTGGCTTGGGAAGACTATGGGTCATCTGTCTCAGATAACTGTCCTGGGATTTTTGTTTTGGGGAATACTATGGGTCATCCGTCTCAAATAACTGTCCTGGGATTTTTGTTTTGGGAAGACTATGGGTCATCCGTCTCAGATAACTGTTCTAGGATTTTTGTCTTGGGAAGACTATGGGTCATCTGTCTCAGATAACTGTCCTGGGATTTTTGTTTTGGAAAGACTATGGGTCATCCGTCTCAGATAACTGTCCTGGATTTTTGTTTTGGGAAGACTATGGGTCATTCGTCTCAGATAACTGGCCTGGGATTTTTGGCTTGCGAAGACTATGGGTCATCCGTCTCAGATAACTGTCCTGGGATTTTTGTTTTGGGGAAGACTATGGGTCATCCGTCTCAAATAACTGTCCTGTGATTTTTGTTTTGGGAAGACTATGGGTCATCCGTCTCAGATAACTGTCCTAGGATTTTTGTCTTGGGAAGACTATGGGTCATCTGTCTCAGATAACTGTCCTGGGATTTTTGTTTTGGAAAGACTATGGGTCATCCGTCTCAGATAACTGTCCTGGGATTTTTGGCTTGCGAAGACTATGGGTCATCCGTCTCAGATAACTGTCCTGGGATTTTTGTTTTGGGGAAGACTATGGGTCATCCGTCTCAAATAACTGTCCTGGGATTTTTGTTTTGGGAAGACTATGGGTCATCCGTCTCAGATAACTGTCCTATGATTTTTGTCTTGGGAAGACTATGGGTCATCTGTCTCAGATAACTGTCCTGGGATTTTTGTTTTGGAAAGACTATGGGTCATCCGTCTCAGATAACTGTCCTGGATTTTTGTTTTGGGAAGACTATGGGTCATTCGTCTCAGATAACTGTCCTGGGATTTTTGTCTTGCGAAGACTATGGGTCATCCGTCTCAGATAACTGTCCTGGGATTTTTGTTTTGGGGAAGACTATGGGTCATCCGTCTCAAATAACTGTCCTGGGATTTTTGTTTTGGGAAGACTATGGGTCATCCGTCTCAGATAACTGTCCTAGGATTTTTGTCTTGGAAAGACTATGGGTCATCTGTCTCAGATAACTGTCCTGGGATTTTTGGTTTTGGAAAGACTATGGTCGTCCGCTCATTTGCTGTCCTGGTATTTTTGTTTTGGGAAGACTATGGGTCATCCGTCTCAGATAACTGTCCTAGGATTTTTGTCTTGGGAAGACTATGGGTCATCCGTCTCAGATAACTGTCCTGGGATTTTTGTTTTGGGAAGACTATGGGTCATTCGTCTCAGATAACTGTCCTGGGATTTTTGGCTTGGGAAGACTATGGGTCATCCGTCTCAGATAACTGTCCTGGGATTTTTGTTTTGGGGAAGACTATGGGTCATTCGTCTCAGATAACTGTCCTGGGATTTTTTGGCTTGGGAAGACTATGGGTCATCTGTCTCAGATAACTGTCCTGGGATTTTTGTTTTGGGAAAGACTATGGGTCATCCGTCTCAAATAACTGTCCTGGGATTTTTGTTTTGGGAAGACTATGGGTCATCCGTCTCAGATAACTGTCCTAGGATTTTTGTCTTGGGAAGACTATGGGTCATCTGTCTCAGATAACTGTCCTGGGATTTTTGTTTTGGAAAGACTATGGGTCATCTGTCTCAGATAACTGTCCTGGGATTTTTGTTTTGGAAAGACTATGGGTCATCCGTCTCAGATAACTGTCCTGGATTTTTGTTTTGGGAAGACTATGGGTCATTCGTCTCAGATAACTGTCCTGGGATTTTTGGCTTGCGAAGACTATGGGTCATCTGTCTCAGATAACTGTCCTGGGATTTTTGTTTTGGAAAGACTATGGGTCATCCGTCTCAGATAACTGTCCTGGATTTTGTTTTTGCAAGACATGGGTCATCTGTCTCAAGATAAAAACTGTCCCTGGGGTTATTTTTTTTTGGAAAGACTATGGGTCATCCGTCTCAGATAACTGTCCTTGATTTTTGTTTTGGGAAGACTATGGGTCATTCGTCTCAGATAACTGTCCTGGGATTTTTGGCTTGCGAAGACTATGGGTCATCCGTCTCAGATAACTGTCCTGGGATTTTTGTCTTGGGGAAGACTATGGGTCATCCGTCTCAAATAACTGTTCTGGGATTTTTGTTTTGGGAAGACTATGGGTCATCCGTCTCAGATAACTGTCCTAGGATTTTTGTCTTGGGAAGACTATGGGTCATCTGTCTCACATAACTGTCCTGGGATTTTTGTTTTGGAAAGACTATGGGTCATCCGTCTCAGATAACTGTCCTGGATTTTTGTTTTGGGAAGACTATGGGTCATTCGTCTCAGATAACTGTTCTGGGATTTTTGGCTTGCGAAGACTATGGGTCATCCGTCTCAGATAACTGTCCTGGGATTTTTGTTTTGGGGAAGACTATGGGTCATCCGTCTCAAATAACTGTCCTGGGATTTTTGTTTTGGGAAGACTATGGGTCATCCGTCTCAGATAACTGTCCTAGGATTTTTGTCTTGTGAAGACTATGGGTCATCTGTCTCAGATAACTGTCCTGGGATTTTTGTTTTGGAAAGACTATGGGTCATCCGTCTCAGATAACTGTCCTGGATTTTTGTTTTGGGAAGACTATGGGTCATTCGTCTCAGATAACTGTCCTGGAATTTTTGGCTTGCGAAGACTATGGGTCATCCGTCTCAGATAACTGTCCTGGGATTTTTGTTTTGGGAAGACTATGGGTCATTCGTCTCAGATAACTGTCCTGGGATTTTTTGGCTTGGGAAGACTATGGGTCATCTGTCTCAGATAACTGTCCTGGGATTTTTGTTTTGGGGAAGCCTATGGGTCATCCGTCTCAAATAACTGTCCTGGGATTTTTGTTTTGGGAAGACTATGGGTCATCCGTCTCAGATAACTGTCCTAGGATTTTTGTCTTGGGAAGACTATGGGTCATCTGTCTCAGATAACTGTCCTGGGATTTTTGTTTTGGAAAGACTATGGGTCATCCGTCTCAGATAACTGTCCTGGATTTTTGTTTGGGAAGACTATGGGTCATTCGTCTCAGATAACTGTCCTGGGATTTTTGGCTTGCGAAGACTATGGGTCATCCGTCTCAGATAACTGTCCTGGGATTTTTGTTTTGGGGAAGACTATGGGTCATCCGTCAGAGGCTAGCAAGGGTCTGGGCCGCCCAATACAACCCAGTACTTTTTTTAGTTTCCCGTCAAAATAAGGAAACAGGGAAATAAGGAAATTAGGACATAGGGAAATAGGGAAACAAGGGAATAACGAAAATAGCGGAATAAGAGAATAAGAAAACAGGGAAAAGGGTAACCTAAGTTCAATATTCTATACTCTAAGTCTCGTATTAGTATTGGTATTTGTAGATTTGGTTCAATTTACTTAAACTCGATTGCATTTTGGTGGTGGTGGTGGCGGAATACTTAATTCAATTTACTTAAACTCGATTGCAACAACTTGTGTAAGCGGCTATGCATATCCAAGGATATGATTTTAAGTGTATTTGCTTCAATTTGAGAAGAATGTAATGGAATACCACGCACGGTGTAATACGCAAGCTCCTTCCGCAGCCTCGAGACTTGCTTGGTGGCTCTCGGCGTCGACGTGTGCTGCTTCTTCGACCGCTTCAGCAGGACTTAGTGAGTTGGCGGTCGCGACGATGGAATCCTGCAAGAGCCTGAAGTGGGAAGTTCGACTGCTCGGCAGCAGCATCTTCTGGCATTCACGACTCTTTGTGTGCATGGGTAAAAAGTCTGAGTGGGTTTTGCGGAGCAGTGTTGCGGTACTGAGGCTGTGACACGAGCATTACGATGCTGGCGTTGTCCACCGCGCTGGTGATCTTCTTGGCTTCGGCGATCATCATCTCGGACGGTTGCGTGCTAGCATGTGGTTGTGCTAACATGTCTTCAAGCCGCCGTCCGTGCCTGGAGCGCGGCGTGTAATCGCTCTTGTCCGTTCGCGTGCTTGGCCAGCTTGTTCTGGACCTGGCTCTGTGGCATGGTGCAGCCGTGAGGTGTGGCGTGGCCTGGTCCTGCTTGACACGTCGTTTGTTGGCTGTCATGATGTCGCTGAAGCTCTTGGTCATGGGCCTGCGTCGGTGTACATGCATGTATCTGCATTTATGTGGTTTCTCGTTTATGCCTTCTGCTGCCAAGCCCAACCGGGTCGATTGGACTCCTCCTGCGCTGCGCTGAAACTGCTGCGGGCGCTCTGGAGCCAATCGTGGTGGGCAGGGACACTTGTGACGCGACTCATGGATTGCGCGGCTGACTGCACTTCGTTGCGGAGTTTGTCTTGGCTCGCCTGCCGCCTGCGTGGAGCATGACTCAGCTCGCGGTCCTTTCTTTCTTCTTTTCGCGTGACAGAGATTGGTCTATGTGGACTCGTGGTGGTGCTCGGAGATGTGTTAAGATTGGGTGTGCGTGTGTGTGTGTGTGTGTGCATGTGTGTGTGTGCATGAAAAGTCCTGATGTTCTCTGGACGGTTTTTGCGTTGCTCTGTTGCTCTGGAACTTGGCATGCCTTGGGATGATTTGCTTGCGTGTTCTGTTCTGATGTTGGCTTGGATTCTGGGGGGTGCGGGGGCATGTGCTGCGGTTGCTTGGGCCCGGCTTGCTGCTCACGACTAGGTCGCTGTCGTTCTCGGTTCCTTGGTCGGCGAGGACTTGCAGTCTTGTCTGACCTTTGAATTGTTGGGTCTGCGACGATCAAGTGTGGATCTTGGCGTGTCTGATCTGGATCACATTCAGCACGCTGCCGTCCTGCGCTCGCCGCTCTATCGATTTCTATGCTCGAACTTCGTGAATGCGAGGAGATGCCGGGCCTTCAGGTGCCTGAGGGATTTGAGCTGCTTTCTTTTGCGGACCAAGGTGCAATGTCGAAAGCCCATGAGTCTGGCCGCCTGCAGGGTTGGTGTTGGACTTAGGTCGACTCGGGGTTACAGCTTTGGCCTTCTGGGTGAAGTAAGCGAGGCTGATGTACTTGTGCACGCTGGTTTCGAGGATGCGTCCATTCAGTGTGGTGAGGATGAGGTCGATCTTCCTGCTGGGCATGTTTCTTTCGGGCTTTGATTTTGTTTGGTTCTGTTTGTTTCTGGAATCTGAGGGCGCTGCTGCTTCATGGCAAGATTGCGTCGAAGCGGGGGTGTGGGGGCTTGGCATTCGTTTTCGGGTGGTCTCGCCCTTCTTCTTGTACTGTTTGTTGTTGGTTGCTGGCTCCTGACATGTTGCTTGCATAGTGGCGAACTGTTTGAGGGACTGCTTTCGGCGGTTGCTACAGGTTAGAATTATGATGCAGCTACAGCATATGTGGCTTCATGTCTCCATTCAAGACTGTCCTCCGGGGGTGGCTCGAGCTCAACTTTCATCACAGCTGTGAGGGGGTTTGTATGTGCTGATACACATTGCTGGAGCGTGTTTGGATTGGGTGCTCGTTCATCTCGAACTCCTTTTTCTCATCGCGAGCATGAGCGTCGTCGTTGCCTAGGTTGCTTGGCTTCACCCTTGCGGTTGGCAGGTCCTGCGGCAGGCCTGCATGCGGCCACGTGAGTCCGGACCGTACTGCTATCGTTTAAACTGAACCTTGCCAAGGCAGCGGCCCACGCAGTCGCGAAGCAAAGCTCGAGCATCTCGATTGCCTGGCAATGGTGAGGGACAGATGGCGGGTGAGAGGAAAGGTTATGCAGAAGGAGAGAGAGAGTTCAGCTGGTCTTCAAGGGGAGGGGGGGGAGGACCACTCTATGTTTGAGGGCTTGTTGCTGGTGGGGCGGGGGACTTGCAGGTGTTTGATTCTTGTTTCTGGATCCGCTGTCCCGCCGTCGCGGTCGGTGGCGAGGCTCGCGGGGCATTCATCTGGCTCGCGGGAATGCTGACTGAGCGATGCTCAGACACGTCTGCTGGTAGGTTTCTTGTGAGACGAAGCAGCGCCAGTCTAGTAGTTTCAGAAAAACTGCAGCTGCTCGTTCCAGTTCCAGTCCGCTTGAGAGGCCTGTCAGAGCTGCCATCGTGGGCCATCGAATTGTCACATCTGCCAGCCACACGTAGCCCAGTGTGAACGCTGTGGCCCAGAGGCGGTGTAGGCTCAAAGGATGGAACACTTCTGGGGCAGCCTTCTGCAGACGCTGCAGAAGTGCGGTTGCAGTGACCAGAACGCTGCAGGGTAAGGGTGCCGCTCTGTCATGGTCTCGCGTGATGAGTTGCTGGTACAGATGTTGCAAATACTCTCGTAGTGGGACACTGGGCATGGTCGCCGACATAAAGGGCGTGCGACGTAGCCGGTGCCGAATCGCGGCAGCGGGGCTCGTCTCGAGCTGCCACGAGATTGTCGCGGCCTGGTTCAACATGTTTTCTGTCATCACGGCACAGCCTGCGGTCAGCTGCGCTGGCACCAACATGGCTGGATACGCAAGCCTCGGTGGCGGTCGTGGCTGCGCAACCTACCGGCAATGGATCGTTCTGCGGCTGACAGTGCACTTGGCTCGGGCGCATGTGATGGTGCTGAGCTGATGTTTTCCTTTGACTCTGGTGTCTGTTGTCGGAATCATACAAGTTACAAATGTGTTCACAGAGCCGGCGGATTGCTGGCGGCAGCTTGGCTTGCTTCGGCAAGGCTCTTCCCTCATCTGCACAAGGAACGGCAATTGCAGAGCTGAGGTCCGGGCATGCACACTTTGGTGTTTTCCGGGTGTAATGGTGATCGTACCTGCGCTGTTCCGCACATGTCGCATCGGTCTTGGTTCCTCTAGCTTTCAAACTGCAGAGAGGGCATCTTCGCCCTGAATGTGAGTGCAGAGAGAGGTGCATACCAGCACTACTAGACGCCTGGATTCCTCAACTGTGTCAGAGCCTGTCTGGTATAACAACGTCTTACAGCAGCTTGAAGGAGTCACGACGGGTTGAGGTTCAGCTTTTTGTAGCGTGAGTGGACAGTGTCAACGTATGTACTATTCGTTCTTGAATCCTTTATACTTTTCCCGTTTTACTTCTGCATTTCCTATTTTTCTCGCTGTCTGTGGTACCAGAACTCTTTCCTGCAGTTCTGTCCTTGCCTTCTCTTCTCCTCCGCTACTGTTTCGCGCGGAACTGTCAAGTGCGTCCGCTTTGCGTTGTAGAGAATATCTGCTTCGGGGCAGGAAGGGATGGTGGAATTCCGTGTCTCTTGCGCTTTCCGCGGCTCTCCCGATCTTTGGAACACATCAAGGTGCTCCAGGACGACCAGCCCCGTCTCCTGGGAGACGATGCTACCGTGATGTCCCACGTCACGGTCCCCGCTGGACATGCGCGATGCACCTAGACTTGCCGGGTGTGGATGCTGTGATGATGCACGATGACGCTCCGCTATGTGGCTGCTGAACCTGGTATGGGGTGCTACTTCGTTCTGATTCCTCTTTCTACATACGTCAAGGCGGCGGCCTCCGCTTCGGCGCGGCCCGGCGGCACTGGCTCGCTGCGCTTGCCGGGTGTAGCGAACCTTGGCCGACGGGTGCTGGTGGGGACATCATTGTGATGCTTCCTGAGGCTGCGGCGAGTCGGACCCGTTGGTTGGCGGCCCCGCGTCTTCGGGTCCGTGCGAGTAGCCGAGGTCCGGGCTCCAAGAGATGGCAGGATGCGACTTTGTTGCTTGCTTGTCGTGTGGAGCGGGTTTGGATTCCGAAAGTGCGTTTAAGGTCCGGGCGTCTCAGTGGCAGCCGCGAATTTCCGGAGTTTCAGGGTTCGGTGCTTTGCAGGCATGTCCGCGCTTTCTGTCTTATGCCCGGCATACTGCATGCTGCCACGCAAGGCTTACCATGCATGTGTACCTACACATAACCCCTTGCTGCATCGAATGGCTGCTGCGGCGTCGCAGGAATGTGCTTGCGCAAAGACCTGGTCATCTCTTGCGACTGTCTCTCTTGCTGCATGCTGTTGCACGAATGCCAAAGTGCGTGTCGTGTTCTGTGGCCTTTTTGTCCTGTGCGCGCCACGAGGTCGGTTCACATCTGCTGAGTCTGCCGCTTTGCACGAAGGCAGCCCAGGGATTGCGTCAGCTGTTCCTTCGCGACGAAGTCGAGGTGCACCTCTGGGTTGTCACGGTGTCGTCTGCAGTAATCTCCGCAGCGCCGCTAGATTTGCAGCCGGCCTGGAGCACGTTTTGGATCATGTCCAGGACCTGCGCTGGTCGCCACCACCGCTGCATGTGTTGGGATAGCGTCCCCCAGATCGTCCGAGTGATCCGGTCCGCCAGTTGGACCGCCTGCGGCGCAGACGCATGTCTGATCGGGGTGCTTGCTTGTCGTTCAAAGGCCTGCTGTCGTAGCGGATGACATCGATACAGCTGCCTTTCTTCGGCAGTCAGCTTGTCGTCTTCTCCGGTACACACCAGTTTGACCTGGCGGCAGTGGCATGATGCGCGGCTGAGGTCAAGTTGCTGCGGTTCGTCCTAGCCTCCTGGAGGCTGCGTGCAGGCAGCGCCAAGTACTTGCCGAGCAGCGCCAGCAGTCGAAGCTCCTGCCGAAACAAGCCGATGCTAGATGATTCCTTGAGGAATGCAGGACAACACACACACGCACGTGCAGAGAATGGCACACATGTCCGTTGCCTTTGCGGCGAAGCGCGGTCGTGCCATGCCAGTGCCGTGACGAATCAAGGATGCGTGCCGGGCTCTTTGGCTGAAAGCTGCTGGAGCCGAAACGCTGCTGGGTTTGAAGGCGGATCTGCCTAGTTTGTTGTGCAGCTGTTGCGTGCTCGCTCCCGTGACCTGGCGGAACTGTAGGCGTGTTGTAGTAGCCTTGCTATAAAGGCGAGGCCCGGGGTTGTTCAGTGCATGGAACTTCTGTGAGTGCTCCAAGGCTTCGCCGCCTAGCTCTGCCTTCAGCATGTTGAGATTCGACTTTCCGTGGACGAGGCAGGTCTAACCGCGGACTACTGTGATGTTCATTCGTACTTGAACCCGGATCTCGCAGTCGGCTGAAAGGGTTTAGATTCCCAGCGAAGTTAAGCTCCTTTTTTTTTGTGGCAGCATTGTATGGGATCGCTGCTGAAGCGAAATCCGCGATGGGACAGTTGTTTACTCTCCCACGTCGTTCGTGGCTGCGTGAGATCGTCGCCTTTTGACCTGCGAGAACCGGATTATGCAAGACGTTTGCCCGGGCTGGCTGATGCGAACACACTGAGCGGCGTGCGGACGGCTCTGTCCTTGTCTAGGTCGTGTCTGGCTTGTTCCGATCGGATCGCATGACACTGCTTTCTCTGAGAGCAGGGCTCTGTTTCGGAGGATGACTCTTCCGACTCTTCCGTAGAGAACCACCTGGACAGTGAAACCGCGAGTAGTTGGAGTACGCCTCGGGGCAAGCCGTGCATCGGAACCGAGGTTTGCGCTCAGGATCGCTGCCGGAGTTGTCCTTCAGGAGCAGGACTTGGATCTCGGGATGGGTCCTTGCCAGGTCTCCTACCACGGGTTCTGTTTGGGATAACGATGCGACGCATGGCCCTGCAAGCATGGCAGGGCGGCCAAAGCAGATGGCCGCCTCTTAAGACCTTGCCGGTGCGTCGGTCCGTGACTGCCAGTTCCAGGTATTCTCGCAATCGTCCTGGTTTCGTACAAGAAGAGCGTCCTTTCTGGTTTTTTAGGCTCCCGGGGCTCAGGCTCCAATGCTTTTCCGCAAACGCGGGTATGGTATCGTACACCGCGGTGTCTCGGTCCACTTGAATCGCACTCAACGAGGGCCTTGTCAGAGCGGATGCTGCTTGCGCCCGGCCTGGAACTCGACATATTCACCACCGAGTCCCAAGAAGAGCTTGACCGTCTTGCTGGTCCTGTCAACACAGATGTCGGAATCGCAGCAGACGCCGGCGAGCTGAAGTCTACTGCTGTTTCTCGGGGCTGGGCGCTGCCGTGTTGCGTTTCTTTGATTCGACGGCCTCGGCAGCAAGCGGTCGATCCGGGTATGCAAGCTTTTGCAAGCCGACTTTTCCCGAGGAAGCTGCCATGCTGGTCCTGTAGCACGAGAAGGCTTGACGCCGGCTCGAGTCCTCGATCGTACTATTCCTGCATCAGCTGGAGCCGGACACTGCTGCCTTTGGGTGTGGGTGCTTCTTCTCCTTGGACAAACGGGGCTGTTGCTTTTTCAGAATCTGGCTGTGGGCTTCTTTGCGAGCGATGCGGCTGGTTCGTTCCTTTTGCGTGGCGGGCGTGCGAGACGAGCTTAAGTCCACGCACCATGACAAGATCGGCTTGGTGGCATGTGTTCCGTGCCGACTGCGGCTTCTCGGCACTTTGCCATTGCGGCCTTGTCCTTGTTCAAAGGCTGGCTTTGTCGCCTGACGCTCAGGGCTTAAGAGGCTTGGCTTCAGTCGTGCGAATGGCCCTGACCACTCGACCTTTGGCTCCTTTTCTTCCTTGCTTGCTTCTTGTCTTGTTGTTGCTTGCTTCGGCTCTTTGTTCTGCTACTGTCTTTGCTTCGCTGACAGCGTTTCGACTCCAAAGGCACTGAAGCTGTTTCTCACCCAGGGCTCGGCCGTCGCGTTGGTGCAGGCGTTGTAGGACCTGGACATGCTGTAATTTGATTGCTTCGGATTTGTTTTGTTGTCGGAGCAGGACATGCTTTAGCTTTTCTGGATTCCAGGGTGCGTAGTGGTCGGAGACGCCGTCACGCCGGTTGTAGTTCTCCTTCCTGCTCGCCTGGGTTTCGGATGCTTGTGCGAAAACACCAAGGAAAGGCTGAAGGCATGGAGGGATGTTCTAGGTTGAAACATGCTGTATCGTGGATGCTGAAGCCAAGAGCTGCTTTTCTGGTGTGTCTTCGCCTGAGTCGGGTCAGTAGTTGGGGCTGCTGCTGTCGCCACCATGTGCTGAACTGCCCCAGGTCACGAAGGAGCCGTTCTCGAGGATGGCCGCAAACGCTTCTTGGGAGGCTTGGAGGTGTTGAACTCCGTTGGGCCCTTTGTGGCCACCGCCTGGCAGAATTCCCCAGGTGATGATAGAGCCGTCTTCCAGAACTGCGGCGAAGGCGCGATCGGTGGCCTGCAACTGCTTCACTCCTTTCAGCTTGTCTTGGACTGTGCGGCTGTCGCCACCCGTGCCGGGGCAGACCCACGTCACCACGGATCCGTCGACGAGGATGGCCGCGAAGGCTGTCTCGGAGGCTTGGATGGCTC
>CAJNDT010004706.1:0-11980 GCA_905221615.1 Symbiodinium sp. CCMP2592
TCGAGATGTTTCGTGTGGTTTCGTGTGGCAAGGGCAGTACTCGAGATGGTTCGTGTGGTTTCGTGTGGCCAGGGCAGTACTCGAGATGTTTCGTGTGGTTTCGTGTGGCCAGGGCAGTACTCGAGATGTGTAGTGTGGTTCGTGTGGCCAGGGCAGTACTCGAGATGTTTCGTGTGGTTTCGTGTGGCCAGGGCAGTACTCGAGATGTTTCGTGTGGTTTCGTGTGGCCAGGGCAGTACTCGAGATGTGTAGTGTGGTTTCGTGTGGCCAGGGCAGTACTCGAAGATGTTTCGTGTGGTTTCGTGTGGCCAGGGCAGTACTCGAGATGTGTCGTGTGGTTTCGTGTGGCCAGGGCAGTACTCGAGATGTGTAGTGTGGTTTCGTGTGGCCAGGGCAGTACTCGAGATGTGTCGTTTGGTTTCGTGTGGCCAGGGCAGTACTCGAGATGTTTCGCGTGGTTTCGTGTGGCCAGGGCAGTACTCGAGATGTGTCGTGTGGTTTCGTGTGGCCAGGGCAGTACTCGAGATGTTTCGTGTGGTTTCGTGTGGCCAGGCAGTACTCGAGATGTGTAGTGTGGTTTCGTGTGGCCAGGGCAGTACTCGAGATGTGTCGTGTGGTTTCGTGTGGCCAGGGCAGTACTCGAGATGTGTCGTGTGGTTTCGTGTGGCCAGGGCAGTACTCGAGATGTTTCGTGTGGTTTCGTGTGGCCAGGGCAGTACTCGAGAAGTGTCGTGTGGTTTCGTGTGGCCAGGGCAGTACTCGAGATGTTTCGTGTGGTTTCGTGTGGCCAGGGCAGTACTCGAGATGTGTAGTGTGGTTCGTGTGGCCAGGGCAGTACTCGAGATGTTTCGTGTGGTTTCGTGTGGCCAGGGCAGTACTCGAGATGTGTACCCCCCTCCGTTTGGTTTTCGTGGTGGGCTCTCCAACGTTGGAGTAGGAGCGTGCCCTAGTAGGGGGCTGCTTACTCCAACGTTGGAGTAGGAGCGTGCCCTAGTAGGGGGCTGCTTACTCCAACGTTGGAGTCGGAGCGTGCCCTTGTAGGGGGCTGCTTACTCCAACGTTGGAGTAGGAGCGTGCCCTAGTAGGGGGCTGCTTACTCCAACGTTGGAGTAGGAGCGTGCCCTAGTAGGGGGCTGCTTACTCCAACGTTGGAGTAGAAGCGTGCCTAGTAGGGGGCTGCTTACTCCAACGTTGGAGTAGAAGCGTGCCCTAGTAGGGGGCTGCTTACTCCAACGTTGTAGTAGGAGCGTGCCCTTGTAGGGGGCTGCTTACTCCAACGTTGGAGTAGGAGCGTGCCCTAGTAGGGGGCTGCTTACTTGACTCGTGGATAAAGCGTCCCCTAGTAGTGGCTGTTTGAGTAGGAGCGGTGCCCTATAGGGCTTCTTCTCCAGCGTTGTAGTAGGAGCGTGCCCTAGTAGGGGGCTGCTTACTCCAACGTTGGAGTAGGAGCGTGCCCTAGTAGGGGGCTGCTTACTCCAACGTTGGAGTAGAAGCTTGCCCTAGTAGGGGGCTGCTTACTCCAACGTTGGAGTAGAAGCGTGCCCTAGTAGGGGGCTGCTTACTCCAACGTTGGAGTAGGAGCGTGCCCTAGTAGGGGGCTGCTTACTTGAACGTTGGAGTGAAAGCGTGCCCTAGTAGGGGGCTGCTTACTCCAACGTTGGAGTAGAAGCGTGCCCTAGTAGGGGGCTGCTTACTCCAACGTTGGAGTAGGAGTGTGCCCTAGTGGGGGGCTGCTTACTCCAACGTTGGAGTAGAAGCGTGCCCTAGTAGGGGGCTGCTTACTCCAACGTTGGAGTAGGAGCGTGCCCTAGTAGGGGGCTGCTTACTCCAACGTTGGAGTAGGAGCGTCCTTGTAGGGGGCTGCTTACTCCAACGTTGGAGTAGGAGCGTGCCCTAGTAAGGGGGCTGCTTACTTGAACGGTGGAGTGAAAGCGTGCCCTAGTAGGGGGCTGCTTACTCCAACGTTGGAGTAGGAGCGTGCCCTAGTAGGGGGCTGCTTACTCCAACGTTGGAGTAGGAGCGTGCCCTAGTAGGGGGCTGCTTACTCCAACGTTGAGTAGGAGCGTGCCCGGAGTAGAAGCGGGCCCTAGTAGGGGGCTGCTTACTCCAACGTTGGAGTAGAAGCGTGCGCTAGTGGGGGGCTGCTTACTCCAACGTTGGAGTAGGAGCGTGCCCTAGTAGGGGGCTGCTTACTCCAACGTTGGAGTAGGAGCGTGCCCTAGTAGGGGGCTGCTTACTCCAACGTTGGAGTTATTGAGCGTGCCCTAGTAGGGCTGCTTACTTGGACGGTGGCGTAAAGCGTGCCCTAGTAGGTGTCTGCTTACTCCAACGTTGGAGTAGAAGCGTGCCCTAGTAGGGGGCTGCTTACTCCAACGTTGGAGTAGGAGCGTGCCCTAGTAGGGGGCTGCTTACTCCAACGTTGGAGTGGGAGTGTGCCCTAGTAGGGGGCTGCTTACTCCAACGTTGGAGTAGGAGCGTGCCCTAGTAGGGGGCTGCTTACTCCAACGTTGGAGTAGAAGCGTGCCCTAGTATGGGGCTGCTTACTCCAACGTTGGAGTAGAAGCGTGCCCGTACGGGTCTGCTTACTGAACGTGGAGTGAAAAGGCGTGGCCCTATTAGGGCTGCTTACTCCAACGTTGGAGTAGGAGGGTGCCCTAGTAGGGGGCTGCTTACTCGAACGTTGGAGTAGGAGCGTGCCCTAGTAGGGGGCTGCTTACTCCAACGTTGGAGTAGGAGCGTGCCCTAGTAGGGGGCTGCTTACTCCAACGTTGGAGAAGGAGCGTGCCCTAGTAGGGGGCTGCTTACTCCAACGTTGGAGTAGGAGCGTGCCCTAGTAGGGGGCTGCTTACTCCAACGTTGGAGTAGGAGCGTGCCCTAGTAGGGGCTGCTTACTCCAACGTTGGAGTAGGAGCGTGCCCTAGTAGGGGGCTGCTTACTCCAACGTTGGAGTAGGAGCGTGCCCTAGTAGGGGGCTGCTTACTCCAACGTTGGAGTAGGAGCGTGCCCTAGTAGGGGGCTGCTTACTCCAACGTTGGAGTAGGAGCGTGCCCTAGTAGGTGGCTGCTCACTCCAACGTTGGAGTAGGAGCGTGCCCTAGTAGGGGGCTGCTTACTCCAACGTTGGAGTAGGAGCGTGCCCTAGTAGGGGGCTGCTTACTCCAACGTTGGAGTAGAAGCGTGCCCTAGTAGGGGGCTGCTTACTCCAACGTTGGAGTAGGAGCGTGCCCTAGTAGGGGGCTGCTTACTCCAACGTTGGCGTAGGAGCGTGCCCTAGTAGGGGGCTGCTTACTCCAACGTTGGAGTAGAAGCGTGCCCTAGTAGGGGGCTGCTTACTCCAACGTTGGAGTAGAAGCGTGCCCTAGTAGGGGGCTGCTTACTCCACGTTGGAGTAGGAGCGTGCCCTAGTAGGGGGCTGCTTACTCCAGCGTTGGAGTAGAAGCGTGCCCTAGTAGGGGGCTGCTTACTCCAACGTTGGAGTAGGAGCGTGCCCTAGTAGGGGGCTGCTTACTCCAACGTTGGAGTAGGAGCGTGCCCTAGTAGGGGTCTGCTTACTCCAACGTTGGAGTAGAAGCGTGCCCTAGTAGGGGGCTGCTTACTCCAACGTTGGAGTAGAAGCGTGCCCTAGTAGGGGGCTGCTTACTCCAACGTTGGAGTAGGAGCGTGCCCTAGTAGGGGGCTGCTTACTCCAACGTTGGAGTAGAAGCGTGCCCTAGTAGGGGGCTGCTTACTCCAACGTTGGAGTAGAAGCGTGCCCTAGTAGGGGGCTGCTTACTCCAACGGTGGAGTAGGAGCGTGCCCTAGTAGGGGGCTGCTTACTCCAACGTTGGAGTAGGAGCGTGCCCTAGTGGGGGGCTGCTTACTCCAACGTTGGAGTAGAAGCGTGCCCTAGTAGGGGGCTGCTTACTCCAACGTTGGAGTAGGAGCGTGCCCTAGTAGGGGGCTGCTTACTCCAACGTTGGAGGAGGAGCGTGCCCTGGTAGGGGGCTGCTTACTCCAACGTTGGAGTAGGAGCGTGCCCTAGTAGGGGGCTGCTTACTCCAACGTTGGAGTAGAAGCGTGCCCTAGTAGGGGGCTGCTTACTCCAACGTTGGAGTAGGAGCGTGCCCTAGTAGGGGGCTGCTTACTCCAACGTTGGACTAGGAGCGTGCCCTAGTAGGGGGCTGCTTACTCCAACGTTGGAGTAGGAGCGTGCCCTAGTAGGGGGCTGCTTACTCCAACGGTGGAGTAGAAGCGTGCCCTAGTAGGGGGCTGCTTACTCCAACGTTGGAGTAGAAGCGTGCCCTAGTAGGGGGCTGCTTACTCCAACGGTGGAGTAGGAGCGTGCCCTAGGAGGGGGCTGCTTACTCCAACGTTGGAGTAGAAGCGTGCCCTAGTAGGGGGCTGCTTACTCCAACGTTGGAGTAGGAGCGTGCCCTAGTAGGGGGCTGCTTACTCCAACGTTGGAGTAGAAGCGTGCCCTAGTAGGGGGCTGCTTACTTGAACGGTGGAGTGAAAGCGTGCCCTAGTAGGGGGCTGCTTACTCCAACGTTGGAGTAGGAGCGTCCCCTAGTAGGGGGCTGCTTACTCCAACGTTGGAGTAGGAGCGTGCCCTAGTAGGGGGCTGCTTACTCCAACGTTGGAGTAGGAGCGTGCCCTAGTAGGGGTCTGCTTACTCCAACGTTGGAGTAGGAGCGTGCCCTAGTAGGGGGCTGCTTACTCCAACGTTGGAGTAGGAGCGTGCCCTAGTAGGGGGCTGCTTACTCCAACGTTGGAGTAGGAGCGTGCCCTAGTAGGGGGCTGCATACTCCAACGTTGGAGTCGGAGCGTGCCCTAGTAGGGGGCTGCTTACTCCAACGTTGGAGTAGAAGCGTGCCCTTAGTAGGGGGGCTTACTCCAACGTGGAGTAGGAGCGCTGCCTAGCAGGGAGCTGCATTTACTCACAAACGTTGGCGTAGGAGCGTGCCCTAGTAGGGGGATGCTCTACTCCAACGTTGGAGTTAGAAGCGTGCCCTAGTAGGGGGCTGCTTACTCGATCGTTGGAGTAGAAGCGTGCCCTAGTAGGGGGCTGCTTACTCCAACGTTGGAGTAGGAGCGTGCCCTAGTAGGGGGCTGCTTACTCCAACGTTGGAGTAGAAGCGTGCCCTAGTAGGGGGCTGCTTACTCCCACGTTGGAGTAGGAGCGTGCCCTAGTAGGGGGCTGCTTACTCCAACGTTGGAGTAGGAGCGTGCCCTAGTAGGGGGCTGCTTACTCCAACGTTGGAGTAGGAGCGTGCCCTAGTAGGGGGCTGCTTACTCCAACGTTGGAGGCTGCTTACTCCAACGTTAGAGTAGGAGCGTGCCCTAGGTGGGCTGCTTACTTGAACGGTGGAGTGAAAGCGTGCCCTAGTAGGGGGCTGCTTACTCCAACGTTGGAGTAGAAGCGTGCCCTAGTAGGGGGCTGCTTACTCCAACGTTGGAGTAGGAGCGTGCCCTAGTAGGGGGCGGCTTACTCCAACGTTGGAGTAGGAGCGTGCCCTAGTAGGGGGCTGCTTACTTGAACGGTGGAGTGAAAGCTTGCCCTAGTAGGGGGCTGCTTACTCCAACGTTGGAGTAGGAGCGTGCCCTAGTAGGGGGCTGCTTACTCCAACGTTGGAGTAGGAGCGTGCCCTAGGAGGGGGCTGCTTACTCCAACGTTGGAGTAGGAGCGTGCCCTAGGAGGGGGCTGCTTACTCCAACGTTGGAGTAGGAGCGTGCCCTAGTAGGGGGCTGCTTACTCCAACGTTGGAGTAGGAGCGTGCCCTAGTAGGGGGCTGCTTACTCCAACGTTGGAGTAGAAGCGTGCCCTAGTAGGGGGCTGCTTACTCCAACGTTGGAGTAGGAGCGTGCCCTAGTAGGGTAGGGGGCTGCTTACTCCAACGTTGGAGTAGGAGCGTGCCCTAGTATGGGGCTGCTTACTCGAACGGTGGAGTGAAAGCGTGCCCTAGTAGGGGGCTGCTTACTCCAACGTTGGAGTAGAAGCGTGCCCTAGTAGGGGGCTGCTTACTCCAACGTTGGAGTAGGAGCGTGCCCTAGTAGGGGGCTGCTTACTCCAACGTTGGAGTAGGAGCGTGCCCTAGGAGGGGGCTGCTTACTCCAACGTTGGAGTAGGAGCGTGCCCTAGTAGGGGGCTGCTTACTCCAACGTTGGAGTAGGAGCGTGCCCTAGTAGGGGGCTGCTTACTCCAACGTTGGAGTAGGAGCGTGCCCTAGTAGGGGGCTGCTTACTCCAACGTTGGAGTAGAAGCGTGCCCTAGTAGGGGGCTGCTTACTCCAACGTTGGAGTAGGAGCGTGCCCTAGTAGGGGCTGCTTACTCCAACGTTGGAGTAGAAGCGTGCCCTAGTAGGGGGCTGCTTACTCCAACGTTGGAGTAGGAGCGTGCCCTAGTAGGGGGCTGCTTACGTAAACGGTGGAGTAGAAGCGTGCCCTAGTTGGGCTGCTTACTTGAACGGTGGAGTGAAAGCTGCCCTAGTCAGTGGCTGCTTACTCCAACGTGGAGTATCAGCGTGCCCTAGTATGGGCTGCTTTACTCAAACTTTGGAGTAGGCGCGTGCCCTAGTAGGGGGCTGCTTACTCCAACGTTGGAGTAGAAGCGTGCCCTAGTAGGGGGCTGCTTACTCCAACGTTGGAGTAGGAGCGTGCCCTAGTATGGGGCTGCTTACTCCAACGTTGGAGTAGAAGCGTGCCCTAGTAGGGGGCTGCTTACTCCAACGTTGGAGTAGGAGCGTGCCCTAGTAGGGGGCTGCTTACTCCAACGTTGGAGTAGGAGCGTGCCCTAGTAGGGGGCTGCTTACTCCAACGGTGGAGTAGGAGCGTGCCCTAGTAGGGGGCTGCTTACTCCAACGTTGGAGTAGGAGCGTGCCCTAGTAGGGGGCTGCTTACTCCAACGTTGGAGTAGGAGCGTGCCCTAGTAGGGGGCTGCTTTCTTCAACGTTGGAGTAGGAGCGTGCCCTAGTAGGGGGCTGCTTACTTGAACGGTGGAGTGAAAGCGTGCCCTAGTAGGGGGCTGCTTACTCCAACGTTGGAGTAGAAGCGCGCCCTAGCAGGGGGCTGCTGACTCCAACGTTGGAGTAGGAGCGTGCCCTAGTAGGGGGCCGCTTACTCCCACGTTGGAGTAGGAGCGTGCCCTAGTAGGGGGCTGCTTACTCCAACGTTGGAGTAGAAGCGTGCCCTAGTAGGGGGCTGCTTACTCCAACGTTGGAGTAGGAGCGTGCCCTAGTAGGGGGCTGCTTACTCCAACGTTGGCGTAGGAGCGTGCCCTAGTAGGGGGCTGCTTACTCCAACGTTGGAGTAGAAGCGTGCCCTAGTAGGTGGCTGCTTACTCCAACGTTGGAGTAGGAGCGTGCCCTAGTAGGGGGCTGCTTACTCCAACGTTGGAGTAGGAGCGTGCCCTAGTAGGGGGCTGCTTACTCCAACGTTGGAGTAGGAGCGTGCCCTAGTAGGGGGCTGCTTACTTGAACGGTGGAGTGAAAGCGTGCCCTAGTAGGGGGCTGCTTACTCCAACGTTGGAGTAGAAGCGGGCCCTAGTAGGGGGCTGCTTACTCCAACGTTGGAGTAGGAGCGTGCCCTAGTAGGGGGCTGCTTACTCCAACGTTGGAGTAGGAGCGTGCCCTAGTAGGGGGCTGCTTACTCCAACGTTGGAGTAGGAGCGTGCCCTAGTAGGGTGCTGCTTACTCCAACGTTGGAGTGGGAGCGTGCCCTAGTAGGGGGCTGCTTACTCCAACGTTGGAGTAGGAGCGTGCCCTAGTAGGGGGCTGCTTACTCCAACGTTGGAGTAGGATCGTGCCCTAGTAGGGGGCTGCTTACTCCAACGTTGGAGTAGAAGCGTGCCCTAGTAGGGGGCTGCTTACTTGAACGGTGGAGTGAAAGCGTGCCCTGTATGGGCTGCTTACTCCAACGTTGGAGTAAAGGAGCGTGGCCAGTATAAAAAAAAAGTAGGGGCTGCTTAACTCCAACGTTTTTGGAGTAAAGGAGCGTGCCCTAGTAGGGGGCTGCTTACTCCAACGTTGGAGTAGGAGCGTGCCCTTGGTCGGGGGCTGCTTACTCCAACGTTGGAGTAGGAGCGTGCCCTAGTAAGGGGCTGCTTACTTGAACGGTGGAGTGAAAGCGTGCCCTAGTAGGGGGCTGCTTACTCCAACGTTGGAGTAGAAGCGTGCCCTATAGGGGGCTGCTTACTCCAACGTTGGAGTAGGAGCGTGCCCTAGTAGGGGGCTGCTTACTCCAACGTTGGAGTAGGAGCGTGCCCTAGTAGGGGGCTGCTTACCCAACGTTGGAGTAGGAGCGTGCCCTAGTAGGGGGCTGCTTACTCCAACGTTGGAGTAGGAGCGTGCCCTAGTAGGGGGCTGCTTACTCCAACGGTGGGGTAGCAGCGTGCCCTAGTAAGGTGGCTCTTCCTCCAACGTGGAGTACTAAGCGTGCCCCTAGTATGGTCTGCTGACTGAACCCGTGGAGTGAAAAGCGTGCCCTAGTAGGGGGCTGCTTACTCCAACGTTGGAGTAGGAGCATGCCCTAGTAAGAAGCTGCTTACTCCAACGTTGGAGTAGGAGCGTGCCCTAGTAGGGGGCTGCTTACTCCAACGTTGGAGTAGGAGCGTGCCCTAGTAGGGGCTGCTTACTTGAACGGTGGAGTGAAAGCGTGCCCTAGTAGGGGGCTGCTTACTCCAACGTTGGAGTAGAAGCGTGCCCTTGTAGGGGGCTGCTTACTCCAACGTTGGAGTAGGAGCGTGCCCTAGTAGGGGGCTGCTTACTCCAACGTTGGAGTAGGAGCGTGCCCTAGTAGGGGGCTGTTTACTCCAACGTTGGAGTAGGAGCGTGCCCTATTAGGGGCCTGCTTACTCCAACGTTGGAGTAGAAGCGTGCCCTAGTAGGGGGCTGCTTACTCCAACGTTGGAGTAGGAGCGTGCCCTAGTAGGGGGCTGCTTACACCAACGTTGGAGTAGGAGCGTGCCCTAGTAGGGGGCTGCTTACTCCAACGTTGGAGTAGAAGCGTGCCCTAGTAGGGGGCTGCTTACTCCAACGTTGGAGTAGTAGCGTGCCCTAGTGGGGGGCTGCTTACTCCAACGTTGGAGTAGGAGCGTGCCCTAGTAGGGGGCTGCTTACTCCAACGTTGGAGTAGGAGCGTGCCCTAGTAGGGGGCTGCTTACTCCAACGTTGGAGTAGGAGCGTGCCCTAGTAGGGGGCTGCTTCCTCCAACGTTGGAGTAGAAGCGTGCCCTAGTAGGGGGCTGCTTACTTGAACGGTGGAGTGAAAGCGTGCCCTAGTAGGGGGCTGCTTACTCCAACGTTGGAGTAGAAGCGCGCCCTAGCAGGGGGCTGCTTACTCCAACGTTGGAGTAGGAGCGTGCCCTAGTAGGGGGCTGCTTACTCCCACGTTGGAGTAGGAGCGTGCCCTAGCAGGGGGCTGCTTACTCCAACGTTGGAGTAGGAGCGTGCCCTAGTAGGGGGCTGCTTACTCCAACGTTGGAGTAGGAGCGTGCCCTAGTATGGGGCTGCTTACTCCAACGTTTTTGCGTGCCTAGTAGGGGCTGCTTTACTTCCAACGGTTGGAGTAGGATCGTGGCCCTAGTCGGGGCTGCTTACTTGAACTGTCGAGTGAAAAGCGTGCCCTAGTAGGGGGCTGCTTACTGCAACGTTGGAGTAGGAGCATGCCCTAGTAGGGGGCTGCTTACTTGAACGGTGGAGTGAAAGCGTGCCCTAGTAGGGGGCTGCTTACTCCAACGTTGGAGTAGGAGCGGGCCCTAGTAGGGGGCTGCTTACTCCAACGTTGGAGTAGGAGCGTGCCCTAGTAGGGGGCTGCTTACTTGAACGGTCGAGTGAAAGCGTGCCCTAGTAGGGGCTGCTTACTCCAACGTTGGAGTAGAAGCGTGCCCCAGTAGGGGGCTGCTTACTCCAACGTTGGAGTAGGAGCGTGCCCTAGTAGGGGGCTGCTTACTCCAACGTTGGAGTAGGAGCGTTCCCTAGTAGAAGGCTGCTTACTCCAACGTTGGAGTAGAAGCGTGCCGGGCTGCTTACTCCAACGTTGGAGTAGGAGCGTGCCCTAGTAGGGGGCTGCTTACTTGAACGGTGGAGTGAAAGCGTGCCCTAGTAGGGGGCTGCTTACTCCAACGTTGGAGTAGGAGCGTGCCCTAGTAGGGGGCTGCTCAACGCCACACGTTGGAGTAGGAGCGTGCCAAAGTAAGGGGGGCTGCTTACTCCAACGTTGGAGTAGGAGCGTGCCCTAGTAGGGGGCTGCTTACTCCCAAACGTTGGACAATGGAATCGTGCCCTAGTAGGGGGCTGCTTACTTGAACGGTGGAGTAAAAGTGTGCCCTAGTAGGGGGCTGCTTACTCCAACGTTGGAGTAGAAGCGTGCCCTAGTAGGGGGCTGCTTACTCCAACGTTGGAGTAGGAGCGTGCCCTAGTAGGGGGCTGCTTACTTGAACGGTGGAGTGAAAGCGTGCCCTAGTAGGGGGCTGCTTACTCCAACGTTGGTGTAGAAGCGTGCGGCTACTCGTCAAGGTGCTGCTTAACCTCCAACGGTTGGAGTATGTCCTAGCGTGCCCTAGTAGGGGGCTGCTTACTCCAACGGTGGAGTAGGAGCGTGCCCTAGTAGGGGGCTGCTTACTCCAACGTTGGAATAGGAGCGTGCCCTAGTAGGGGGCTGCTTACTTGAACGGTGGAGTAAAAGCGTGCCCTAGTAGGGGGCTGCTTACTCCAACGTTGGAGTAGAAGCGTGCCCTAGTAGGGGGCTGCTTACTCCAACGTTGGAGTAGGAGCGTGCCCTAGTAGGGGGCTGCTTACTCCAACGTTGGAGTAGAAGCGTGCCCTAGTCGTTGGAGTAGGAGCGTGCCCTAGTATAGGGGGCTGCTTACTCCAACGTTGGAGTAGGAGCGTGCCCTAGTAGGGGGCTGCTTACCTTGAATGGGGGTTTGCTAAACTTAAAGCCAAATTTCCGGGATTTTGGGGTGGGCGTTTTGGGTGACAAATTCTGTTCATAGAATAGCGTTTTTATTAGGCCGGAGGGCCGATCTCGAGCTCCTCCCCATTCTGGGCCTAAAATACAAACGGAACTGGTGCAGATTCGGGCCTAAACCATAAAATAATTAAAGCCAAATTTCCTGGATTTTTGGGTGGGCGTTTTGGCTAACAAATTCTGTTCATAGAATAGCGTTTTTATTAGGCCGGAGGGCCGATCTCGAGGTACCCCCTATTCTGGGCCTAGAATACAGACCGAACTGGTGCAGATCCGGGCTTAAACCATAAACGTTTAGGGTTTAGCGTTTAAAGCAAAATTTCCTGGATTTTGGGGTGGGCGTTTTGGGTGACAAATTCTGTTCATAGAATAGCCTTTTTATTAGGCCGGAGGGCCGATCTCGAGGTTCCTTCCATTCTGGGCTTAAAATACAAACGGAACTGGTGCAGATTCGGGCCTAAACCATAAACGTTTAGGGTTTAGCGTCACGCGAATAAAGCTCCTGCCGGGGGAGAGGGAGGGGTGAGGATTTTTGTTGGGGGGGGGGAGGGGGGCGAGGGGGCGGATGGAAGGGGGGATCGGGCCAACACGATCCGGGCATATACCATATTATAACACTTAAACACCCCAAATTGTAGCACTAAAACAACAAAACAACTTTAAAAAAAAACATGTGTAGGGGGGTGTCTTAATTTCAAAAAAGAAAGAGCCCAAATAAATTATTGTTTAATACTTTTCGTTTTGCGTTGTCTCAAACCCTTATGTCTAAATTTCAAACCCTCAAAACCCTAATGCCTAAATGTAAGTGGTGGCCTTGCCACAAGTTTCATGTGTGCCAGATGACAAGATGCTGGCCCTGGCAACACCGTTGATACTTTGAAACAGATCAAAGTGCTGCAGAGGCTCTAGCAAGGGTCTGGGCCGCCCCACCTTCACCAGCACACAGAGGGGCCTTGCCTGTCCTTTCAGAGGCTCTAGCAAGGGTCTGGGCCGCCCAATACAACCCAGCACAGCCCTGTCAGATCCTTCCAAGAGGAA
>CAJNDT010004707.1:0-11976 GCA_905221615.1 Symbiodinium sp. CCMP2592
GTGCGTGGTCTCAGTCGAAGAAGGCGGAGGCAGGGACGAGGCCGGAGCACTTATCCTCACCCAATATGGGGTCCCAGGTGCGTGGTCTCAGCCCGAAGAAGGCGACGAGGCCGGAGCGCTTTTCCTCAACCACTATGTTCCAGGCGCGTGCTCGGAGGCGGGAGCGCTTATCCTCAACCAATATGGGGTCCCAGGTGCGTGCTCTCGCGGACCAGGCCGGCGCAATATGGGGTTCCAGGCGCGTGGTCTCAGCCCGAAGAAGGCGGAGGCGGGGACGAGGCCGGAGCTGGGGTCCCAGGTGCGTGCTCGGCAGGGACGAGGACGGAGCGCTTATCCTCAACCAATATGGGGTCCCAGGTGCGAAAGCGGAGGCGGGGACGAGGCCGGAGCGCTTATCCTCGACCAACGTGGAGTCCCAGGTACGCGATCTCGGCCCGAAGAAGGTGAAGGTGGGGACGAGGGCGGAGCACTTATCCTCAACCGATATGGGCTCCTAGGTGCGTGCCCTACCGCAGCGTGCAGCAGTGCCAGGTGCTTGAAGCCAGAAGAAGGCGAGCTTCAAGAGGAGGCGACAACAAGCTCGAAGGACTTACTCTCAGAAGACGTTCTCGGCGCGTGGTCTCAACCTGAAGAAGACAGAGGCGGCGACAAGGCCGGATCGCCTATCCTCAACTGTCATGGGTTCCCAGGTTCGTGGTCTGGAGAGAACAGAAGCCGAGACCAGGCCGGAGTGCCTATCCTCAGTCAATATGGGGTCCCAGGTGCGCGGTCTCAACTTGAAGAGGATGGAGGCGGGAACCAGGCCGGAGCACTTCTCCTCAACCAATATCGGGTCCGAGGTGCGTGGTCTCACCTCGAACAGGACGGAGGCGAGGAGAGGCCGGAGTGCCTATCCTCAACCAAGATAGGGTCCCAGGTGCATGGTTTCATCTTGGAGAAAAGAGAAAGGACGAGGCCTCAACCAATATGAGGTCCGAGGTGCGTGACCCCAGCAAAAAGACGACGCAGGCAAGGACAAGGCCGGGGTTCGAAGTGCGTGGCCCCAGGAAGCTCAAGCTGAAGAAGACAGAGGTAAGAACGAGGCCGGGAGGGCTTATCCTCAACCAATATAAGTTTCCGAGGCGAGGACAAGGCCGGGAGGGCCCATCCTCAACCAACATGAGGTTCCGAGGTGTGGAAGTTCAAGCCGAAGAAGACACAGGTAGGGACAAGGCCGGGGGGGGGCTCATCCTCAACCAGTATGGGTTTCCGAGGCGTGGAAGCTCAAGCTGAAGAAGGGCAAGGACAAGGCCGGGAGGGTGTATCATCAACCAAGATGGGTTTCCAAGACGTGGGGTCTCAGGCTGCAGAAGCGCAGCGACAAGGCCGGGAGGGTTTATCCTCAACTAGTACGGGTTTCCGAGGCGTGGAAGCTCACAAATCGAAGAAGACAGAGGCAAGGATAAGGCCGGGAGGGTTTATACTCAACCGATGTGGGTTTCCGGGGTATGGAAGCTCCAGCCGCAGAAGACAGAGGCAGAGACAAGGCGGGAAGGCTTATCCTCAACCGGTATGGGGTTCCGAGGTGTGGAAGCTCAAGCCGAAGAAGACAGAGGCAAGGACAATCCAAGGTATGGAAGCTTGAGCCTCAACCAATGTGGTTGCCGAGGTGTGTGGTCTCAGCGACAAGGCCGAGAGAACCCCTGAGCGCCCTCCCCCCTCCTCCTGGGGCGGGAGGGTAGTGGGCAGACACCAAAAAAACTGAAATGGTGTTGGTTCCCACCCCTCCCCGGCCCCCTCCCCCACCCTCCCCCCTTCCCTCCCCCTCCCCACCCGGTGCCTCCTCCGGGGGGGTGGCACGAGTCTCACGGGGGGTAGTGGGCAGACACCAAAAAACAACCCGCAACCAAGTGGGGTGTGGGTTCCCCTTCCCCCGCACCCCTCCCCACCCTCCCCCCCCCCTCCCCCCCACCCGGTGCCCCCTCCGGAGGGTCCCCCCGCTCCCTCCCCCCCTTCCCTCCCTCCCCTTCCCTCCCCCGAACCCCGCACCGCAAGGCAGTGACCTCCCCACCCTCCTCCCCTCCCAACCCGCTCACTTAGACCGCAACCAGCGTGGAGTGCCAGGTGCGTATCCTCAAGAAGAAGAAGGCCGGGAGCGGGAACGAAGCCGTGCAGGCTCGCCTGCATGGTGTCCCAGGTACGTGGTCCCAACCCCAAGAAGACCGAAGTGAGGAGGTGAGCGCTGATTATCCTCAACCAATGTGGGTCCCAGGTGCGTGGTCTCAGTCGAAGAAGGCGGAGGCAGGGACGAGGCCGGAGCACTTATCCTCACCCAATATGGGGTCCCAGGTGCGTGGTCTCATCCCGAAGAAGGCGACGAGGCCGGAGCGCTTTTCCTCAACCAATATGTTCCAGGCGCGTGCTCGGAGGCGGGAGCGCTTATCCTCAACCAATATGGGGTCCCAGGTGCGTGCTCTCGCGGACCAGGCCGGCGCAATATGGGGTTCCAGGCGCGTGGTCTCAGCCCTAAGAAGGCGGAGGCGGGGACGAGGCCGGAGCTGGGGTCCCAGGTGCGTGCTCGGCAGGGACGAGGCCGGAGCGCTTATCCTCAACCAATATGGGGTCCCAGCTGCGAAAGCGGAGGCGGGGACGAGGCCGGAGCGCTTATCCTCGACCAACGTGGAGTCCCAGGTACGCGATCTCGGCCCGAAGAAGGTGGAGGTGGGGACGAGGGCGGAGCACTTATCCTCAACCGATATGGGGTCCTAGGTGCGTGCCCTACCGCAGCGTGCATCAGTGCCAGGTGCTTGAAGCCAGAAGAAGGCGAGCTTCAAGCGGAGGCGACAACAAGCTCGAAGGACTTACTCTCAGAATACGTTCTCGGCGCGTGGTCTCAACCTGAAGAAGACAGAGGCGGCGACAAGGCCGGATCGCCTATCCTCAACTGTCATGGGTTCCCAGGTTCTTGGTCTGGAGAGAACAGAAGCCGAGACCAGGCCGGAGTGCCTATCCTCAATCAATATGGGGTCCCAGGTGCGCGGTCTCAACTTGAAGAGGATGGAGGCGGGAACCAGGCCGGAGCACTTGTCCTCAACCAATATCGGGTCCGAGGTGCGTGGGCTCAACTCGAACAGGACGGAGGCGAGGAGAGGCCGGAGTACCTATGCAAGGACAAGGCTGGGAGGGCCCATCCTCAACCAACATGGGGTTCCGAGGTGCGGAAGTTCAAGCGGAAGAAGACACAGGTAGGGACACGGCCGGGGGGGGGGCTCATCCTCAACCAGTATGGGTTTCCGAGGCGTGAAAGCTCAAGCTGAAGAAGACAGGGGCAGGGACAAGGCCGGGAGGGCTCATCCTCAACCAATATGGGGTTCCGAGGTGTGGAAGTTCAAGCTGAAGAAGACAGAGGCAGGGACAAGGCCGGGGGGGAGCCATCCTCAACCAATATGGGTTTCCGAGGCGTGGAAGCTCAAGCTGAAGAAGGGCAAGGACAAGGCCGGGAGGGTTTATCATCAACCAATATGGGTTTCCAAGACGTGGCGTCTCAAGCTGAAGAAGAATATCCTCAACCAATATGGTGTGACAGCGCAGCTCCTACTTTGAGACTTTGAAATACGGCAGACCAGGGCAGGGCAGGGCAGCGCAGGGCAGGCCAGGCGGAGCAGGGGTTCTTGGTGGGGGGGTAGTGGGCAAGCACCACAAAAAAAACGACCCTGATTCTCTAGTCGAAGTGGGTTGTGCACCCCCAACCCACCCTGGGTTCCCCTGACCCCCCCACCCCCGCTGCCCCCCTTCCACCCCCCCTCTCCTGCCCCCACACCCCCTTGGGGCGGGTAGAGGGGAGGCACAAACCCTTTTCTCACCCCCCCTGCCCCCCTTCCACCCCCCCTCTCCTGCCCCCACACCCTTTTGGGGCGGGTAGAGGGGGGTTGAGGCGGCCTCCCCAACCCCCCACCCCCCACCCCCCTCCCCCCCAGCCCCTCCCCCCACCCCCCAACCTCCTACCTGCTGGCAAAACGCCTCAAAACCTTATCCTTAAGCAAGAAGAGGTGGGTTCCCCCAACCCCGCCCCACTCCCGCCCCCCTCCACCCACCCCCCACCCTCCTACCCGCCACCCCCCTACCTTCCCCCTTCAACCTGTCAGGCGCTCATCCTCAAGCAGAATGCGGGCAAGCCACGAAAGAGCCGCCACGTTTATCCTCAACCAGAAGAGGGCCAGGGGGTACAGCCGCCACGCTTATCCGGTGCCAGGCGAAGAGGTGCAGCCGCCACGTTTATCCTCAACCAGAATGGGGGCCAGGGGGAAGAGGCGCAGCCGCCACGCTTATCCAGAATAGGGGCTAGGGGGTACAGCCGCCACGCTTATCCGGCGCCAGGCGAAGAGGTGCAGCCGCCACGCTTATCCTCAACCAGAATGGGGGCCAGGGGGAAGAGGCGCAGCCGCCACGCTTATCCTCAACCAGCATAGGGGGCCAGGTGTTAGGCGAAGAGGTGCAGCCGCCACGCTTATCCTCAACTAGAATGGGGGCCAGGGGGAAGAGGTGCAGCCGCCACGCTTATCCTCAACCAGAAGAGGGGTCAGGGGGTACAGCGGCCACTTATCCAGTGCCAGGCGAAGAGGTGCAGCCGCCACGCTTATCCTCAACCAGAATGGGGGCCAGGGGGAAGAGGCGCAGCCGCCACGCTTATCCTCAACCAGAATAGGGGCCAGGGGGTACAGCCGCCACGCTTATCCGGTGCCAGGCGAAGAGGCGCAGCCGCCACGCTTATCCTCAACCAGAATAGGGGCCAGGGGGAAGAGGTGCAGCCGCCACGCTTATCCTCAACCAGAATAGGGGCCAGGGGGTACAGCCGCCACGCTTATCCGGTGCCAGGCGAAGAGGTGCAGCCGCCACGCTTATCCTCAATCAGAATAGGGGCTAGGGGGTACAGCCGCCACGCTTATCCGGCCAGGCGAAGAGGTGCAGCCGCCACGCTTATCCTCAACCAGAATGGGGGCCAGAGGGAAAAGGCGCAGCCGCCACGCTTATCCTCAACCAGAATAGGGGCCAGGGGGTACAGCCGCCACGCTTATCCGGTGCCAGGCGAAGAGATGCAGCCGCCACGCCTATCCTCAACCAGAATGGGGGCCAGGGGGAAGAGGCGCAGCCGCCGCGCTTATCCTCAACCAGAATAGGGGCCAGGGCGAAGAGGCGCAGCCGCCACGCTTATCCTCAACCAGAATAGGGGCCAGGGGGTACAGCCGCCACACTTATCCGGTGCCAGGCGAAGAGGTGCAGCCGCCACGCTTATCCTCAACCAGAATGACGCTTATCCGGTGCCAGGCGAAGAGGTGCAGCCGCCACGCTTATCCTCAACCAGAATGGGGGCCAGGGGGAAGAGGCGCAGCCGCCACGCTTATCCTCAACCAGAATAGGGGCCAGGGGGTACAGGGGGAAGAGGCGCAGCCGCCACGCTTATCCTCAACCAGAATAGGGGCCAGGGGGTACAGCCGCCACGCTTATCCGGTGCCAGGCGAAGAGGTGCAGCCGCCACGCTTATCCTTAACCAGAATGAGGCGCAGCCGCCACGCTTATCCTCAACCAGAATAGGGGCCAGGGGGTACAGCCGCCACGCTTATCCGGTGCCAGGCGAAGAGGTGCAGCCGCCCAGATAGAGGCGCAGCCGCCACGCTATCCTCAACCCGAATAGGGGCCGGGGGTACAGCGCCCGCTTATACGGTTGACAGGCGAAGAGGTTGCAGCCGCCACGGTTTATCATCAACAAGAAATGTGGGCCCAGGGGGAGAGGCGCAGCCGCCACGACTTATCCTCGACCAGAATAGCAGCCGAACGCTTCTCCGGTTTGGCAAGGGAAGAAAGCCGCCACGCTTATCCTCAACCAGAATGGGGGACAGGGGGAAGAGGCGCAGCCGCCACGCTTATCCTCAACCAGAATAAGGACCAGGGGGTACAGCCGCCACGCTTATCCGGTGCCAGGCGAAGAGGTGCAGCCGCCACGCTTATCCTCAACCAGAATGGGGGCCAGGGGGAAGAGGCGCAGCCGCCACGCTTATCCAGAATAGGGGCCAGGGGGTACAGCCGCCACGCTTATCCGGCGCCAGGCGAAGAGCTGCAGCCGCCACGCTTATCCTCAACCAGAATGGGGGCAGGGGGAAGAGGCGCAGCCGCCACGCTTATCCTCAACCAGAATAGGGGCCAGGGGGTACAGCCGCCACGCTTATCCGGTGCCAGGCGAAGAGGTGCAGCCGCCACGCTTATCCTCAACCAGAATGGGGGCCAGGGGGAAGAGGCGCAGCCGCCACGCTTATCCTCAACCAGAATAGGGGCCAGGGGTACAGCCGCCACGCTTATCCGGTGCCAGGCGAAGAGGTGCAGCCGCCACGCTTATCCTCAACCAGAAATGGGGCAGGGGGAAGAGGCGCAGCCCCCACGATTAGCCTCAACCAGGAATAGGGGCCAGGGGGTACAGACCCACGCTTATCCGGTTGCCAGGCGCAAGAGGTGCAAGCCGCCCGTTATACCAAACAGAATGGGCGGAAGGGGAAGAGGAGCAGCCGCCACGCTAGTCCTCAACAAGACTGGGGGCCGGGGGGAAGAGGCGCAGCGCAACGCTTATCTCAACAAGAATAGGGCCAAGGGGGAAGCCTGCCACGCTATCCGGATGCAAGGCGAAAGAGGTGGCAGCGCCACGCTATCCTCAACCAGAATGGGGGCCAGGGGGAGGCGCAGCCGCCACGCTTATCCTCAACCAGAATAGGGGCCAGGGCCAGGGATTACAGCCGCCACCTTTATCCGGTGCCACGCGAAGAGGTGCAGCCGCCACGCTTATCCTCAACCAGACCGGAGGCCAGGGGGAAGAGGCGCAGCCGCCACGCTTATCCTCAACCAGAATAGGGGCCAGGGGTACAGCCGCCACGCTTATCCGGTGCCAGGCGAAGAGGTGCAGCCGCCACGCTTATCCTCAACCAGAATGGGGGCCAGGGGGAAGAGGCGCAGCCGCCACGCTTATCCTCAACCAGAATAGGGGCCAGAGGGTACAGCCGCCACGCTTATCCGGTGCCAGGCAAAGAGGTGCAGCCGCCACGCTTATCCTCAACCAGAATGGGGGCCAGGGGGAAGAGGCGCAGCCGCCACGCTTATCCTCAACCAGAATAGGGGTCAGGGGGTACAGCCGCCACGCTTATCCGGTGCCAGGCGAAGAGGTGCAGCCGCCACGCTATCCTCAACCAGACGTGGGGGCCAGGGGGAAGAGCGCAGCCGCCAAGCTTATCATAAACCAGAATAGGGCAGGGGTACAGCCGCCACGCTTATCCGGTGCCAGGCGACTCAAGCTGAACGAAGCTGGAGGCGGGGACGGGAGGGCTCGCACGAACAAGTGATTTGTCTATCCTCAACCAATATGGGGTCTCAGGTGTTCAGTCTCAAGCTGAACGAAGCTGGAGGCCGCCACGCTTATCCTCAAGTAGAAGGGGGGCGGGGGCGCCCATCCCCACAGCCCTTGTTCCCGAGGTCGGCATGTCTGAGGACGTGGGCGATGAAGGCCCAATTCCTGCACATACCGTGTTGAGCTGTGGCAGAAGGCCAAAACGGGCGTGCATGTCCAGCCGTTCTTGGATTCAGAGTCGTTGCCAGCAGGTAGCCTTGTGAAAGTGCACAGCGCAGCATCCTGTGGCAGCACATCCTTCAACGCCGCCACCATAGCATACTAAGCCTCAAACTGCTATCTAGCATCAACAGATATCACTGGCCTGTGGCCCGGTGCGAGCCTCAGATATGGAAGGCTCCGCCAGTGTCGTCGCAGGTGGTCTTTGATAGCGTTGCAGCGGCCCGTGCTTCTCAGGTCAACTGGCACGACAATGATGTCCGACGACATGAACGAAGACTTCCAGAGCACAGACCATTCGATTCGCGACTCCGACCAGGTGGACCGCGAGGACGGGTTCGATGACTGGGACTGGGTCGGACAGGAGATGCAGCGTGAGGCCGAGGAAGATGCACGTGGGGGAGCAGCATGGGACAAAGAAATGGACATCCAGAATGCATACAACAAACGTCTGGCGAACATGACGGTGAAGTACATGAATATGAAGGGTGATGAGGTTCACGCCTCAAGGCCCTACCCGTGCTGCCAGCTTGAATGCGGCTCGTTCCGTGAAGCTTGGCTGACCACTTTACACGACGGAAACAACCCGGATCGATTTCTCTCTCTGTGCCAGCTACGTGAAAGACGGCAGAAGACCAACAAGCCTTTGCCTCCAGAAATACTACAGTATCGCAGCCCCAGAGAAGTCCTGCTTCACGACCTGGACAGCAGTCGCATTGGACCGATCTGCCTGGATGCCACAAAACTGGCGTTGGGCGGGGATGTGATCACGGATGCCTGGAGTTGGGATGAGCTCTTGGATCGCAGCTTGAGCGATAGCACCGTGCACGTGCACGTGGTCTTCAATTCCGAGCAGTCCAACGGCCGACAGTCCTAGAGCTCCAAATCTGAGCCGCGCGGAGAGAGAATACGAAATGTGCCCCAGGACTGCAGCAAAATGAAAGGGTCAGAGCCACCTGAACCTGAACATGGTCTTATTGAGCTTCTGCACGTTGTGCAAGGTTGCTGCAGCCAGGTGAAAAGGTCAGAGCCGCCCGAACATTACTTTCTTGAGCATGTTGTGCAAAATTGAATTCCTGCCTTACGCGTGCTGAGGCTTGGGCAACCCCGCAGCTTTTCGGCAGTCAGCCCCAGTTGAACTAAACCAATTCGGTAGACGTCATGGCCCCCTGCCAGCGATGCGGCTTTGGCATCAGAAGCGGCAGAGGCAGCGGATGGTAAGAACGGGCTGCAAAAGGAGCAGGCAGGCGAGGGCCCTTGCCCAACGAGGACAGCAAGAAAGCAGAACGGCGACAGTCGCATGAGGCAAGAGCCCGGGGCGAAGCAAAGAGGCACAGCCGCCACGCTTATCCTCAACCAGAATGGGGGCCAGGGGCAAGAGGCGCAGCCGCCACGCTTATCCTCAACCACAATAGGGGCCACGGGGTACAGCCGCCACGCTTATCCGGTGCCAGGCGAAGAGGTGCAGCCGCCACGCTTATCCTCAACCAGAATGGGGGCCAGGGGGAAGAGGCGCAGCCGCCACGCTTATCCTCAACCAGAATACACGCTTATCCGGTGCCAGGCGAAGAGGTGCAGCCGCCACGCTTATCCTCAACCAGAATGGGGGCCAGGGGGAAGAGGCGCAGCCGCCACGCTTATCCTCAACCAGAATGAGGCCAGGGGGTACAGCCGCCACGCTTATCCGGTGCCAGGCGAAGAGGTGCAGCCGCCACGCTTATCCTCAACTAGAATGGGGGCCAGGGGGAAGAGGCGCAGCCGCCACGCTTATCCTCAACCAGAATATAGGGGCCCCGCCACGGTTATCCTCAACCAGAATAAGGGCCAGGGGGTACAGCCGCCACGCTTATCCGGTGCCAAGCGACGAGGTGCAGCCGCCACGCTTATCCTCAACCAGAATGCTTATCCTCAACCAGAATAGAGGCCAGGGGATACAGCCGCCACGCTTATCCGGTGCCAGGCGAAGAGGTGCAGCCGCCACGCTTATCCTCAACCAGAATGGCGGCCAGGGGGAAGAGGCGCAGCCGCCACGCTTATCCTCAACCAGAATAGGGGCCAGGGGGTACAGCCGCCACGCTTATCCGGTGCCAGGCGAAGAGGTGCAGCCGCCACGCTTATCCTCAACCAGATTCCCAGGGGGAAGAGGCGCAGCCGCCACGCTTATCCTCAACCAGAATAAATAGGGGCCAGGGGGTACAGCCGCCACGCTTATCCGGTGCCAGGCGAAGACGTGCAGCCGCCACGCTTATCCTCAACCAGAATGGGGGCCAGGGGGAAGAGGCGCAGCCGCCACGCTTATCCTCAACCAGAATAGGGGCCAGGGGGTACAGCCGCCACGCTTATCCGGTGCCAGGCAAAGAGGTGCAGCCGCCACGCTTATCCTCAACCAGAATGCTTATCCTCAACCAGAATAGGGGCCAGGGGGTGCAGCCGCCACGCTTATCCGGTGCCAGGCGTAGAGGTGCAGCCGCCACGCTTATCCTCAACCAGAATGAGGGCCAGGGGGAAGAGGCGCAGCCGCCACGCTTATCCTCAACCAGAATAGGGCCGGCCAGGGGGTACAGCCGCCACGCTTATCCGGTGCCAGGCGAAGAGGTGCAGCCGCCACGCTTATCCTCAACCAGAATGGGGGCCAGGGGGAAGAGGCACAGCCGCCACGCTTATCCTCAACCAGAATAGTGGCCAGGGGGCACAGCCGCCACGCTTATCCGGTGCCAGGCGAAGAGGTGCAGCCGCCACGCTTATCCTCAACCAGAATGGGGGCCAGGGGGAAGAGGCGCAGCCGCCACGCTTATGCTCAACCAGAGGTGCGTGGTCTCCACTCCAAGAAGATCGGCTTATCCTCAACTAATATGGGGTCCTAGGTGCGTGGTCTCAACTCGAAAAGGATGGAGGCGGGGACCAGGCCGGAGTGCTTATCCTCAACTAATATGTCCCAGGTGGGTGGTCTCAACTCGAAAAGGATGGAGGACCAGGCCGGGGCGAGCATCCTCAACCATTTTGGGGTCCCAGGTGCCTGGTCTCCACTCCAAGAAGACCGGGGCGGGGACGAGGCCGGAGCGCTAAACCTCAACCAATATGGGGTCCCAGGTGCGTGGTCTCCACTCGAAAAGGACGGAGGCCGGGACAAGGTCGGAGCACTTATCCTCAACTAAGAGGGGTCCCAGGTCCGTGGTGTCAACTCGAAAAGGATGGAGGCGGGGACAAGGCCGGAGTGCTTATCCTCAACCAATACGGGGTCCCAAGTGCGTGGTCTCCATTGCAAGAGACCAAGGCGGGGACGAGGTCGGAGCGCTTATCCTCAACCAATGTGGGGTCCCAGGTGCGTTATCCTCAATTAATATGGGGTTGCCGGTGGAGCGCTTATCCTCAACCAATATTGGGTCCCAGGTGCGCGGTGTCAACCTGAAGAAGACGGAGGCGGGTACAAGGCCGCAGCGCTTATCCTCAACCAATACGGGGTCCCAGGTGCGTGGTCTCAATCTGAAGAAGACGGAGGCGGGGACAAGGCCGGAGCGTTTATCCTCAACCATCATGGCGTTCCAGGTGTGTTATCCTCAAGCAATATGGGGTCCACGGTGCGTGGTCTCAACCTGAAGAAGACGGAGGCGGGGACAAGGCCGGAGCGCTTATCCTCAACCAATATGGGGTCCCAGGTGCGTGGTTTCAACCTGAAGAAGATGGAGGCGGGGACAAGGCCGGAGCGTTTAGCCTCGACCAATATGGGGTCCCAGGTGCGTTATCCTCAACCAATATGGGTCCCCGGTGCGTGGTGTCAACCTGAAGAAGACGGAGGCAGGGACAAGGCCGGAGCGCTTATCCTCAACCAATATGGGGTCCCAGGGGCGTGGTCTCAACCTGAAGAAGACAGAGGCGGGGACAAGGCCGGAGCGCTTATCCTCAACCAATATGGGGTCCCAGGTGCGTTATCCTCAACCATTATGGGGTCCCCAGTTCGTGGTGTCAACTTGAAGAAGACAGAGCCAGGGACAAGGCCGGAGGTCAACCAAAGTGCATGGTCTCAACCTGAAGAAGACGGAGGCGGGGACAGGCCAGAGCGCTTATCCTCAACCAATATGGGGTCCCCGGTGCGTGGTGTGAACCTGAAGAAGACGGAGGCAGGGACAAGGCCGGGACGCTTATCCTCAGCCAATATGCGGTCCCAGGTGCGTTATATCCTCAACCAATATGCGTGGTGTCAACCTGGGAAGAAGACGGAGGCGGGGACAAGGCCGGAGCGCTTATCCTCAACCAGTCTGGGGTCCCAGGTGCGTTATCCTCAACCAACATGGGTTCCCAGGTGCGTGGTCTCAACCTGAAGAAGACGGAGGCGCATGCAGAAGTGGTTGCTTATCCTCAACCAATATGGTCTCCCAGGTGCTTATACTCAA
>CAJNDT010004708.1:0-11967 GCA_905221615.1 Symbiodinium sp. CCMP2592
CTATACCTATATCTATACCTATATTTGAACCTACATCTATACGTATATCTATACGTATATTTAAACCTATATTTATACCTATATCTATCCCCATATTCATAGCTATATCTATATTGCTACATATATGTATATATGTACATACCGACAAACACATGTTGATAATAATGATTTCTATAATATACATGTGAATCTGGTTCAGTATATATACACAGATAGCCATGTACTATATATGCTATTCGACTTTATTTGCAGATATTTCTAACAATTCATGCACGTATGCTATGTTTATATCTATGTCCATATCTATATCTGAATCTGTATATATGTATATATCTTCATCTGTATCTATATCTTGATTTATGTTTAAGTCTTTGTTTGTAATTATATATATATATATATAGCAAATATCTCTGCCATATATACGTATATACTACATATACACACATTTCTGTCTTTTATACCTAGATTTCTATTTTTCTGCATATACATATATGTATATATGTCACATATGAATATATATATATATATATATATATAGATATGAACATATCTGAATATATTTTTCGTTTCAATACATATATACAGCTATACACATAAATGATTTAGATTCGTGTCTGCATCAGTATATCTCTGCATTTTCCAGCTTGTTCAATGAAGCGAAATCGAAATCTTTTCACATATTGTGCATCTATAAATTTATCGATATATGTACGTACATGAAACCTAGAATAAAGTGTAAACCTTCTCCTATACCTATAATATGTGGCCATTGAAGACACGGGGCGAGTGGGCCTGGAGCCAGTCGCACGAATCCGGGCAGTCATTGCACGCAGAGGTTTAAGACAGTTGAAATATCGGAAAGCTCTTCAATTCAATTAACTTAAACATCTGCGGGGCTTATATTTCCTTTCACTTGAAACCTTCCCGCGGGCTCTTCAACCTTCACTTTACTTAAATCTTTCCGGGTGCTTTTCACTTCAATGTATTCACACCTCTCCGGAGGTAAAGATGGTGGTTGCGTGAATTGACATATGTAGTAAAAGACGGGAATTAGTAAATTGATATAAGGAGCCAGAGACGGGGTTCAAGTACATTTACATATGAAGTCAAAGACGGGGTTTAAGTACATTATTATAGGTAGCCATAACGGGCTTTAAGTAGACTGACATATGAAGCGGCGAAGCAAGAGACAGTGTTTAAGTAAATTGACATGTGAAGCCAGGCGTTTGAGTAAATTGACATACATAGCCCCAAGCGGGGTTTAACTCGATATATTTCGCCCCAAACGAGATATATTTCGCCCCAAACGGAGTTTAAGTAAATTGACATGCATAAGGCCAGACGGGTTTAAGTAAAGTCACATACATAGGCGCAATCACCGTTATAGTGAATTCTTACACAAGCCCAGACGAGGGTTAAGACATGCACAGCCCCAAACCGGATTGAAATAGACTGGCATATATAGGCCCAGACATACATGGCTCCGAGCGAAGTTTATATAGATTGACATATATAGCCTCAGGCAAAGTGTAATTGAGTGGACCTATAAAACCGCAAGCGGGGTTTAAATGAATGCACAAGTATAGCCCCAAGTGGGGTTTAAGTACATTGACATACAAAGCCCAAGGAATTTAAGTAAGCTCATTTGCATAAGCCCAAGTCCTAAGTTTCATAACCAATTGCTGCGCTGGCGCACCTCGGCTGCGCCGATAAAGGCCGTTCATACAAGGCGCAGCCTCTAAAATTTAGGGTTTAGGGTTTAGGGTTTAGGGTTTAGGGTTTAGGGTTTAGGGTTTAGGGTTTAGGGTTTAGGGTTTAGGGTTTAAGGGTTTAGGGTTTAGGGTTTAGGGTTTAGGGTTTAGGGTTTAGGGTTTAGGGTTTAGGGTTTAGGGTTTAGGGCGTCTCGCCGCGCAGCGGCAGTATTTTCTATGTAGGATGGCGCCCCAACACTCCCAGGGGTGTGGGGGGGCGGCATATCGACGTCTAGCGTTCGAATGCGATTCCACCACCAAACAATTACACATTGGTTCCTCACCTTTCCCACCCGCTGTGAGAATACACAGGCTACCACCCAAAACATTGCCTTTTAGGGTTTAGCGCTTACGCCCTCAATTCCCACCTGCCCCTGGTCTGTCTGTTGGCGCCAGGAAGGACGCACACGCCACAAAACAGATAGGGTGGAGGGGCAGGGGCGAGGGTCAGGGGACAGCCAAGGGGGGCCAGGGGAAACCGGGGGGGGCCAGGGAGGGCCAGGGAGGGCCAGGGGGGGCCAGGGGCCAGGGGGGGGCCCAGGGGAGCCAGGGGGCCCTCGGAGTCCCAGCAGAGGGCCAGACGAAGCCGAGGAAGGGCAGAAAACGCCAGGTCTCCCCCTAGGACCGGCCAGGAGCCCCCCGGGTCCCTGGAATCTGCCAGCTGAGGGGGCCCCTGGGCCGGCCTCTGGGGCCTTTTCTGAAGGGGGGCGAAATGGAAAACACCACCAAGGGATTTGGTCGTCGGGTTTAGGGTGTTTTAATCTCTTGAGATTCGAGGGAATTCCCTCTGCGAATATGGGCGCCACGCAAGGGGCCTAATGGCTTGGCTCAGCCCTCGGGGCTGAATTCGACCACTCTCCAATGGCTCCACCCATTGTCCATCCAGAGTTGGTGTCAATCACTGCCGGGTTTCCTTCTTGGGTCCAAGCACCCTAAGAAAAAGGGTGGGTACGGCCTAAGCAGGCCTGGGTGGGAATTTAGGGTTTAGGGTTTAGGGTTTAGGGGTTTAGGGTTTAGGGTTTAGGGTTTAGGGTTTAGGGTTTAGGGTTTAGGGTTTAGGGTTCGCCAGCGCAGCTGGCGCCCTGGCCAATTCATGGAAAAAACAAGGGGCTCCGGCCCTTAGCCTTAAAGCGTTCGTTGACGCGAACCTCGCCCGCGTTCGTTCGGGCGGACGAACGACTGGGCGCCGGACGGACGGACGGACCATCTGGACGCGAGGGACGGACGGACGCACGAGCACGCAAACGTAGCGACGCGATAGGAAAATAAAAACGACAATTGCCGATACAAATTTGTTTTGGTGTGATTTCGTTCAATTACAAGCCAAAACCGATACCCAAATCACCACAACTCCAACGTCGAGCCCGCAAAGCCCATACTTACAGCTGCTAGACGCTTGATTGAACGAGTGGACGGACGGATGGATGAACGGACAATCACAGGAACGGCCGGAAGGGATGGACGGATGGACGGACGGACGGACGGACGGACGGACACGCACGGACAGACGGACGCGGGCGGACGGACGGACACGGGCGGACGGACAGGGACGGACGGACATGGGCGGACGGACGGACCACGGACGGACGGACGGACGGACGGACATGGACGGACAGACGGACAGGGACAGACGGAGGACGCGGACGGACGGACGAGGACGGAGGGGCGGACGGACAAGGACGGAACGGAGGGAAGGGAGCGGACGGAAGGGACGAGGAGGGGGACGGACGGACGGAAGGGGACTGACGGACGGACAGACGGACGGGGAAGGACAGACGGGCGGGGACGGATGGACGGGGACGGACGGACGGATGGACGGGGACGGACGTACGGACGTACGGACGGACGAGACGGAAGGACGGAAGGACGGACGGACGGACGGGGTTTAGAATCCCAAAAACGACAGTTGCCGAACCAAATTTGTTTCGGCGACGCGTGAAAACACAGAAATGAAGATTCAAAAACCGATTTTGTTTTGGCGGGGGCGTGAGTGTTCGTGAGCGCGTGATGAGAAAGAGCGAGTGAACATGAGAGAATGAGAATCAGCGAGTGAGAAAGAGTGAAGACGAATGGTTGAATGAAAGTGAGTGAATGAGTGAGTGAGACAAATGCTTACAAAACCTAAAACCCAAGTTGAGGAATGGTAAAAAATAATAGGGACTTTTCTTTGTTTAAAAGACAAATTTTCTTATCAAATAGTTGGTTAATAGTTTTTCTTTTTTGTTTGCGTTTCGGTAGTAGAAGTATGAATTTTAAAGCAGCTGTCGTCCACACGGGGCTACTTGCAAGACTACATAGGTTTAAAAGTTTGAGTATATTCCAATTTCCGCCGAGGCCGGGGGCGGAAGCCACCGGCCGAGGCGGAATGGTGCAAGACTACACAGGATTGAAAGTTTAAGTACACATGTAATAGCTTTCAAACATGCACCCTATGCGATGATGCTTATAATTTTATGTAGCATATATTGATATCATTGATATTTGTATCTCTACTTCTGTCTATATGTATATGTTCATAGCTCTATCTATATATATATATATGTATACAAATGGAAAAAAGCCAAAATCATGGACAAATTATCTAGATTAGTGTAAGTTTATGGCTGCATGTATATCGTAGTTTATACTTAGAGTACAGGTAACGGTATGTATATGTACTTGTACCAATGCTGAGATTTGTGGATGTATCTAGACCCATGAATATGTTTCTATTTGTCTCTGTATATAAAAAGCTGCCTACATATGTATATATGTGAATATCTGCATATCTATGTATGTATCTCCATGTCTTTATCTTTTGTATCTGTGTATGTTCTCTCTGGCTATAGATTCATATGAAAAATTCCATGTATATATATATATATATATATATGTATATATGCGAATATATCTATATATATATATATATATGCCTATATACCTTCGTATCTACGAATATGCATATATGTATATATATATGTATATATATAAATATATATGAATATATATGTAAGATATATATATGTATGTATGTATGTAATTAAGCCCGCATGTCTGTATGAAACCCTAGGTATTTGCCTATCGTTCTTTTTACATGTCTCTATATATATATATATATATGTAAATTCGATGTCTTTTCTTCACCTTTCATATACTTTGCAAATGACGGGTCATATTGAAGATGTAGTTTTGGGACAGTGCGGATCGACAGCTAAAGCAAGCTTAAATCCCACCAGTTCTTCCCGAGATTATAAGAGGAACCGGGTATTAGTAAATTGAAGTAATCAGCTTTGGGGGGCCACGTTGAAGTCAATTGCGGCCATATCTAGGCATTATCATCTGTTTGTACCTATATTCGCATGTCTGAGCATCGGTACCTCGTTCTCTTTGCTTATGCGTGCATGCAGTTCCTCAAATGCAGTGAACTTCGTAGTTAACTTTACACAATTGCATGACTATATCTACATCTATGTCTGTTTCAATATCTGCTCCCATATCTACATCTTCATGGTTTTATCGATTTGAACTAGTTCATGCCTGTATGTCTTCATCTTCACTTAGATCTATATCTGCATGCAGGTCTATGTCTAAGTCTATATCTATATCTGTGCCTGTCTTTCCTATATCTATACCTTTGTCTATACTTATATCTTTATCCACATCTATATCTTAACTATATCTATATTCTATTTGCATCGATATCTACATTAGTACCTGCATCTATATCTCTGTCTATGTCAATACTAATGTCAATATCTATATCTATTCCTATACCTATATCTATACCTATATCTATACCTATACCTATACCTATATCTATACCCATATCTATACCTATATCTATACCTATATCTTATCTGTACCTATATCTATACCTCCATTTGAACCTATATCTATACATATATCTATACCTATATTTAAACCTATATTTATACCTATATCTATCCCCAAATCCACAGCTACATCTATATTGCTACATATATGTATATATGTGCATACCGACAAATATATGTTGATAAGAATGATTTCTATATCACACGTGTGAATCTGGTTCAGTATATATGCACAGATAGCTATGTACTTTGTATGCTTTTCGAATTTATTTGCAGATATTTCAAACAATTTATGCATGTATGTTATGTTTATATCCATGTCCATATCTATACCTGAACCTGTATATATGTATATATCTTCATCTGTTTCTTTATCTTGATTTATATTTAAGTCTTTGTTTATATATATATACATATATCAAATATCTCTTCTATATATACGTACATACTACATATACACACATTTCTGTGTTTTATACCTAGATCTATGCTGCATGGATCTCTATATTTAAATATATTTTCTATTTTCTGCATTTACATATATGTATATATATATATATGTCATAAATGAACATATATATATGAACATATCTGAATACATTTTTCGTTTCAATACATATACACAGCTATACATATATCTCTGCATTTTCCAGCTTGTTTATTGTAGCCAAATCGAAATCTTTTCAAATATTGTGCAGCTATAAATTTATCGATAGGTGTACGTACATGAAACCTAGAAAAAAATGCAAACCTTCTCCTATACCTATAATATGTTGCCATTGAAGACACGGGTCGAATGGGTCTGGAGCCAGCCGCACGAAACCGGGCAGTCGTTGCACGCAGAGGTTTAAGACAGTTGAAATATCGGAAAGCTCTTCAATTCAATTAACTTAAACCTCTGCGGGGCTTGTATTTCCTTTCACTTGAAACCTTCCCGCGGGCTCTTCAACCTTCACTTTACTTAAATCTTTCCGGGTGCTTTTCACTTCAATGTATTCACACCTCTCCGGAGGTAAAGATGGTGGTTGCGTGAATTGACCTATGTAGTAAAAGACGGGAATTAGTAAATTGATATAAGGAGCCAGAGACGGGGTTCAAGTATATTTACATATGAAGTCAAAGACGGGGTTTAAGTACATTATTATAAGCCATAACGGGCTTTAAGTAGACTGACATATGAAGCGGCGAAGCAAGAGACGGTGTTTAAGTAAATTGACATGTGAAGCCAGGGGTTTGAGTAAATTGACATAGCCCCAAGCGGGGTTTAACTAAATCGATATTTTTCGCCCCAAACGGAGTTTGAGTAAATTGACAGGCATAGGGCCAGACGGGTTTAAGTAAAGTCACATACATAGGCGCAAACACCGTTATAGTAAATTATTACACACAGGTGACATACAAAGCCCGAAGGAATTTAAGTAAGCTCGTTTGCAAAAGCCCAAGTCCTAAGTTTCATAACCAACTGCTGCGCTGGCGCACCTCGGCTGCGCCGCTAAAGGCCGTTCATACAAGGCGCAGCCTTTAGGGTTTAGGGTTTAGGGTTTAGGGTTTAGGGTTTTAGGGTTTAGGGTCCGCCAGCGCAGCTGGCGCCCTAGGCAACCCTCATGGAAAAAACAAGGGGCTCCGGCCCTTAGCCCTAAAGCGTTCGTTGACGCGAACCTCGCCCGCGTTCGTTCGGGCGGACGAACGACTGGGCGCCGGACGGACGGACGGACCATCTGGACGCGAGGGACGGACGGACGCACGAGCACGCAAACGTAGCGACGCGATAGGAAAATAAAAACGACAATTGCCGATACAAATTTGTTTTGGTGTGATTTCGTTCAATTACAAGCCAAAACCGATACCCAAATCACCACAACTCCAACGTCGAGCCCGCAAAGCCCATACTTACAGCTGCTAGACGCTTGATTGAACGAGTGGACGGACGGATGGATGAACGGACAATCACAGGAACGGCCGGAAGGGATGGACGGATGGACGGACGGACGGACGGACGGACGGACACGCACGGACAGACGGACGCGGGCGGACGGACGGACACGGGCGGACGGACAGGGACGGACGGACATGGGCGGACGGACGGACCACGGACGGACGGACGGACGGACGGACATGGACGGACAGACGGACAGGGACAGACGGAGGACGCGGACGGACGGACGAGGACGGAGGGGCGGACGGACAAGGACGGAACGGAGGGAAGGGAGCGGACGGAAGGGACGAGGAGGGGGACGGACGGACGGAAGGGGACTGACGGACGGACAGACGGACGGGGAAGGACAGACGGGCGGGGACGGATGGACGGGGACGGACGGACGGATGGACGGGGACGGACGTACGGACGTACGGACGGACGAGACGGAAGGACGGAAGGACGGACGGACGGACGGGGTTTAGAATCCCAAAAACGACAGTTGCCGAACCAAATTTGTTTCGGCGACGCGTGAAAACACAGAAATGAAGATTCAAAAACCGATTTTGTTTTGGCGGGGGCGTGAGTGTTCGTGAGCGCGTGATGAGAAAGAGCGAGTGAACATGAGAGAATGAGAATCAGCGAGTGAGAAAGAGTGAAGACGAATGGTTGAATGAAAGTGAGTGAATGAGTGAGTGAGACAAATGCTTACAAAACCTAAAACCCAAGTTGAGGAATGGTAAAAAATAATAGGGACTTTTCTTTGTTTAAAAGACAAATTTTCTTATCAAATAGTTGGTTAATAGTTTTTCTTTTTTGTTTGCGTTTCGGTAGTAGAAGTATGAATTTTAAAGCAGCTGTCGTCCACACGGGGCTACTTGCAAGACTACATAGGTTTAAAAGTTTGAGTATATTCCAATTTCCGCCGAGGCCGGGGGCGGAAGCCACCGGCCGAGGCGGAATGGTGCAAGACTACACAGGATTGAAAGTTTAAGTACACATGTAATAGCTTTCAAACATGCACCCTATGCGATGATGCTTATAATTTTATGTAGCATATATTGATATCATTGATATTTGTATCTCTACTTCTGTCTATATGTATATGTTCATAGCTCTATCTATATATATATATATGTATACAAATGGAAAAAAGCCAAAATCATGGACAAATTATCTAGATTAGTGTAAGTTTATGGCTGCATGTATATCGTAGTTTATACTTAGAGTACAGGTAACGGTATGTATATGTACTTGTACCAATGCTGAGATTTGTGGATGTATCTAGACCCATGAATATGTTTCTATTTGTCTCTGTATATAAAAAGCTGCCTACATATGTATATATGTGAATATCTGCATATCTATGTATGTATCTCCATGTCTTTATCTTTTGTATCTGTGTATGTTCTCTCTGGCTATAGATTCATATGAAAAATTCCATGTATATATATATATATATATATATGTATATATGCGAATATATCTATATATATATATATATATGCCTATATACCTTCGTATCTACGAATATGCATATATGTATATATATATGTATATATATAAATATATATGAATATATATGTAAGATATATATATGTATGTATGTATGTAATTAAGCCCGCATGTCTGTATGAAACCCTAGGTATTTGCCTATCGTTCTTTTTACATGTCTCTATATATATATATATATATGTAAATTCGATGTCTTTTCTTCACCTTTCATATACTTTGCAAATGACGGGTCATATTGAAGATGTAGTTTTGGGACAGTGCGGATCGACAGCTAAAGCAAGCTTAAATCCCACCAGTTCTTCCCGAGATTATAAGAGGAACCGGGTATTAGTAAATTGAAGTAATCAGCTTTGGGGGGCCACGTTGAAGTCAATTGCGGCCATATCTAGGCATTATCATCTGTTTGTACCTATATTCGCATGTCTGAGCATCGGTACCTCGTTCTCTTTGCTTATGCGTGCATGCAGTTCCTCAAATGCAGTGAACTTCGTAGTTAACTTTACACAATTGCATGACTATATCTACATCTATGTCTGTTTCAATATCTGCTCCCATATCTACATCTTCATGGTTTTATCGATTTGAACTAGTTCATGCCTGTCTGTCTTCATCTTCACTTAGATCTATATCTGCATGCAGGTCTATGTCTAAGTCTATATCTATATCTGTGCCTGTCTTTCCTATATCTATACCTTTGTCTATACTTATATCTTTATCCACATCTATATCTTAACTATATCTATATTCTATTTGCATCGATATCTACATTAGTACCTGCATCTATATCTCTGTCTATGTCAATACTAATGTCAATATCTATATCTATTCCTATACCTATATCTATACCTATATCTATACCTATACCTATACCTATATCTATACCCATATCTATACCTATATCTATACCTATATCTTATCTGTACCTATATCTATACCTCCATTTGAACCTATATCTATACATATATCTATACCTATATTTAAACCTATATTTATACCTATATCTATCCCCAAATCCACAGCTACATCTATATTGCTACATATATGTATATATGTGCATACCGACAAATATATGTTGATAAGAATGATTTCTATATCACACGTGTGAATCTGGTTCAGTATATATGCACAGATAGCTATGTACTTTGTATGCTTTTCGAATTTATTTGCAGATATTTCAAACAATTTATGCATGTATGTTATGTTTATATCCATGTCCATATCTATACCTGAACCTGTATATATGTATATATCTTCATCTGTTTCTTTATCTTGATTTATATTTAAGTCTTTGTTTATATATATATACATATATCAAATATCTCTTCTATATATACGTACATACTACATATACACACATTTCTGTGTTTTATACCTAGATCTATGCTGCATGGATCTCTATATTTAAATATATTTTCTATTTTCTGCATTTACATATATGTATATATATATATATATGTCATAAATGAACATATATATATGAACATATCTGAATACATTTTTCGTTTCAATACATATACACAGCTATACATATATCTCTGCATTTTCCAGCTTGTTTATTGTAGCCAAATCGAAATCTTTTCAAATATTGTGCAGCTATAAATTTATCGATAGGTGTACGTACATGAAACCTAGAAAAAAATGCAAACCTTCTCCTATACCTATAATATGTTGCCATTGAAGACACGGGTCGAATGGGTCTGGAGCCAGCCGCACGAAACCGGGCAGTCGTTGCACGCAGAGGGTTAAGACAGTTGAAACATCGGAAAGCTCTTCAATTCAATTAACTTAAACCTCTTTTCCTTTCACTTGAAACCTTCCCGCGGGCTCTTCAACCTTCACTTTACTTAAATCTTTCCGGGTGCTTTTCACTTCAATGTATTCACACCTCTCCGGAGGTAAAGATGGTGCTTGTGTGAATTGACATATGTAGTAAAAGACTGGAATTAGTAAATTGATATAAGGAGCCAGAGACGGGGTTCAAGTATATTTACATATGAAGTAAAAGACGGGGTTTAAGTACATTATTATAGGTAGCCATAACGGGCTTTAACTAGACTGACATATGAAGCGGCGAAGCAAGAGACCGTGTTTAAGAAAATTGACATGTGAAGCCAGGCGTTTGAGTAAATTGACATACATAGCCCCAAGCGGGGTTTAACTAAATCGATATATTTCGCCCCAAACGGAGTTTAAGTAAATTGACATGCATAGGGCCAGACGGGTTTAAGTAAAGTCACATACATAGGCGCAAACACCGTTATAGTAAATTATTACACACAGGTGACATACAAAGCCCGAAGGAATTTAAGTAAGCTCGTTTGCAAAAGCCCAAGTCCTAAGTTTCATAACCAACTGCTGCGCTGGCGCACCTCGGCTGCGCCGCTAAAGGCCGTTCATACAAGGCGTAGCCTCTAAAATTTAGGGTTTAGGGTTTAGGGTTTAGGGTTTAGGGTTTAGGGTTTAGGGTTTAGGGTTTAGGGTTTAGGGTTTAGGGTTTAGGGTTTAGGGTTTAGGGTTTAGGGTTTAGGGTTTAGGGTTTAGGGTTTAGGGTTTAAGGTTCGACAGCGTAGCGGTCGCCCTGGTCAACTTGAGGGTGCACTTCTTTCATAGGGGGCTAATGCTTGGCCCGTAAAACCCATCGCCTAGGGTTTTCCTATGGCCCAAACCCGCGGCCCAACCAAACCCGTGGCCGCAGTCCCTGCCCGAAACTCTCCCGCACCCCTCCGCGCGCCCCACGCTGCACCCGCCGCGCGTGCACCCCTTGCGCCTGCCCGACCCGCGCCCCCACCGTGCCCGCGCCCCGCGCCCGCGCCCGCGCCCCGTTCCCGCGCCCGCGCTCGCGTCCGCGCCCGCACGCTCGCCCGGGCCTGCCGCGCTGCCCGCCCACCCAGCCCCTGCGCCCGGCCGCCCGCACCACGCCCCTGCGCCCTGCCCCCCCACACTTCTGGCCCCGCGCCCCGCGCCCCCCCCGCGC
>CAJNDT010004709.1:0-11945 GCA_905221615.1 Symbiodinium sp. CCMP2592
TCACAAAGCCAGTAAACTTCAGGTATCCCAACCGGGATCTTGACCACGAAGCCAGAAAGCTTGAGGTACCCCAGCCGGGATCTTGACAAAACTGAGGTACCCCAACCGGGATCTTGACCGAGGATCTTGATTAGGACGCCGCAAAACTTGAGATATCATCCCAACCGGCATCTTGACCACGAAGCCACGATCCCAACCAGCATCTTGGCAACGAAGCCACAAAACTTGAGGTACCCCAACCAGCATCTTGAAAACGAAGCCAGAAAACTTGGCCGGAATTATTTGAGGATTTTTTTTGTTTTCTTTGGGGAATTTTTTTTGTTTTTGGCTTTTGCTCGGGAAGGGGGGGGCAGGGAGTACTAGTACAAGTACTAGTACTGGTACTAGGGTGCGCCCCCGACGTTTGCCCACACTTTCGTGTGGCAAACTGTCGGGGGACACGGCCTGGTGCAGTTAATCGTTGTTTGCTGCTTCGGGAAACTAAGTCACGGAACTGCTGAGTTCTGAAGATGGAAGTGGACGAAATGCTGGCAGGGTCAGCAAACGCGCTGGTTGCACTTTTGCGTTTTCACGGGAGATGGATGCCATGCGGGAACGGATGGAGTCTGAGTGGACGTTATCATGCTTGGCCCATTCGATGCTATGCGGGAACGGATGGAGTCTGGGTGGACGTTATCATGGTTGGCCCATTGGATGCTATGCGGGAACGGATGGAGTCTGGGTGGACGATATCATGGTTGGCCAATCGGATGCTATGCGGGAACGGATGGAGTCTGAGTAGACGTTATCATGGTTGGCCCATTGGATGCTATGCGGGAACGGATGGAGTCTGAGTGGACGTTATCATGGTTAGCTCATTGGATGCTATGCGGGAACGGATGGAGTCTGAGTGGACGTTATCATGGTTGGCCCATTGGATGCTATGCGGGAACGGATGGAGTCTGGGTGGACGATATCACGGTTGGCCAATCGGATGCTATGCGGGAACGGATGGAGTCTGAGTAGACGTTATCATGGTTGGCCCATTGGATGCTATGCGGGAACGGATGGAGTCTGAGTGGACGTCATCATGGTTGGCCCATTGGATGCTATGCGGGAACGGATGGAGTCTGAGTGGACGTTATCATGGTTGGCCCATTGGATGCTATGCGGGAACGGATGGAGTCTGCGTGGACGTTACCATGGTTGGCCCCTGGGCTGCTTGCAACGCGTGCGAGAACGCCTTGATGGTGGGAAGAAAAGCGGGAACCAACATCTGCAGACATGTGCAACCACTGCAAGACATGTGCAAGAAGGAGCGTGGAAGCTCAAGATGAAGAAGGGCAAGGACAAGGCCGGGAGGGTTTATCATCAACCAATATGGGTTTCCAAGTCGTGGGGTCTCAAGCTGCAGAAGCGCAACGACAAGGCCGGGAGGGTTTATCCTCAACTAGTATGGGTTTCGAGGCAAGGACAAGGCCGGGAGGGTTTATACTCAACCAGTATGGGTTTCCGAGGCGCGGAAGCTCACAAGTCGAAGAAGACAGAGGCAACGGCAAGGCCGGGAGAGCTTATCCTCAACCGATGTGGGTTTCCGGGGTGTGGAAGCTCCAGCCGAAGAAGACAGAGGCAGGGACAAGGCGGGAAGGCTTATCCTCAACCGGTATGGGGTTCCGAGGTGTGGGAGCTCAAGCCGAAGAAGACAGCGGCAAGGACAATCCAGGGTATGGAAGCTTGAGCCTCAACCAATGTGGGTTGCCGAGGTGTGTGGTCTCAGCGACAAGGCTGAGAGGGCTTATCCGGAGAGCTTTTCCTCAAACAAAACAGGAACCTGAAGGTATGCAGTTCAGGAGCTAGCCGACCTTCCCCCTCCCCCTCCCTCCCCCTCCCATGCCCTATTGACGGCCTTTTCCGCCCCTTCCACAGTTGGCAGGGTGGCACGAATTCTCAGGGAAGGTAGATGGGGTGCGGGGTCTTCCTCCCCTCAACTAAAATGGGGCGTTGGTTCCCGCCCCTCCCGCCCCCCTCCCCCACCCTCCCCCCCTCCCTCCCCCTCCCCACCCGGTGCCTCCTCCGGAGGGTGGCACGAGTCTCACGGGGGGTAGTGGGCAGACACCAAAAAACAATCCTCAACTAAAATGGGGTGTGGGGTTCCCCCCGCACCCCTCCCCACCCCCCCCCCCCTCCCTCCCCCCCCCCACCCGGTGCCCCCTCCGGAGGTCCCCCCCTTCCCTCCATCCGCTCTGCCCCTCCCACCCCCTTCCCACCCCCCTCCCCTCCCAACCCGCTCACTTAGACCGCAACAGCGTGGAGTGCCAGGTGCGTATCCTCAAGAAGAAGAAGGCCGGGAGCGGGAACGAAGCCGTGCAGGCTCGCCTGCATGGTGTCCCAGGTACGTGGTCCCAACCCCAAAGTGAGGAGGTGAGCGCTGATTATCCTCAACCAATGTGGGGTTCCAGGTGCGTGGTCTCAGTCGAAGAAGGCGGAGGCAGGGACGAGGCCGGAGCACTCATCCTCAACCAATATGGGGTCCCAGGTGCGTGGTCTCAGCCCGAAGAAGGCGACGAGGCGGAGCGCTTATCCTCAACCAATATGTTCCAGGCGCGTGCTCGGAGGCGGGAGCGCTTATCCTCAACCAATATGGGGTCCCAGGTGCGTGCTCTCGCGGACCAGGCCGGCGCAATATGGGGTTCCAGGCGCGTGGTCTCAGCCCGAAGAAGGCGGAGGCGGGGACGAGGCCGGAGCTGGGGTTCCAGGTGCGTGCTCGGCAGGGACGAGGCCGGAGCGCTTATCCTCAACCAATATGGGGTCCCAGGTGCGAAAGCGGAGGCGGGGACGAGGCCGGAGCGCTTATCCTCGACCGACGTGGAATCCCAGGTACGCGATCTCGGCCCGAAGAAGGTGAAGGTGGGGACGAGGGCGGAGCACTTATCCTCAACCGATATGGGGTCCTAGGTGCGTGCCCTACCGCAGCGTGCAACAGTGCCAGGTGCTTGAAGCCAGAAGAAGGCGAGCTTCAAGAGGAGGCGACAACAAGCTCGAAGGACTTACTCTCAGAATACGTTCTCGGCGCGTGGTCTCAACCTGAAGAAGACAGAGGCGGCGACAAGGCCGGATCGCCTATCCTCAAATGTCATGGGTTCCCAGGTTCGTGGTCTGGAGAGAACAGAAGCCGAGACCAGGCCGGAGTGCCTATCCTCAATCAATATGGGGTCCCAGGTGCGCGGTCTCAACTTGAAGAGGATGGAGGCGGGAACCAGGCCGGAGCACTTCTCCTCAACCAACATCGGGTCCGAGGTGCGTGGTCTCAACTCGAACAGGACGGAGGCGAGGAGAGGCCGGAGTGCCTATCCTCAACCAAGATAGGCTCCCAGGTGCATGGTTTCATCTTGGAGAAAAGAGAAAGGACGAGGCCTCAACCAATATGAGGTCCGAGGTGCGTGACCCCAGCAAAAAGACGACGGAGGCAAGGACAAGGCCGGGGTTCGAAGTGCGTGGCCACAGGAAGCTCAAGCTGAAGAAGACAGAGGCAAGAACGAGGCCGGGAGGGCTTATCCTCAACCAATATAAGTTTCCGAGGCGTGGAAGCTCAAGATGAAGAAGGGCAAGGACAAGGCCGGGAGGGTTTATCATCAACCAATATGGGTTTCCAAGACGTGGGGTCTCAAGCTGCAGAAACGCAATGACAAGGCCGGGAGGGTTTATCCTCAACTAGTATGGGTTTCCGAGGTGTGGAAGCTCACAAGTCGAAGAAGACAGAGGCAAGGACAAGGCCGGGAGGGTTTATACTCAACCAGTATGGGTTTCCGAGGTGCGGAAGCTCACAAGTAGAAGAAGACAGAGGCAACGGCAAGGCCGGGAGAGCTTATCCTCAACCGATGTGGGTTTCCGAGGTGCGGAAGCTCACAAGTCGAAGAAGACAGAGGCAACGGCAAGGCCGGGAGAGATTATCCTCAACCGATGTGGGTTTCCGGGGTGTGGAAGCTCCAGCCGAAGAAGACAGAGGCAGGGACAAGGCGGGAAGGCTTATCCTCAACCGGTATGGGGTTCCGAGGGGTGGGAGCTCAAGCCGAAGAAGACAGAGGCAAGGACAATCCAGGGTATGGAAGCTTGAGCCTCAACCAATGTGGGTTGCCGAGGTGTGTGGTCTCAGCGACAAGGCTGAGAGGGCTTATCCGGAGAGCTTTTCCTCAAACAAAACAGGAACCTGAAGGTATGCAGTTCAGGAGCTAGCCGACCTTCCCCCTCCCCCTCCCTCTCCCTCCCATGCCCTATTGACGGCCTCCCTTCCAGAGGTGGCAGGGTGGCACGAATTCTCAGGGAAGGTAGTGGCAGAAATCAATGGGGTGCGGGGTCTCCCCCCCGGCCCCCCCTCCCCCGCCCCCCCCCCCCCCCTTACTGGGCCGGGAGGGTAGTGGGCAGACACCAAAAAAAAATCCTCAACTAAAATGGGGCGTTGGTTCCCGCCCCTCCCCGCCCCCCTCCCCCACCCTCCCCCCGTCCCTCCCCCTCCCCACCCGGTGCCTCCTCCGGAGGGTGGCACGAGTCTCACGGGGGGTAGTGGGCAGACACCAAAAAACAATCCTCAACTAAAATGGGGTGTGGGGCTGCCCCGCACCCCTCCCACCCTCCCCCCCCTCCCTCCCCCCCCCCACCCGGTGCCCCCTCCGCAAGGTCCCCCCCCTCCCTCCCCCCCTTCCCTCCCCCGCTCCCTTCCCTCCCCCGAACCCCGCACCGCTCCCCACCCTCCTCCCCTCCCAAACCCGCTCACTTAGACCGCAACCAGCGTGGAGTGCCAGGTGCGTATCCTCAAGAAGAAGAAGGCCGGGAGCGGGAACGAAGCCGTGCAGGCTCGCCTGCATGGTGTCCCAGGTACGTGGTCCCAACCCCAAGAGACCGAAGTGAGGAGGTGAGCGCTGATTATCCTCAACCAATGTGGGGTCCCAGGTGCGTGGTCTCAGTCGAAGAAGGCGGAGGCAGGGACGAGGCCGGAGCACTTATCCTCACCCAATATGGGGTCCCAGGTGCGTGGTCTCAGCCCGAAGAAGGCGACGAGCCCGGAGCGCTTTTCCTCAACCAATATGTTCCAGGCGCGTGCTCGGAGGCGGGAGCGCTTATCCTCAACCAATATGGGGTCCCAGGTGCGTGCTCTCGCGGACCAGGCCGGCGCAATATGGGGTTCCAGGCGCGTGGTCTCAGCCCGAAGAAGGCGGAGGCGGGGAGCTGGGGTCCCAGGTGCGTGCTCGGCAGGGACGAGGCTGGAGCGCTTATCCTCAACCAATAAGGGGTCCCAGGTGCGAAAGCGGAGGCGGGGACGAGGCCGGAGCGCTTATCCTCGACCAACGTGGAGTCCCAGGTACGCGATCTCGGCCCGAAGAAGGGGAAGGTGGGGACGAGGGCGGAGCACTTATCCTCAACCGATATGGGGTCCTAGGTGCGTGCCCTACCGCAGCGTGCATCAGTGCCAGGTGCTTGAAGCCAGAAGAAGGCGAGCTTAAAGAGGAGGCGACAACAAGCTCGAAGGACTTACTCTCAGAATACGTTCTCGGCGCGTGGTCTCAACCTGAAGAAGACAGAGGCGGCGACAAGGCCGGATCGCCTATCCTCAACTGTCATGGGTTCCCAGGTTCGTGGTCTGGAGAGAACAGAAGCCGAGACCAGGCCGGAGTGCCTATCCTCAACCAATATGGGGTCCCAGGTGCGCGGTCTCAACTTGAAGAGGATGGAGGCGGGAACCAGGCCGGAGCACTTCTCCTCAACCAATATCGGGTCCGAGGTGCGTGGTCTCAACTCGAACAGGACGGAGGCGAGGAGAGGCCGGAGTGCCTATCCTCAACCAAGATAGGGTCCCAGGAGAAAAGAGAAAGGACGAGGCCTCAACCAATATGAGGTCCGAGGTGCGTGACCCCAGCAAAAAGACGACGGAGGCAAGGACAAGGCCGGGGTTCGAAGTGCGTGGCCCCAGGAAGCTCAAGCTGAAGAAGACAGAGGTAAGAACGAGGCCGGGAGGGCTTATCCTCAACCAATATAAGTTTCCGAGGCAAGGACAAGGCCGGGAGGGCCCATACTCAACCAACATGGGGTTCCGAGGTGTGGAAGTTCAAGCTGAAGAAGACAGAGGCAGGGACAAGGCCGGGGGGGAGCTCATCCTCAACCAGTATGGGTTTCCGAGGCGTGGAAGCTCAAGCTGAAGAAGGGCAAGGACAAGGCCGGGAGGGTGTATCATCAACCAATATGGGTTTCCAAGACGTGGGGTCTCAAGCTGCAGAAGCGCAACGACAAGGCCGGGAGGGTTTATACTCAACTAGTACGGGTTTCCGAGGCGTGGAAGCTCACAAGTCGAAGAAGACAGAGGCAAGGATAAGGCCGGGAGGGTTTATACTCAACCGATGTGGGTTTCCGGGGTATGGAAGCTCGAGCCGAAGAAGACAGAGGCAGAGACAAGGCGGGAAGGCTTATCCTCAACCGGTATGGGGTTCCGAGGTGTGGAAGCTCAAGCCGAAGAAGACAGAGGCAAGGACAATCCAAGGTATGGAAGCTTGAGCCTCAACCAATGTGGTTGCCGCGGTGTGTGGTCTCAGCGACAAGGCCGAGAGAACAATCCTCAACTAAAATGGGGTGTGGGGTCTTCCCCCCGCCCCCCCTCCCCCTGAGCGCCCTCCCCCCTCCTCCTGGGGCGGGAGGGTAGTGGGCAGACACCAAAAAACAATCCTCAATTGGTTCCCACCCCTCCCCGGCCCCTCCCCCACCCTCCCCCCTTCCCTCCCCCTCCCCACCCGGTGCCTCCTCCGGGGGGTGGCACGAGTCTCACGGGGGGTAGTGGGCAGACACCAAAAAACAATCCTCAACTAAAATGGGGTGTTGGTTCCCACCCCTCTCCGGCCCCCTCCCCCACCCTCCCCCCTTCCCTCCCCCTCCCCACCCGGTGCCTCCTCCGGGGGGGTGGCACGAGTCTCACGGGGGGTAGTGGGCAGACACCAAAAAACAATCCTCAACTAAAATGGGGTGTGGGTTCCCCTTCCCCCGCACCCCTCCCCCCCCTCCCTGCCCCCCCCCCACCCGGTGCCCCCTCCGGAGGGTCCCCCCCCTCCCTCCCCCCCTTCCCTCCCCCGCTCCCTTCCCTCCCCCTCGCTCTGCCCCTCCCACCCCCCTCCCAAACCCGCTCACTTAGACCGCAACCAGCGTGGAGTGCCAGGTGCGTATCCTCAAGAAGAAAAAGGCCGGCAGCGGGAACGAAGCTGTGCAGGCTCGCCTGCATGGTGTCCCAGGTACGTGGTCCCAACCCCAAGAAGACCGAAGTGAGGAGGTGAGCGCTGATTATCCTCAACCAATGCGGGGTCCCAGGTGCGTGGTCTCAGTCGAAGAAGGCGGAGGCAGGGACGAGGCCGGAGCACTTATCCTCACCCAATATGGGGTCCCAGGTGCGTGGTCTCAGCCCGAAGAAGGCGACGAGGCCGGAGCGCTTTTCCTCAATATGTTCCAGGCGCGTGCTCGGAGGCGGGAGCGCTTATCCTCAACCAATATGGGGTCCCAGGTGCGTGCTCTCGCGGACCAGGCCGGCGCAATATGGGGTTCCAGGCGCGTGGTGTCAGCCCGAAGAAGGCGGAGGCGGGGACGAGGCCGGAGCTGGGGTCCCAGGTGCGTGCTCGGCAGGGACGAGGCCGGAGCGCTTATCCTCGACCAACGTGGAGTCCCAGGTACGCGATCTCGGCCCGAAGAAGGTGAAGGTGGGGACGAGGGCGGAGCACTTATCCTCAACCGATATGGGGTCCTAGGTGCGTGCCCTACCGCAGCGTGCATCAGTGCCAGGTGCTTGAAGCCAGAAGAAGGCGAGCTTCAAGAGGAGGCGACAACAGGCTCGAAGGACTTACTCTCAGAATACGTTCTCGGCGCGTGGTCTCAACCTGAAGAAGACGGAGGCGGCGACAAGGCCGGATCGCCTATCCTCAACTGTCATGGGTTCCCAGGTTCGTGGTCTGGAGAGAACAGAAGCCGAGACCAGGCCGGAGTGCCTATCCTCAACCAATATGGGGTCCCAGGTGCGCGGTCTCAACTTGAAGAGGATGGAGGCGGGAACCAGGCCGGAGCACTTCTCCTCAACCAATATCGGGTCCGAGGTGCGTGGTCTCAACTCGAACAGGACGGAGGCGAGGAGAGGCCGGAGTGCCTATCCTCAACCAAGATAGGGTCCCAGGTGCATGGTTTCATCTTGGAGAAAAGAGAAAGGACGAGGCCTCAACCAATATGAGGTCCGAGGTGCGTGACCCCAGCAAAAAGACGACGGAGGCAAGGACAAGGCCGGGGTTCGAAGTGCGTGGCCCCAGGAAGCTCAAGCTGAAGAAGACAGAGGTAAGAACGAGGCCGGGAGGGCTTATCCTCAACCAATATAAGTTTCCGAGGCAAGGACAAGGCCGGGAGGGCCCATCCTCAACCAACATGGGGTTCCGAGGTGTGGAAGTTCAAGCCGAAGAAGACACAGGTAGGGACAAGGCCGGGGGGGGGCTCATCCTCAACCAGTGGAAGCTCAAGCTGAAGAAGGGCAAGGACAAGGCCGGGAGGGTGTATCATCAACCAATATGGGTTTCCAAGACGTGGGGTCTCAAGCTGCAGAAGCGCAACGACAAGGCCGGGAGGGTTTATCCTCAACTAGTACGGGTTTCCGAGGCGTGGAAGCTCACAAGTCGAAGAAGACAGAGGCAAGGATAAGGCCGGGAGGGTTTATACTCAACCGATGTGGGTTTCCGGGGTATGGAAGCTCCAGCCGAAGAAGACAGAGGCAGAGACAAGGCGGGAAGGCTTATCCTCAACCGGTATGGGGTTCCGAGGTGTGGAAGCTCAAGCCGAAGAAGACAGAGGCAAGGACAATCCAAGGTATGGAAGCTTGAGCCTCAACCAATGTGGTTGCCGAGGTGTGTGGTCTCAGCGACAAGGCCGAGAGAACAATCCTCAACTAAAATGGGGTGTGGGGTCTTCGTACGGGTTTCCGAGGCGTGGAAGCTCACAAATCGAAGAAGACAGAGGCAAGGATAAGGCCGGGAGGGTTTATACTCAACCGATGTGGGTTTCCGGGGTATGGAAGCTCCAGCCGAAGAAGACAGAGGCAGAGACAAGGCGGGAAGGCTTATCCTCAACCGGTATGGGGTTCCGAGGTGTGGAAGCTCAAGCCGAAGAAGACAGAGGCAAGGACAATCCAAGGTATGGAAGCTTGAGCCTCAACCAATGTGGTTGCCGAGGTGTGTGGTCTCAGCGACAAGGCCGAGAGAACAATCCTCAACTAAAATGGGGTGTGGGGTCTTCCCCCCGCCCCCCCTCCCCCTGAGCGCCCTCCCCCCTCCTCCTGGGGCGGGAGGGTAGTGGGCAGACACCAAAAAACAATCCTCAACTGAAATGGGGTGTTGGTTCCCACCCCTCCCCGGCCCCCTCCCCCACCCTCCCCCCTTCCCTCCCCCTCCCCACCCGGTGCCTCCTCCGGGGGGTGGCACGAGTCTCACGGGGGGTAGTGGGCAGACACCAAAAAACAATCCTCAACTAAAATGGGGTGTTGGTTCCCACCCCTCCCCGGCCCCCTCCCCCACCCTCCCCCCTTCCCTCCCCCTCCCCACCCGGTGCCTCCTCCGGGGGGGTGGCACGAGTCTCACAGGGGGTAGTGGGCAGACACCAAAAAACAATCCTCAACTAAAATGGGGTGTGGGTTCCCCTTCCCCCGCACCCCTCCCCCCCCTCCCTCCCCCCCCCCACCCGGTGCCCCCTCCGGAGGGTTCCCCCCCTCCCTCCCCCCCTTCCCTCCCCCGCTCCCTTCCCTCCCCCTCGCTCTGCCCCTCCCACCCCTCCCAAACCCGCTCACTTAGACCGCAACCAGCGTGGAGTGCCAGGTGCGTATCCTCAAGAAGAAAAAGGCCGGGAGCGGGAACGACGCCGTGCAGGCTCGCCTGCATGGTGTCCCAGGTACGTGGTCCCAACCCCAAGAAGACCGAAGTGAGGAGGTGAGCGCTGATTATCCTCAACCAATGTGGGGTCCCAGGTGCGTGGTCTCAGTCGAAGAAGGCGGAGGCAGGGACGAGGCCGGAGCACTTATCCTCACCCAATATGGGGTCCCAGGTGCGTGGTCTCAGCCCGAAGAAGGCGACGAGGCCGGAGCGCTTTTCCTCAACCAATATGTTCCAGGCGCGTGCTCGGAGGCGGGAGCGCTTATCCTCAACCAATATGGGGTCCCAGGTGCGTGCTCTCGCGGACCAGGCCGGCGCAATATGGGGTTCCAGGCGCGTGGTCTCAGCCCGAAGAAGGCGGAGGCGGGGACGAGGCCGGAGCTGGGGTCCCAGGTGCGTGCTCGGCAGGGACGAGGCCGGAGCGCTTATCCTCAACCAATAAGGGGTCCCAGGTGCGAAAGCGGAGGCGGGGACGAGGCCGGAGCGCTTATCCTCGACCAACGTGGAGTACCAGGTACGCGATCTCGGCCCGAAGAAGGTGAAGGTGGGGACGAGGGCGGAGCACTTATCCTCAACCGATATGGGCTCCTAGGTGCGTGCCCTACCGCAGCGTGCAGCAGTGCCAGGTGCTTGAAGCCAGAAGAAGGCGAGCTTCAAGAGGAGGCGACAACAAGCTCGAAGGACTTACTCTCAGAATACGTTCTCGGCGCGTGGTCTCAACCTGAAGAAGACAGAGGCGGCGACAAGGCCGGATCGCCTATCCTCAACTGTCATGGGTTCCCATGTTCGTGGTCTGGAGAGAACAGAAGCCGAGACCAGGCCGGAGTGCCTATCCTCAATCAATATGGGGTCCCAGGTGCGCGGTCTCAACTTGAAGAGGATGGAGGCGGGAACCAGGCCGGAGCACTTCTCCTCAACCAATAGCGGGTCCGAGGTGCGTGGTCTCAACTCGAACAGGACGGAGGCGAGGAGAGGCCGGAGTGCCTATCCTCAACCAAGATAGGGTCCCAGGTGCATGGTTTCATCTTGGAGAAAAGAGAAAGGACGAGGCCTCAACCAATATGAGGTCCGAGGTGCGTGACCCCAGCAAAAAGACGACGGAGGCAAGGACAAGGCCGGGGTTCGAAGTGCGTGGCCCCAGGAAGCTCAAGCTGAAGAAAACAGAGGTAAGAACGAGGCCGGGAGGGCTTATCCTCAACCAATATAAGTTTCCGAGGCAAGGACAAGGCCGGGAGGGCCCATCCTCAACCAACATGGGGTTCCGAGGTGTGGAAGTTCAAGCTGAAGAAGACACAGGTAGGGACAAGGCCGGGGGGGGCTCATCCTCAACCAGTATGGGTTTCCGAGGCGTGGAAGCTCAAGCTGAAGAAGGGCAAGGACAAGGCCGGGAGGGTGTATCATCAACCAATATGGGTGTCCAAGACGTGGGGTCTCAGGCTGCAGAAGCGCAGCGACAAGGCCGGGAGGGTTTATCCTCAACTAGTACGGGTTTCCGAGGCGTGGAAGCTCACAAATCGAAGAAGACAGAGGCAAGGATAAGGCCGGGAGGGTTTATACTCAACCGATGTGGGTTTCCGGGGTATGGAAGCTCCAGCCGAAGAAGACAGAGGCAGAGACAAGGCGGGAAGGCTTATCCTCAACCGATATGGGGTTCCGAGGTGTGGAAGCTCAAGCCGAAGAAGACAGAGGCAAGGACAATCCAAGGTATGGAAGCTTGAGCCTCAACCAATGTGGTTGCCGAGGTGTGTGGTCTCAGCGACAAGGCCGAGAGAACAATCCTCAACTAACATGGGGTGTGGGGTCTTCCCCCCGCCCCCCCTCCCCCTGAGCGCCCTCCCCCCTCCTCCTGGGGCGGGAGGGTAGTGGGCAGACACCAAAAAACAATCCTCAACTGAAATGGGGTGTTGGTTCCCACCCCTCCCCGGCCCCCTCCCCCACCCTCCCCCCCTTCCCTCCCCCTCCCCACCCGGTGCCTCCTCCGGGGGGTGGCACGAGTCTCACGGGGGTAGTGGGCAGACACCAAAAAACAATCCTCAACTA
>CAJNDT010004710.1:0-11939 GCA_905221615.1 Symbiodinium sp. CCMP2592
AAGGGCGCGAGATAGGTGTTCTCGTGGGTGCAAGTGAAAGCCAGAAATAGAGGAAAGCTTCTCCTGTGTGGTCTTGGGTAAGGAAGCCCAGAGAGGGCTGTGGTGCCCTTGGGCCCAGAGAGGGCTGTGGGGCCCTTGGGTACGGAAGCCCAGAGAGGGCTGTGGTGCCCTTCAGTAAGGAAGCCCAGAGAGGGCTGTGGTGCCCTTGGACCCAGAGAGGGCTGTGGTGCCCTTAGGTAAGGAAGCCCAGAGAGGGCCGCTTGGGTAAGGAAGCCCACAAAAAGCTGTGGTGGCCTTGGGCCCAGAGAGGGCTGTGGTGCCCTTGGGTAAGCAAGAGGAGCCGTGGTGCCCTTGGGCCCAGAGAGGGTTGTGGTGCCCTTGGGTGAGGAAGCCCAGAGAGGGCTGTGGTGCCCTTGGGCCCAGAAAGGATTGTGGTGCCCTTGGGTAAAGAAGCCCAGAGAGGGCTGCTTGGGTAAGAAGCCCAGAGAGGGCTGTGGTGCCCTTGAGCCAACAGAGGGCTGTGGTGCCCTTGGGTAGAAAGCCCAGAGAAGGCTGTAGTGCCCTTGGGCCCAGAGAGGGCTGTGGTGCCCTTGAGTAAGGAAGACCAGAGAGGGCTGTGATGCCCTTGGGCCCCGAGAGGGCTGTGGTGCTCTTGGGTAAGGAAGCCCAGAGAGGGCTGTGGTGCCCTTGGACCCAGAGAGGGCTGTGGTGCTCTTGGGTAAAGAAGCCCGGAGAGGGCTGTGGTGCCCTTGGGCCCAAAGAGGGCTGTGGTGCCCTTGGGTAAGGAAGCCCAGAGAGGGCTGCTTGGGTAAGGAAGCCCAGAGTGAAGGCCGTGGTGCCCTTAGGCCCAGAGAGGAATGTAGTGCCCTTGGGCAAGAAGCCCAGAGAGGGCTGTGGTGCCCTTGGGCCCAGAAAGGGCTGTGGTGCCCTTGGGTAAAGAGGCCCAGAGAGGGCTGCTTGGCAGAAAGGGCTGTGGTGCCCTGAGGCCAAGAGAGGGCTGTGGTGCCCTTGGGCAAAGCGGCCCAGAGAGGGCTGTGCCGTTTGGCCCAAAGAGGGCCAGGGCTGCCCATGCATAAGGAAGCCCAGAAAGGGCTGGGTTGCCCTTGGGCCCAGAGAGGGCTGTGGTGCCCTTGGGTAAGGAAAACCAGACAAAACTGCAGTGCCCTTGGGTAGGGAGAGGGCTGTGGTGGTCTTGGGTAAGGAAGCTCTCTGGAGAGGGCTGTGGTGCCCTTGGGTGAGGAAGCCGAGAAATGGCTGTGGTGCCCTTGGGCCCAGAGAGGGCTGTGGTGCCCTTGGGTAATGGGTAAGGAAGAAGCCCAGAGAGGGCTGTGGTGCCCTTGGGTAAGTGCCCCCCGAGAGAACGCACTCATAGACCTGGCTGGCTAGGAGCCCCGAAGCACCTCCCAAAGCCAAAGGGCCCTCACCACGCAAGGGCGCGAGATTAGGTCTTCTCGTGGGTGCATGTGAAGCCAGAGGGCTGTGGTGCCCTTGGGCCCAGAGAGGGCTGTGGTGCCCTTGGGTACGGAAGCCCAGAGAGGGCTGTGGTGCCCTTCAGTAAGGAAGCCCAGAGAGGGCTGCGGTGCCCTTGGACCCAGAGAGGGCTGTGGTGCCCTTAGGTAAGGAAGCCCAGAGAGGGCCGCTTGGGTAAGAAAGCCCAGAGAAAGCTGTGGTGGCCTTGGGCCCAGAGAGGGCTGTGGTGCCCTTGGGTAAGCAAGAGAGAGCCGGGGTGCCCTTGGGCGCAGAAAGGGTTGTGATGCCCTTGGGTGAGGAAGCCTAGAGAGGGCTGTGGTGCCCTTGGGCCCAGAAAGGATTGTGGTGCCCTTGGGTAAAGAAGCCCAGAGAGGGCTGCTTGAATAAGGAAGCCAGAGAGGGCCTGGGCTGTGGGCACTTGAGCAAGAGAGGGCTGTGGTGCCCTTGGGTAGAAACCAACGACGGCTGTTGGTTGCCTTGGCCCAGAGAGGGGTGTGGGCCCTTGAGTAAGGGAAGACAGAGGGGCTGTGGTGCCTTGACCCCGAGAGGCTGTGGTTGCTCTTGGGTAAGATAGCCAAGAGGGGCTGTGGTTTGCCTTGGACCATGAGAGGGCTGTGGTGATTGGGTAAGAAGCCCGGAGAGGCTGTGGTGCCTTGGGCCCAAAGAGGGCCTGTGGTGGCCTGGGGTAAGGAAGCCCAGAGAGGGCTGCTGGGTAAGGAAGCCCGCGTGAAGGCGTGGTTGCCCTTAGGCCCAGAGAGGAATGCAGTGCCCTTGGGTAAGAAGCCCAGAGAGGGCTGTGGTGCCCTTGGGCCCAGAAAGGGCTGTGGTGCCCTTGAATAAAGAAGCCCAGAAAGGGCTGCTTGGGAAGGAAGCCCAGAAAGGGCTGTGGTGCCCTGAGGCCCAGAGAGGGCTGTGGTGCCCTTGGGCAAAGCGGCCCAGAGAGGGCTGTGCCGTTTGGCCCAAAGAGGGCAAGGGCTGCCCATGCATAAGGAAGCCCAGAAAGGGCTGGGTTGCCCTTGGACCCAGAGAGGGCTGTGGTGCCCTTGGGTAAGGAAACCCAGGCAAAACTGCAGTGCCCTTGGGTAGGGAGAGGGCTGTGGTGGTCTTGGGTAAGGAAGCTCTCTGGAGGGGGCTGTGGTGCCCTTGGGTGAGGAAGCCCAGAAATGGCTGTGGTGCCCTTGGGCCCAGAGAGGGCTGTGGTGCCCTTGGGTAATGGGTAAGGAAGAAGCCCAGAGAGGGCTGTGGTGCCCTTGGGTAAGTGCCCCCGAGAGAACGCACTCATAGACCTGGCTGGCTAGGAGCCCCGAAGCACCTCCCAAAGCCAAAGGGCCCTCAACACGCAAGGGCGCGAGATTAGGTCTTCCCGTGGGTGCAAGTGAAGCCAGACATAGAGTGAAAGGCTTCTCCTGTGTGGTCTTGGGTAAGGAAGCCCAGAGAGGGCTGTGGTGCCCTTGGGCCCAGAGAGGGATGTGGTGCCCTTGGGTACGGAAGCCCAGAGAGGGCTGTGGTGCCCTTCAGTAAGGAAGCCCAGAGAGGGCTGTGGTGCCCTTGGACCCAGAGAGGGCTGTGGTGCCCTTGAGTAAGGAAGCCCAGAGAGGGCCGCTTGGGTAAGAAAGCCCAGAGAAAGCTATGGTGGCCTCGGGCCCAGAGAGGGCTGTGGTGCCCTTGGGTAAGCAAGAGGGGGCCGTGGTGTTTTTGGGAAAAGAGAGGGTTGTGGTGCCCTTGGGTGAGGAAGCCCAGAGAGGGCTGTGGTGCCTTTGGGCCCAGAAAGGATTGTGGTGCCCTTGGGTTAAGAAAGCCCAGAGAAAGCTGTGGTGGCCTTGGGCCCAGAGAGGGCTGTGGTGCCCTTGGGTAAGCAAGAGAGGGCCGTGGTGTTTTTGGGAAAAGAGAGGGGTGTGGTGCCCTTGGGTGAGGAAGCCCAGAGAGGGCTGTGGTGCCCTTGGGCCCAGAAAGGATTGTGGTGCCCTTGGGTAAAGAAGCCCAGAGAGGGCTGCTTGGGTAAGGAAGCCCAGAGAGGTCTGTGGTGCCCTTGAGCCAAGAGAGGGCTGTGGTGCCCTTGGGTAGAAAGCCCAGAGAAGGCTGTAGTGCCCTTGGGCCCAGAGAGGGCTGTGGTGCCCTTGAGTAAGGAAGACCAGAGAGGGCTGTGATGCCCTTGGGCCCAGAGAGGGCTGTGGTGCTCTTGGGTAAGGCAGCCCAGAGAGGGCTGTGGTGCCCTTGACCAGAGAGGGCCGTGGGCTTTGGGTAAAGGAAGCCGGAGAGGGCTGTGGTGCCTTGGGCAAAGAGGGCGGTGGTGCCCTTGGGGAAAGGAAGCCCCGAGGCTGCTGGGTAACGAAGGCCAAGTGAGCCGTAGTTGCCATTTAGGGGCCAGAAGGAATGTAGTGCCATTGGGTACAGAAAGCCGAGAGGGCTGTGGTGCCCTTGGGCCCAGAAAGGGCTGTGGTGCCCTTGGGTAAAGAGGCCCAGAGAGGGCTGCGTGGGAAGGAAGCCCAGAAAGGGCTGTGGTGCCCTGAGGCCAAGAGAGGGCTGTGGTGCCCTTGGGCAAAGCGGCCCAGAGAGGGCTGTGCCGTTTGGCCCAAAGAGGGCCAGGGCTGCCCATGCATAAGGAAGCCCAGAAAAGGCTGGGTTGCCCTTGGGCCCAGAGAGGGCTGTGGTGCCCTTGGGTAAGGAAACCCAGACAAAACTGCAGTGCCTTTGGGTAGGGAGAGGGCTGTGGTGGTCTTGGGTAAGGAAGCTCTCTGGAGAGGGCTGTGGTGCCCTTGGGGCTGTGGTGCCCTTGGGTAATGGGTAAGGAAGAAGCCCAGAGAGGGCTGTGGTGCCCTTGGGTAAGTGCCCCCCGAGAGAACGCACTCATAGACCTGGATGGCTAGGAGCCCCGAAGCACCTCCCAAAGCCAAAGGGCCCTCAACACGCAAGGGCGCGAGATTAGGTCTTCTCGCGGGTGCTCTGGGCTGTGGTGCCCTTGGGCCCAGAGAGGGCTGTGGTGCCCTTGGGTACGGAAGCCCAGAGAGGGCTGTGGTGCCCTTCAGTAAGGAAGCCCAGAGAGGGCTGTGGTGCCCTTGGACCCAGAGAGGGCTGTGGTGCCCTTAGGTAAGGAAGCCCAGAGAGGGCCGCTTGGGTAAGAAAGCCCAGAGAAAGCTATGGTGGCCGTGGGCCCAGAGAGGGCTGTGGTGCCCTTGGGTAAGCAAGAGAGGGCCGTGGTGTTTTTGGGAAAAGAGAGGGTTGTGGTGCCCTTGGGTGAGGAAGCCCAGAGAGGGCTGTGGTGCCCTTGGGCCCAGAAAGGATTGTGGTGCCCTTGGGTAAAGAAGCCCAGAGAGGGCTGCTTGGGTAAGGAAGCCAGAGAGGACGTGGTGCCCTTGAGCCAAGAGCGGGCGGTGTGCCCTTGGGTAGAAAGCCAGAGAGGCTGTGGTGCCCTTGGGCCAGAGAGGGGCTGTGGTCCCTTGGAGTAGGAAGCCCCGGAGGGCTGTGGTGCCTTGGGCCCGCGAGGGCTGTGGTGCTCTTGGGTAAGGAAGCCCAGAGAGGGCTGTGGTGCCCTTGGACCCAGAGAGGGCTGTGGTGCTATTGGGTAAGGAAGCCCGGAGAGGGCTGTGGTGCCCTTGGGCCCAAAGAGGGCTGTGGTGCCCTTGGGTAAGGAAGCCTAGAGAGGGCTGCTTGGGTAAGGAAGCCCAGAGTGAAGGCCGTGGTGCCCTTAGGCCCAGAGAGGAATGTAGTGCCCTTGGGTAAGAAGCCCAGAGAGGGCTGTGGTGCCCTTGGGCCCAGAAAGGGCTGTGGTGCCCTTGGGTAAGTAAAGAAGCCCAGAGAGGGCTGCTTGGGCCAGAGAGGGCTGTGGTGGCAAAGCGGCCCAGAGAGGGCTGTGCCGTTTGGCCCAAAGAGGGCGAGGGCTGCCCATGCATAAGGAAGCCCAGAAAGGGCTGGGTGGCCCTTGGGCCCAGAGAGGGCTGTGGTGCCCTTGGGTAAGGAAACCCAGACAAAACTGCAGTGCCCTTTGGTAGGGAGAGGGCTGTGGTGGTCTTGGGTAAGGAAGCTCTCTGGAGAGGGCTGTGGTGCCCTTGGGTGAGGAAGCCCAGAAATGGCTGTCGTGCCCTTGGGCCCAGAGAGGGCTGTGGTGCCCTTGGGTAATGGGTAAGGAAGAAGCCCAGAGAGGGCTGTTGTGCCCTTGGGTAAGTGCCCCCCGAGAGAACGCACTCATAGACCTGGCTGGCTAGGAGCCCCGAAGCACCTCCCAAAGCCAAAGGGCCCTCAACACGCAAGGGCGCGAGATTAGGTCTTCTCGTGGGTGCAAGTGAAGCCAGAAATAGAGTGAAAGGCTTCTCCTGTGTGGTCTTGGGTAAGGAAGCCCAGAGAGGGCTGTGGTGCCCTTGGGCCCAGAGAGGGCAGTGGTGCCCTTGGGTACGGAAGCCCAGAGAGGGCTGTGGTGCCCTTCAGTAAGGAAGCCCAGAGAGGGCTGTGGTGCCCTTGGACCCAGAGAGGGCTGTGGTGCCCTTAGGGCCCAGAGAAAGCTGTGGTGGCCTTGGGCCCAGAGAGGGCTGTGGTGCCCTTGGGTAAGCAAGAGAGGGCCGTGGTGCCCTTGGGCCCAGAGAGGGTTGTGGTGCCCTTGGGTGAGGAAGCGCAGAGAGGGCTGTGGTGCCCTTGGGCCAGAAAGGATTGTGGTGCCCTTGGGTAAAGAAGCCCAGAGAGGGCTGCTTGGGTAAGAAGCCCAGAGAGGGCTGTGGTGCCCTTGAGCCAAGAGAGGGCTGTGGTGCCCTTGGGTAGAAAGCCCAGAGAAGGCTGTAGTGCCCTTGGGCCCAGAGAGGGCTGTGGTGCCCTTGAGTAAGGAAGACCAGAGAGGGCTGTGGTGCCCTTGGGCCCTTGGGTAAGGAAGCCCAGAGAGGGCTGTGGTGCCCTTGGACCCAGAGAGGGCTGTGGTGCTCTTGGGTAAGGAAGCCCGGAGAGGGCTGTGGTGCCCTTGGGCCCAAAGAGGGCTGTGGTGCCCTTGGGTAAGGAAGCCCAGAGAGGGCTGCTTGGGTAAGGAAGCCCAGAGTGAAGGCCGTGGTGCCCTTAGGCCAAGAGAGGAATGTAGTGCCCTTGGGTAAGAAGCCCAGAGAGGGCTGTGGTGCCCTTGGGCCCAGAAAGGGCTGTGGTGCCCTTAGGTAAAGAAGCCCAGAGAGGGCTGCTGGGGAAGGAAGCCCAGAAAGGGCTGTGGTGCCCTGAGGCCCAGAGAGGACTGTAGTGCCAAAGCGGCCCAGAGAGGGCTGTGCCGTTTGGCCCAAAGAGGGCCAGGGCTGCCCATGCATAAGGAAGCCCAGAAAGGGCTGGGTTGCCCTTGGGCCCAGAGAGGGCTGTGGTGCCCTTGGGTAAGGAAACCCAGACAAAACTGCAGTGCCCTTGGGTAGGGAGAGGGCTGTGGTGGTCTCGGGTAAGGAAGCTCTCTGGAGAAGGCTGTGGTGCCCTTGGGTGAGGAAGCCCAGAAATGGCTGTGGTGCCCTTGGGCCCAGAGAGGGCTGTGGTGCCCTTGGGTAATGGGTAAGGAAGAAGCCCAGAGAGGGCTGTGCCCCCCGAGAGAACGCACTCATAGACCTGGCTGGCTAGGAGCCCCGAGGCACCTCCCAAAGCCAAAGGGCCCTCAACACGCAAGCCTCGCACACTCGGACCTCTCCGCTTAGGCGCCCCGACCCACCCGGAACCACTGAACGACAATATAGACAGAACTCCCGAGATTGCCACCTACCGACAACCCAAAGAAACGGACCCCTCGCGATTGCCACCTGCCGACAATCTGGACCCCCTCAGAATACCACAAACCGAAGATCCAAGGAAACCTGATGGTGGCCCTCCCAGGGGAGCCGAAGTCAGCGAGTCAAACCACAACTGACACCGGGCCAGCTGCATCAAGGACTCCATGGCCTAACGGCCAAGGCGCTCCGGTCGAATCTCTGTGCGGGAATGCCGGAGAGATGGGTGGTTCGATTCCCCCTGGAGTCACTTCCCCCTTGCCACCTGTTGGCAATCTGTACCCCCCTAAGATTGCCACCTGTTGGCAATCTGTACCCCCCTAAGATTACCACCTGCTGACAATCTAAATCCACTGTGCTTGCTACTTGTTGGCAATCTGTACTCCCTTAAGGTTCCCACCTATTGGCAATCTGTACCACCCTAAGATTGCCACCTGCTGACAATCTAGATCGCCGATGATTGCCACCCGTTGGCAATCTATACCCCCCCCCCCCTTAAGATTGCCACCTGCTGACAATCTAGATCTCCTGTGATTGCCACCTGTTGGCAATCTATACCCCCTTCCCCCCCCCCATACGATTGCCACCTTCTGACAATCTAGACCCCCTAAGATTGCCACCTGCCGGCAATCCATCAGGCCTGACAAGTGGCAGCTAAGCACCAAAAACGCAGGTGTGATTGCCACCTGTTGGCAATGTGACCCCCCCCCCCTAAGATTGCCACCTGCTGACAATCTAGATCTCCTGTGATTGCCACCTGTTGGCAATCTATACCCCCACAATCTAGACCCCCTAAGATTGCCACCTGCCGGCAATCCATCAGGCCTGGCAAGTGGCGGCTAAGCACCAAAAACGCAGAGGCTCTTTCAACCCCAAACCCTAAACCCCTAACCCCGAAAACCCTGATTCTCACTTCAAGGCCTGGATCGTCACTTCGGGTTGTCAAAACGTGGCCTGGCCGCCACGATGGCCGCCCGATGAGGATGGGTGCTTGCGAGACGCTTGGAGCGCCTGCTGGCACAGTCCAAGTGGTCCCCCTTCAAGCAGAAAAAACCTCAGGGTGAGATGCTCGCACTCGAACCCCTCCGCCTCTGAGCCCCAACCCACCTCGCACCCCTGACACGTCGCAAGGGGGGCCCTCCCACGCCAGAAAAATCTCCCGAACCTAGGCAGAAACGCCCCCGAGAACCTTGACCTTCTTTCAAACAACAAAGACACCAAACCCGCAGCAATCCCTAAACACTACCAAAGCTTCAACCAAGAGCAGCCCGAGCAAACAGGGAGCACTCGTAGGGCCGACGACGAGTTCGAAGGCATAAGGAACGGCCCCCTCAAAGCAGTAAAACCACAAGCGCCCCCAAAGCCCAGCAATCCCTCAACAATAAGAAAGCATCAATCTAGGCTAGCCCGAACCAACAGAGAGCAATCGCGGAGCAGACAACGGGGCAGACGACGAGCTTGAAGGCTCATGCAACGGCCCACTAAAAGCAGTGAAACCACAAGCACCCCCAAACCCCAGCAATCCCTCAACACTAACAAAGCCTCAATCTAGTCTAGCCCCAACCAACAGAGAGCAATCGCGGAGCAGACGACAACTTTTAAGGCTTAAGCAACGGCCCCCTCAAAGCAGTGAAACCACAAGAACCACCAAGACCCGGCAATCTCTTAACACTCACAGTGCTCTAAACCTAACTTAACCCGAACAAACAGAAAACATTCGAGAGGCCGACGCAACACTTTAGGACCTAAGGACCAGCCCCCCTAAAGCAGAGCAAGCGTTCGTGGGAGATGCTCGGGGCGCCTGTGAGCGCAGTCCACATGGACCCCCTTAAGGCAGAGAAAGCCTTCGGGTGAGATGCTCGCACTCGGAACCCTCCGCCTCCGAGCCCCAACCCACCTCGCACCCCTGAAACTTCGCGAGGGGGGACCCGGCCGCGCCAGAAAAAAGTTCAAAGGTTTCGATCCCCAACCCGGAAAAAGGGCCGAAAAACACGATTGTCAGAAACGGGCTTTTTTACCAAACCCCAGCAAACCCATAACAATCAGAAAGACTCAATTTAGTCTAGCCCGCACCAACAGAGAGCAATCGCAGTGCAGACAAGGAGTTTTAAGGCTTAAGAACCAGCCTCCTTAAAAGAAAGGGATGCAGCTGCTGGCTTCGCGTGAGATGCTCAGGGCGCCTTTTAGCGCAGTCTCAAAAAACTGCGCTGGCGAACCCTAAACCCTAAACCCTAAACCCTAAACCCTAAACCCTAAACCCTAAACCCTAAACCCTAAACCCTAAACCCTAAACCCTAAACCCTAAACCCTAAACCCTAAATTTTAGACGGCTTGCGCCGAAGGTGCGCCAGCGCAGCTTCTGGTTTTATGTTCAGCAAGTACGCAGGATTTAAGGCAAGCAACGGTCGACCATAGGGCAGTTTAAGTAAATTGACAAGTTTTTTCTAAGTGCAACTGAACGGTTTAAGTAAATTGAAATGACCCAAGCAACACACCCAACCCTAAACCTTTAACCCTAAACCCTAAACCCGAAAACCCTAAATCCTAAACCCGAAAACCCTAAGCCCTAACCCTAAACCCGAAAACCCTAAATCCTAAACCCGAAAACCCTAAACCCTAACCCTAAACCCGAAAACCCTCAAACCCTTAACCCGAAAAGCCTTAGCGTCCGCAAGGGTTGGTTTCAGTAAATTGAAATAGTTGCCCCCCCACGAGGGTTTAAGTAAGTTGAAAGGTTTAAGTATATTGAGAAGGTTAGCCCCCACGAGGTTTTAAGTAAATAAGATGACTCAAACAACCTGGTTTCAGTAAATTGAAAGAGTTGCCCCCCCCCCCCCACGAGGGTTTAAGTAAGTTGAAAGGTTTAAGTATATTGAGAAGGTTAACCCCCACGAGGTTTTAAGTAAATAAGATGACCCAAACAACCTACCCGCAACCCTAACCCCAAACCCCAAAAATGCGAGGGCGAACCCTAAACCCTGACGAACCTTACGTTCCAACCAACCCCAAGCCCTAACAACCAAACGCCCTAAAAGCACGCACTCACAAACCTGGCTGCCTCTGAGCCCCAAGCCACCTCCCAAAGCCGAAGGACCCTCAACACCCAAGCCTCGCGCACTCGGACCTCTCTGCCTCGCAGCCCCAACCCACCTGTAACCCCCGAAGCCTCGCGAGGGGGGCCCCGGCCACGCAAAAGCAGCAGCGACGAGCCTGGGCAAAAAGAAAAGGGCAACTCCTAACAAACCCTGAACCCTACAGCCCTCTCAGAGCTTGCAAGAGGGTCCTCCACAGCCCTGCAAGAGGGTCTTCCCAGCCCACAGAGGAGCTTTTGCTGCTCTCTCAGAACCTCTAAGAGCCTCTCTCAGAGGCTCTGCTGCTCTCTCAGAGGCTCTAAGCTGCCCTATCAGAGGCTCTAAGAGGGGTCTTGGTAGTGGGCTACGGCCCTCTCAGAGCTTGCAAGAGGGTCTTCCCAGCCCACAGAGGAGCTTTTGCTGCTCTCTCAGAACCTCTAAGAGCCTCTCTCAGAGGCTCTGCTGCTCTCTCAGAGGCTCTAAGCTGCCCTATCAGAGGCTCTAAGAGGAGTCTTGGTAGTGGGCTACAACCCTCTCCGAGCCTGCAAGAGGGTCTTCCCCAGCCCACAGAGGAGCTTTTGCTGCTCTCTCAGAACCTCTAAGAGCCTCTCTCAGAGGCTCTGCTGCTCTCTCAGAGGCTCTAAGCTGCCCTATCAGAGGCTCTAAGAGGAGTCTTGGTAGTGGGCTACAGCCCTCTCAGAGCCTGCAAGAGGGTCTTCCCCAAACCACAGAGAAGCTTTTGCTGCTCTCGGCTCTAAGCTGCCCTATCACAGGCTCTAAGAGGGGTCTTGGTAGTGGGCTACAGCCCTCTCAGAGCCTGCAAGAGGGTCTTCCCCAGCCCACAGAGGAGCTTTTGCTGTTTTTCAGAGGCTCCAAGAGCCTGTCTCAAAGGCTCTGCTGCTCTCCCTATCAGAGGCTCTAAGAGGGGTCTTGGTAGTGGGCTACAACCCTCTGAGGGCCTGCAAGAGGGTCTTCCCCAGCCCACAGAGAAGCTTTTGCTGCTCTCTCAGAGGCCCTAAGAGCCTCTCTCAGAGGCTCTGCTGCTCTCTCAGAGGCTCTAAGCTGCCCTATCAGAGGCTCTAAGAGGAGTCTCGGTAGTGGGCTACAGCTTTCTCAGAGCCTTCAAGAGGGTCTTCCGGTCCACGATTACGTGGAATCGCCATCGCCACGGCGACGAATCCACTTCAGAGCCTCCAAGAGGGTGTTGCTGCTCTCTCAGAGGGGCTCCAGAAACACTCCAGTGCCCTTAAGAGTTTAGAGTCTTAGTCTTGGCCACTGAGCCAAACTGGCTCAGAAATTGAAGGTTCCAAGACCATTAGTATTAGTAAGTAGCCCCAGCCCCAGCCCAAGCACCAGCCCCCCCAGCCCCAGCCCCCACCCCAGCCCTCCCCTGCCCTGCCCCGCCCTGCCCTGCCCTCCCCTGACATGCCCGGCCCAAGCTGTGGGAAGGTGCCCCGGCCCCGCGCCCTGGCTGTGGGAATGTACCCCGGCCCCGGACCCTGGCTGTGGGAAGATGCCCCGGCCCCGGGCAACAAACCCCAGCAAACCCTCAACAATAAGAAAGCCTCAATTTAGTCTAGCCCGAACCAACAGAGAGCAATCGCGGAGCAGACAACGGGGCAGACGACGAGCTTGAAGGCTTATGCAACGGCCACTAAAAGCAGTGAAACCACAAGCACCTCCAAACCCC
>CAJNDT010004711.1:0-11934 GCA_905221615.1 Symbiodinium sp. CCMP2592
CGCGTGCGCGTGTGCGTGTGCGCGTGCGCGTGCGGGTGCGGGTGCGGGTGCGTGTGCGTGTGCGTGTGCGTGTGCGTGTGCGTGTGCGTGTGCGTGTGCGTGTGCGTGTGCGTGCTTGTGCGTGTGCGTGTGCGTGTGCGTGTGCGTGTGCGTGTGCGTGTGCGTGTGCGTGTGCGTGTGCGTGTGCGTGTGCGTGTGCGTGTGCGTGTGCGTGCGTGTGTGTGCGTGTGTGTGAGTGTGTGTGCGTGTGTGTGCGTGTGTGTGCGTGTGTTTTCAAGGCAAGTGTGTGCGCGTGGGTGCGCGTGTGTGCGCGTGGGTGCGCGTGTGTGCGCGTGGGTGCGCGTGGGTGCGCGTGGGTGCAGTGTGTGGGTACGTGGGTGCGTGCGTGGGTGCGTGCGTGCGTGGGTGGGTGCGTGGGTGGGTGCGTGGGTGGGTGCGTGCACGGTGCGTGGGTGGGTGCGTGGGTGGGTGCGTGGGTGGGTGCGTGGGTGGGTGCGTGGGTAGGTGCGCGGGTGGGTGCGTGGGTGGGTGCGTGGGTGGGTGCGTGGGTGGGTGCGTGGGTGGGTGCGTGGGTGGGTGCGTGGGTGGGTCGTTGGGTGGTTTCGTGCTTGGGTGCGTGCGGGGGTGGTTGCGTTGGTTGTGCGTGGGTGGTTGCGTGGGTGGGTGCGTGGTGGGTGGCGTGGGTGGTGCGTGGTGGTGCGTGGGTGGGGGTGGGTGGGTGCGTGGGTGGTTCGTGGGTGGGTGCGTGGGTGGGTGCGGGGTGGGTGCCGTGGGTGGGTGCTGGGTGGTCGTGCGTGGTTGCGTGCGTGGGTTCCGTGCGTGGGTGGGTGCGTGGTGGGTGCGTGGTGGGTGCGTGGGGGGGTGCGTGGGTTGTGCGTGGGTGGGTGCGTGGGTGGGGTGCGTGGGTGGGTGCGTGGGTGGGTTGAGTGGGTGGTGCGTGGGTGCCGTGGGTGCGTGGGTGCGTGGTTCGTGGGTGCTGGTGCGTGGGTGCGGGGTGCGTGTTTGCTGGGTGCGTGGGTGCCTTGCTTGCGTGCGGCGTGCTTGCCGTGCGTGGTGCGTGGGTGCGTGGGTGGCGTGGGGTCTGGGTGCGTGGTGGCGTGGTGCGTGGGTGGCGTGGGTGCGTGGGTGCGTGGGTGCGTGGGTGCTTGTGTGCGTGGGTGCGTTTTGCGTGGGTGCGTGTGTTGCTGGGTTGCGTGGGTGCGTGGGTGCGTGGGTGCGTGGGTGCGTGGGTGCTTGGGTGCTTGGTTTCGTGGGTGCGTGGTGCGATGGGTGCGGGGTGCTTGGGTGCTGGGTGCGTGGGTGCGTGAGGTGCGTGGGTGGGTGGTTGCCGTGCATGGGTGGGTTGGGTGTGTGGGTGTGGTGCTGCGTGCCTTGCGTGCGTGCGTGCGTGCGTGCGTGCGTGCGTGCGTGCGTGCGTGCGTGCGTGCGTGCCTTCGTGCGTGCGTGCGTGCGTGCGTGCGTGCGTGCGTGCGTGCGTGCGTGCGTGCGTGCGTGCGTGCGTGCGTGCGTGCGTGCGTGCGTGCGTGCGTGCGCGCGTCATCCATGTCGACCTGTGTCTTTGGATAAGATAATAAAAACATACACATGATTGATTGATTGATTGTGTGTCTACGGGAAGGCAAAGGAGGCTGCTCCGTGCTGTGCACACAGACAGCGCATACACACAACAATGTCACTTGCTGATCTGAAGGCTTCTCTTTCCTTCCGTAGCGTAGGGGCTAGCGGCTAGCATAGGTAGCCCACAATGCCATTGGCCCGCCTACTCACCCGTTGCATGAAATGAGCGGGTGGGCGAGGGTCTCGTGGTACACTACACTGTTGTGTGGGCCGAGGGTTTGCTAAAGAAATCCGACAAAAAACAATCCCAATGTCCAGGTCTCATCTCCGTGGCCCCTTAGGCCCCAGGCCGCTCATCATGGAGGGCCCCCGGTAGGGATTTCGCGGTACTGCCAAAAAAACGCAGTAGTATGTCCGCCCGCTTACCTGTTGGTGGGCTTCGAAGATGTAACTCCGTCTCTCTCTCCATCTCCCTCGTTCTTCGTTTCTTTGCTTGTGCGAACTTCGAGGATGGTTGTTGTCTTCTGTGCCTCTCCATTGAGCTGCGTGTTCCGTCTTTATATCGCCCTCGCTCTCTATCCAGTTACCAGTTAGTCGATGTACCCACGTGCACCCACGTCAACCGTACGGGAGACCTTCAAGCAGACGTTTCGAAACTACATAAGGGCCCAGCCACACATCAATACCACCACACAACTGGCAAGGCTGTAATTGAAGAATGTTGACTGAAGCCGCCAAGTGGCTGTTTGGCATTGTTGGTTCTCAGCTGGTGGGGAACAAAGCCTCGGAAGCGGAAAGGGAACTGCGGCTGTCACGGCCCTGGCGACTGCTGGCCTATTGGCAGTAGTGGTTGTGTTCTCGCTCTTCGTTCACTGCTCTTCGCTATGATCGTGGCGGTACGTGCATGTTGTTGCTGAGGGCCGTTGAAGTTCCCAACTTACCAAGCACTGGGTTGTCTTCAAGCACATGTTCCGCCTGGTGTGAGTCGTCTTGGCGCCTCGTATGACTTGTCTTCGTGTTGCTGCCTTCAGCATTACATCTACTTCCGATGATTCTCTCAAGGCCGCCAGGGACACAGAATGTCATGTGGCACGAAAACTTCCACTTGCTGCTGTTGAGTGCTGCGGAAAAATGCTCCTGTCTGTCTTCAAAGCTCCAGTGAACGCCGCCACGAGCACAAAGCACGACATGCCACATGGCCCAACTGTGCCAGAAATCTGGGCCTCTGGCCAGGCAAGAATGGCGCGCCTGGGTTGAGGCGGGCCGAGCGCGGTGTCGTCAGGGTCACCTGAGTATCCCGAATAAGGGTGGCTCAACCTTTATGCCTGAAAGTGCTGAGGCCGTCGAGGTCGAAACCCAAGCGCAGGAACCCACACAGTTCACTCCGAAAGGCAAGTGTTGGAAACGGCAACTGGTTAACATTCTCTCCCCCACCACGACATGAAAGCCTCGAGCCGAGACGCCGTGGCCATGTCCGAAGTTCACAGGGGGCCCGCGCGTTTCTCGGACCGGCTGCTGCGAAGAAGGCTGCTTCTCTTATCACAGCTTATCCTGAAGGAATTCCTGTGGCAGCGGGCATCTTTGCCACTGACACTGATACACAGCTATAGCAACCGCCGCAGATGATGCTGAACATTCACTTCCGCAAGGCTGACTCCTGCTCGGTACTCATATGACTATGCTACGAACATTTCGCGGCAAGTGGTGTGCCAAAATGTTAACAACCCTGTCTCAAAAATGAGCGTGTGTGTGTGTGTGTGTTGGGGTGTGTGTGTGGTGTGTGTGTGTGTGTGTGTGTGTGTGTGTGTGTGTGTGTGTGTGTGTGTGTGTGTGTGTGTGTGTGTGTGTGTGTGTGTGTGTGTGTGTGTGTGTGTGTGTGTGTGTGTGTGTGTGTGTGTGTGTGTGGTGTGTGTGTGTGTGTGTGTGTGTGTGTGTGTGTGTGTGTGTGTGTGTGTGTGTGTGTGTGTGTGTGTGTGTGTGTGTGTGTGTGTGTGTGTGTGTGTGTGTGTGTGTGTGTGTGTGTGTGTGTGTGTGTGTGTGAACCTCCCTAGCACATGGGAGCAGAGGGTCACTCCTACACTGTTTGCAATTTTTGCTTTGCAACTCAATCAGACATTTGACATTTACCGAATCAAACGTTGCAGGGGGCCAGCGCATGGTGTTGTGACGCTGGCCAACGAAGCTAGCAACACCATGGGAAGAGGTTTGGGACGCCAAACCTTGTACCTGCACAAAATTGAGCTGGGGCCCCTGTGCCAGCCCGATTAGAAGGCCCCTGTGCCAAGATTAGAGAGTTTTCAGCTGCCACTTTTGGCGGTTGATTCGACAACAAACAAGTTGTACGGTTGCCACAATCTGACAAGCTTTTGCAACATGAACAACATGCCTCTCTTTTTCCTCTTGCACTCGTACTCTTGGCCGAATCCATCAGTGTGATCAGCGTGGGTCTATGAGACTCCAGATCAACGGCTTTCCGTCATGGCGCCGTGGTGACCCTCCGGGGAGACCGGTGATGAACCGGGTGTTCAGCCTTCGTTCAGATCGTTCAGATTCTCCAGATGCTACTTTATCTTTCTCTCTCTGATGCTCGCATGTGAGTCTGACATGAGTGCAGGTGCAGTAAGGGACGGCTAATGCGGTAAAGTGCGTCTAGTGAGCAGGTGCTACCTCTCTAGTCTGCCCCGTATTTTTCCACTTCTTTATTCCTGAGGGACTGCAAGGGCATGTGCATCTGACATGAGTGCAGACGTGGTAAAGATGTCTACAGCAAGTGAAGCAGCGCTCTCTCCGGAGAGTACTCGGCCCTCTACCTTCCTTCTCTCCGTCTACGACCTCTCAAATCAGTCCAGCAGGGACAATCAGGACAGCCTGCACTTTGCTTGTGCAACTGTGTGTGTTTCACCCGCTTCGTTGCAGCTATGTGGCCGGATTATTTTGCCGCGCAGCCACCAGCAACACCATATGCACCAACAGCCCGACCGGTGCTTAATCAATTTCACCAGAACACCTGCGTACCGCAGTCTCAAAGCTACCCAGCAATGATGCCAACCGGCATTGCTGCCACTCAGCAGCCCACACTGCCGACACAACCCACTACGATTCCTCTTGAGCAAACACACGGCTTCCCCATGATGCCGTGTGGACACCCCGCTCCTATTCCACAGCATCCGACGATCTACGCACATCTCAGCACACCACAACCCCAGATGCCACAACAACCTCCACCCCAGCAATTCATGTCACAACAACCCACACCGCTCATGAATCCTGCTCTTTTGCCTACCCATCTAACAGCTTTTCCCATGAGCCCATCTGCTTCGACACAGCATCAGGCCCAACCTACCACATTCAACTTTCCTTTTACACCACCTGCCCCACAACCCCAACTTGCACCTTGCAACATCCCTCCCACACAACCCATTCAACAATCCCACATACCGCCGCCAACAACAATCCAACAAGCTCCACAACCACACCCCACCAGTGTTCCCACTGCCGATGCTGCACACACTGCCCTGCAGACACCGGCAATGACGCCCCAACAACAACCAACAAACACAGCCAACACCCCTTCCGTCAATACAGTGCCACCCGCACAACCACCCCCAGATACGGGATCGGCAGACACTGACCAGCTCGCAGCCCGTACTTCTCCCCATCACCCTCCGATGCCACGCAGACGACGGCATTCACCCACACGCAGCAGAACTCGCACCGTGAGCACTAGACGCCGGCGACACACGCGCAGCCGAGCACGACCTGCAAGCAGCGGCAGACAGCACCGCCGACGCAGACACCATCGATCCCGCGACACTCGCAGAAGCCGTTCTCGCAGGGACACCAGGCGTGCTTCATCGACACCTCCTCGGACCTCGGTTGTGCTCCGCAGCTATTCTACAGTGCGTGATGATGATGCCAACAAGTGGCATTACAGAGCCACACAGCCACGCCAAAGGCCACCTACCCCACCCAAGGTCCCACAAAAAACATTGGCTTCGCAGGTTCAGCGCATCGCCCTCCGCATCAAGGGCAGCCAAGCCGCACAACAGCAGCCCCCAACAAGCCAGGGCACATCCTCGCGCCAACAGCTTCGGCACAATCCCCCCAGCCCTGTTCGGACACCTGCTCCGACTTACGATGCATCCACAACTGCTGCCCCATCGGGTCAGCCAACCCTCGAACAACTGGGCAAACAGAGCAGACCACCACAGATTGACGTGGCGCCTTTCTCTGAGCTTTATGATCATGAAAAGCCGACACCCCACGCTGTCGACATGGAGGAAGCGCACAAACTCGCCAAAACTTTGGGCGAGATAGCTGCTGACAGCGATTTCAGGCAGGAGACTTTAGCCGAATTTGCACATGCCGTGCTACAGTCGGGCACGCGATCAGCGTGCAACGAACTGGGAGCAACGCTGACGCCAATATCGGACGGCGTACATACTATGTTATTCATCCCGTGGGCTGGAGAGACTCGCAGAGCATTCGGCACTCGTGCCACTGACCCACCAGGGGAAACATACATCTACACCGCCGGACACGGCACGAGCATTGCAAGTGCCGCACGCATAATGCGTGAGGACTTGGTCCGCCCAAGTTCTGTCAGCCATTGCTTCGACGACAAGTCCTATCCACCCATTCCCTCTTGCGTCATATACGGGAATGCGACCCCAGGAGATGTGTCGGAAAGCACGGTACATAGAGTTACCGATCAATGTACGCGGCGGCCCAAGGGCCAACAGGGAGTGATCGTCATCGGGACAATACGGACTAAGTATCAGCATTACAAGATGACGTATCGGGACATGTACAGAGAAGCCTTCATCGTGGGGCGAAAGGGTGTTGTGCGGACCCCGGAGAAGTGGGGATTCCACTCCGGGCACTTCAGCATCGTTGGATTCGGCCTCATTCAGTGATGTTGATTCCTTCTTCTGTGTCTTCCTGTTACTATCTAGTACTTTTCTTCCAGGCCTGAATCCCTGTACACATAGTCGTTTGCAATCAGGCATTTGCTCCGACCTCGCTTTTGAGCCAAAGAAGACTCGATGCAGCTGCATGCTAGATGCCTCGCACAAGTTGATGTTGACGCTCAAGCCAATCAGGTTGATCATGCATGTTTCATGTGCAGCTTTTGCAGTCACAGGCAACTGTAGTGCCCCACTGTGCAACCATGTACAAGCCGACACAGCCTCAGTGGCATACAACAATGCCAACAGGCATCATCGGTACAGCAATCAGTACCGTGCAGAGACAAACAACCTCGACCAGCAGTACCCCATTGCACCCGATCTCCCCACCACCAGGGATACACAACATCCCACCACACACCTCATCACCAATCCCGACTACTTGGGGTTCAGCTCACACGTACAGCCACAACAACACGTTCCCACCTTTCCCTCCCCCCCCTCCCCCACCCCAACAGTTTCCCGGACCAATTCCACCCACCACACTGCCAACCCCCACACCTGCCACTCCCCAACACACATTTGTGAGTCCATCTCCGATGACGACTCGAAACCCCAGCATTTCGTCACATACATTACCTCAAGCCACCGTTGCAACCCAACAACAGCAACATCCCAATCCCACGCCTGCAAATCCCCAGATACCAAACGACTTTGTTCAAACACCGGAGCATTGGGACAACAGGCAGCTTTTTGGCCTCAACCTCCCCAAACACATTCAATCTACACCACATTCAGTGCACAACCGCACATCAGGCATGCCAATCGCAACAGCACCATTGGTCGCATTTTTGCGACACAATTGGTCCTCGTACTGGCTACGGTACGCTGCACATGGCTTCGACATCCATCTCACATGCAGCAAACACGTCAGCGAAGCCGTTTTTACCACTGAACTTATGGGTCAACTCCGAGCAAGGAGAATTGATCTGGACCAAGCGGCCACTGCATTCTGCTGGCAAGAAAAGCTCACACTCGCAAAACGACCAGCAATGTCACACCTCATCAAGGAATTGGTGTTGTACCTGCAAGAGCTGCAGGACCAGTACAATGACGGCAACAAAAAGGACAAGCAAGATGTCAAAGCAGACACAGACAACACACAATCGCAACCCACCGAATCTCCAACACCACCACAATCCAGCAAACCACAACCTCATCTCCCACTCCAACATTCGCAGCCGACAGAGACTGACACTCTGGCGGCCCATCGCATCAGCGACCTTGAAGCACGACTTTCAACAGCACTGGAGACAATTGAAACTCTCCGTGCGCCGGAAGCACACAATGAGGCCCCCAGCACACCAGCATCAAAGAAACCAAAACAATCCACCACGCCCAGTACTCCCATCAACACGCCCTCCCCACCACCTCTCTCAATTTCCACAATTGAGATTTCTCCCACCACAACCACCCGTGGACAAAAACGGGCCACCATCGATGACCCTACACACACCAACACCAAGCCTACCACGGAGGGCCTATCCCCCTTCACCACAACCGCTGCAGAACAAGACAACAACCCGTTACATACTTCCCCAGCATCGTCATCCACCACAGGCATGCACTTCCCGGGACGCTCCACTCTGGGCGCCAAGCGACAGAAGCAGTCAACTCTTACACCAACGAAGGCGGCACCCCTCGATCCCAAGATGGATCCCCAGCGCATCTTTCAGCAGCCTACAAACGCCAGTGTTTGGTTTCAAGATCATTTCACTGGCGTTCACTCCGAATCCGGCATCACCAGATGGTTTGGTGCCATCAAAGGCATCAGCGACAAACAAAAAACACAGGTTAAAAAGTACCTTGACATTGTTGCTTCGGAATTCCCTTCACTCAGCAGCTCACAAGAGCAAACACTGCAAACCGCTGCAGTCGCCTGGGGTGTCCCACCCAAAGCCATCGACAAATTTGGCTCCCCAGCACTGATCAAACTCGTCGCCATCATCAGTCAGATGACAGAGTGACTCCGACAGCACTTGATTCAACACCGACAGACACTTGATCACATAACAATTTTCCGACAAAAACAATTCAAGAACATCACACGCATTCTGGATCAAGGCAGATCCATCTTACAGTTCGTCGCACCTTTGGCAGAACCAGTCTCCACACAATTCTATCAAATCATACTCTGGCTTCAAGGCCTGACTTTGTTACTTCGCACACAGCATTTCTACCTCAAACATGAGGAAGGACATTTCTCCAACCTACAGAGACTGTTTGCACATTCAAACATTTCCTTCCCATCGTACACACTCTCTTTCTTTCGTCAGCCACAGGTGGTATACTGCAGAGTTACCACGCAACAACCTTTTCGTGGCTACGTTTACATCGGCAGTACAAGTCACTCTCTCACACAGCGAGAGGGTACACGTAATCGAAAATTCAAGCAACTTCAACAACACAAGATTGTACAAGCCGAACTTTCTTTACGATGGTGGCATAAACACAAATGCTACCACCAATACACACCAATTGCATTACAAGCCAACATACCCACCGAGCAATTAGAAGCCACAGAGAACACTCTCATACAACACCACCAATCCAAGCTCAACTTTCCCTACATCACATCACACATGAAAGGAGCTTTTTCCGGCTTCACAAAAGCAGCCAACAACAAGCACAACGGCACAGCCACTTTATGGGCGAAGCAACGCCGAGGCAAACTACACCACTCCATTCGAAGCTTCACCAACTCCCCCTTATTCAACACCAGGAAACAGGCCTGGACCACAGTCTCACATCTTACCTCCAACACCCGCACCAGATTCGACACAACAAAGCAACTCCTTCGCTCGGATACACCAGCAGCCACAGTTTATGCTTTACACAAACTCTCAAACAACTTACCACGACGCGACCGCAGACACGCTCAAAAAGCGCTCAACACCGTCTTCAAGAAACGACGACTTAAACCACCTCCTGTCACAAAACCCATTTACCTACAGCCACTCTTACACCCCACCTTCACCCAACAACTACGACAATTTTTGCGTTCTCGGTTAACAAGCAACAAACAACACATTCAACCATTCCATCTCCCCAGCACAAAACCTGTCTACAAGAAACACCCACCCATGCAACAACTTCTACACAATTGGCGCGACGCCCATACTACATGGCAACCCGATTCACCACCACCCTGTACCTGCTCACCATTACACTCACAAGTTCCCCAGGAGCATATTTTCAACAATCACATTGCTATCCAACTTGCAGAACTACAACCACAACACCAATTTTTGGCATACTCCAGCAAAAGTAATTGCCTTCAGAAGCCCACACAGTTGGCTTCACAATTATGCCGAGCCATACGCACATGGCATAGATACTATGGACTGCCTTACAACCACCAAACTGCAAAGCAGTTTGTATCTGAACAAATACCACAACACAACGCACACTGCAACCAACACAACATACTCCAGGTCAAGTTGATCAAGCAAGTCCAACACAAAATACCTTCGGGCATCATCCACTGCGAAGATCACTTCCCGAACCGCCTCACGTGGTACTGCCCGGCACTGTATCATACTGCCATACACAACACTTTTTTAGACAAGGAGATCTTTCGGATCTCGCAGCACCAACCTTTACAACACCACTTTGATGTCTACACAGACATCCGCAGCCTTCTTCCAGCTTACATATGGGCTTTTCCACAATGGGGACGCATCCCACGCGCCTACATTTTACCGAAAAGAAAGAAGCAATTCACAAAAGGCCGTCCCATAGTGGCGTTCATAGACACCATGGGCAGGAAATTGTGGGAAGCCTTAGCAGACGTACTGCAGCTGATGACTTTTCAAGCATGTCCAAACTCCTTTCACCAAGGAGATGGCATAACACAGCTCAAACAAACAGCACTCTTCCTGCATCAGCGCAGGAAATTACACGATTCAACAGATTACATCCTGTACAACCCGGATTTGGCTGGCTTCTTTACATCGGTCGATCAGAGCCGGTTTCTTTCAGCATACAGCATTATGGTTCGATGGTACAGAGAAAAGAACCCCCTACACTCTTCCAAATTCTTCATTGACCACTCACAGAAAGACCCCACACATCGAGTCCACAGGGGCAAAAGCAGACAAAAGAAGCAAGAAGCCTCCTCAGGCAACAAACTATGCATTCAATTACAACATATACCACAAATTATCATTGCAGTGCTCCGACTCAACTACTTCACTGTCGGTACATCACTTATTGAGCAATTTCGCGGTGCACCTATGGGCTCGCCCTGCAGCCCAGCCCTATGCAACATCGTTGTTGCGGTCGAGGAACAGTGTTGGCACCACACATACAAACAGCTTTTTACGAACCACAAGCATTTTCCAGATCACAACAAGCAGGATCAAGCTTTCTTTTTTGCTACCAGATACGTCGACAACCGCGTCCTTCTTTTACCTGCACAGCTGACCCGACTGCCTCCTTTTGCACAGCTCACTGATGCATCTTTTTACAAACCACCGGTTCAGCTTGAAACTGAACCGGCCAACATTTTCCTGGGTTTCGCAATAAACCCTCAGCACAGCAGCCTTACGCATCAATGCACTTTGCACAAGGCGGATATTTTGCACCCACAGTCAGCCACCTCTGTTTCAACACTTCGCAGCAGTTTTCAGGCCCGCACACGCATGGTACGCAGAGTGACAACACCATGCAGCGAGGCCACATCAGCCATTCGAGCCATGCGCGATCTCTACATCGCTGCTGGCTATACTGATCAACAGCTGTAAGCAAAACACTGTGCCAGCTTGCCGTGCGTGGGTCCAGAGCCGTGCAATTTCGCAACATGAGAGCAGCCTGTATTAACACAGTTTTTTCCGCAGCCATTTTCAGGGTTTAACTGAGGCATCATCATGTATAAAAGTGCCATGACTGGCAGATTGCAGCCGAGCCACAAAGCGCTGAGCGGCCGTCCTCGGCCATCCATCTCCAAACATAGCAGACGCCGCAACGAGCAACCTGCGGTTGGCAGCCACAACCAACAGCCGGCGCTTTTGCGCTCTCAGTTTCTACGTGTTGCAGAAGACGAAGATTTCCAAGATTACCAAGAGCAACACCAAGATCCGGAAGAACAGCAGGACGCAGCAGTGGCTGCACCGGCGACTCCGCCATTTCCACCTCCGCATCATTCTGATCCGGATTCATCGACTGAGATTATGGCAGCAATAACGCAGTTTCACAATTCGTTGCTTGAGTCGAATGCCAAACTCGAGCGCCTGATACAACAGGCTACAACGGTGCTGACTACTCAGCACGAGGCTACCACGGCGATCCTCGCCTCGTGCAAACAGCAGCTCGACGTACTCGAAAGCCTCATCAGGCAAAACGCGCCTGATTGGTCGTGAATATGCTGATAAGGTACGCTGGTATAAAAAGAGCCAAATAGTGCACATTT
>CAJNDT010004712.1:0-11893 GCA_905221615.1 Symbiodinium sp. CCMP2592
ACCGACCCCGCGTGTACACACAATGCGTTTTTCCGTAAATGAGTCGCTAGACTCTCAGCATCACCAGTCTGTCGACTGTACTTGCACAGGATCGCAAGCTCTACGGCCCAGCCGTACTGGCGAACGGAACTTTCTCGCCAGCAATTTCTACGATGCAGATCGCGAGCGCAGGTGTAACGCATCTCCTGCAGAAGCTCCGATCAACGCCTGAAATCGACACTTTCGGTGTGTCCGACTTCGGGAGCGCCATCATTCCGGGCCCGATCACCGAGCAAGTGGAGGCTGACTGGAAAACAGCCAATCCAGTGACTGCCACGGCGGGACATCGTGACCAAGCTCTTCGAACATGTTTGCTTGAGGGTCTTTCAGGGAGTTCAGGGAATAAGCCCCTAAGCCCCTAACCCCGCCCAATTTTCAATTTTTACCAAAACGATTGACCCCATGTGGGACTCTAAGCAGCTCCGCCCCCCCCCCCCCCCCCCCCCCCCCCCCCCCCCCCCCCCCCCCCCCCCTCCCCCCCCCCCCCCCGGTCAGCAAGCCCAGAATCGTTTCGAGTATGAAATGACTGTCAAAAATGAAGATTTTGGATGCTTTTGTGTGGTTTTTCTCTATTTCGGGCCTTGGAAGTCGGGAATTCTTTAAAAATCCTAAGGGGCCTTGAACGTGGTTTCCGGAAAAGGAGCTTGGATTGCAAACTCGACGATTTTGATGCTTTTGTGAAAGGTTTCCTCCCTTCCGGTGGCGTTGGAAACCGGAAATACACTGAAAATCACCGGGGAGCTTGGAAATGGTCTCCGGAAAAGGAATGGGTACTGCAAAATCCATGATTTTGGTGCTTTTGTGAGGTTTTCTTCCTATTTCGGGCCTTGGAAGCCGGAAATTGCATTGAAAATCTCAAGGGGCCTTGGGAATGGTTTCCGGAAAAGGAAGGGGTACTGCAAAATCGATGATTTTGCTGCTTTTGTGGGGTTTTCCCTCTATTTCGGCCCTTGGAAGCCAGACATTCCCTCAAAATCGCAGGGGCCCTTGGAAATGGCTTCCGGAAAAGGGAGGCGTACTGCAAAATCGATGAATCTGGTGCTTTTGTGGGCTTTTCTCCTATTTCGGGCCTTGGAAGCCGGAAATCTCCTCATTATCCCAAGAGGTCTTGGAAATGGTTTCTTTGGAAGCCGGAAATTCCCTCAAAATCCCAAGGGACCTTGGAAATGTGCTCCGGAAAAGGAACGGGTACTGCAAAATCGACGATTTTGGTGCTTTTGTGGGGTTTTCACCATTTCCGGCCTTGGAAGCCGGAAATTCACTAAAAATCCCACGGGGCCTTTGAAATGGCCTCCGAGAAAGGAAGCGGTGCTGCAAAATCGACGATTTCGGTGCTTTTGTGGTGTTTTCCGCATTTCGGGCTTTGGCAGCCGCAAGTTCTCTAAAAATCCCAAGGGACTTTGGAAAAGGTCTCCGGAAGGAAAGGGGTGCTGCAAAATCAACGATTTTGGAGCTTTTGTGGTGTTTTCCTCTTATTTCGGGTCTTGGAATTCAGAAATTCCCTCAAAATCCCAAGGGACCTTGGAAATGGGCTCCGGAAAAGGAAGGGATACTGCAAAATCGACGATTTTGGTGCTTTTGTTAGGTTTTCCACATTTCGGGCCTTGGAAGTCGGAAATTCTTTAAAAATCCCACGGATCCTTGGAAATGGTTTCCGGAAAAGGAAGCGGTACTGCAAAATCAGCGATTTTGGTGCTTTTGTGGTGTTTCTCCATTTCGGGCTTTGGCAAACGGAAATTCTCTAAAAATCCAAGGGGCCTTGGAAAAGGTGTCCGGAAAGGAAGGGGTGCTGCAAAATCGACGATTTTGGAGTTCTTGTGGTGTTTTCCTCCTATTCCGGAAATTCCCTCAAAATCCCAAGGGCCTTGGAAATGGGCTCCGGAAAAGGAAGGGATACTGCAAAATCGACGATTTTGGTGCTTTTGTGACGTTTTCTCCCATTTCGGCAGCCTTGGAAGCCGTAAATCCTTGAAAATCCGAGGGGCCTTGGAAATAGCCTCCGGAAAAGGAGCGGGTACTGCAAAATCGACGATGTTGGTGCTTTTTTGTGGAGTTTCCCCCTTTTCGGCGGCCTTGGAAGCCGGAAATCCCTGAAAATCCGAAGGGCCTTGGAAATGGCCACCGGAAAAGGAGCACATATTGCAAAATCGACGATTTTGCTGCTTTTGTGGTGTTTCCCCCATTTCGGCAGCCTTGGAAGCAGGAAATCCTTGAAAATCCGAGGGGCCTTGGAAATAGCTTCCGGAAAAGGAGCACGTACTGCAAAATCGACGATTTTGGTGGTTTTGTGGGGTTCCCTCCATTTCGGCAGCCTTGGGAAATCCGTGAAAAACCGAGGGGCCTTGGAAATGGCCTCGGGAAAAGGAGCGGGCACTGCAAAATCGACGATTTTGGTGCTTTTGTGGGTGTCCACCCTTTTCGGCGGCTTTGGAAGCTTGAAATTCAAGAAATCCGAGGGGCCTTGGAAATGATCTCCGGAAAAGGAGCGGGTACTGAAAAATCGATGGTTTTGATGCTTTTGTGGGATTTCCACCATTTCGGGCCTTGGAAGCCGGAATTTCCTGATAATCGGAGGGGCTTTGGAAATGTTCTATGCCCACTCAATTTCGGAAATATAAGAGAATCCTTTTTGAAAGATGCATACAAACAGAAATAAGTTCAGGCCCTAAACCCTAAAAGGAGTAGGTTTGGGTGGTTGCGCCGCCTCATGAACGGCGCGGGGGGGGAAGAAAGAACCGGGCCGCCATAAGCCGGCCGAAGAGCAGCCTTCGCTGCAAGCACGCCGCCCGCCGCAAGATTCGCACAAGCACTGACGGCTCACCCGTCCCCGGAAACCAAACAACTTCCATGAAAAAGGGCGAAACCCTAAACCCTCAACCCTAAACCCTTAACCCTGAACCCTAAACCCTAAACTTAACCCTAAACCCTAAACCCTAAACCCTAAACCCTAAACCCTTAACCCTAAACCCTAAACCCTGAACCCTAAACCCTAAACCCTCAAGCAAATGATAAATAGAAGGTGTGTGTTGGACGGTTCGGATGGCAGGGTCGTGACAATAGCAATAAGCATGTTGTGAAAAATGTATTTTCATTGCAAATTTAGGAATCTCGAATCTCCGACCTTCCCAGAAAGGATTCTCGAACACCCGACCTTCCCGGAATGGAATCTCGAACCCCCGACCTTCCCAGAAAGGAATCTCGAACCTCCGACCTTCCTAGAAAGGAATCTCGAACCTCCGATCTTCACAGAAAGGAATCTCGAACCCTCGACTTTCCCAGAAAGGAATCTCGAACCTAAACCTTGGTGGGCACAGCAGGGAACAGCAGGGGCAGGGCAGGGCTCGAGGCAGCAGAAAACAAAGCCACCTGCACAAAACAGCAAAAGCAAAAACCCTGACAAAACCCGCTCGAAACCCGCTCGAAACCCGCTCGAAACCCGCCAAAACTCCGGACCCAAACCCTACACACCTTCTATAAACCCTAAACCCTAAGCCCCTAAACCCTAAACCCTAAACCCTAAACCCTAATCTAGACCCTAAACCCTAAACCCTAAACCCTAAATTTAGACGGCCAGAAGCAGAAGATGCGCCAGCGCAGGTTGTGGTTTTAAGAGCAAAAGGAAGGCAGGATTTAAGGAAAGCAACGGTCGACCACAGGGCAGTTTAAGTAAATTGACAAGTTTTTTCTAAGTGCAACTGAACGGTTTAAGTAAATTGAAATGACCCAAGCAACACACCCGAAACCTTAAACCCTAAACCCTAAACCCTAAACCCTAAACCCTAAACCCTAAACCCTCAAGCAAATGATAAATAGAAGGTGTGGGTTGCACGGTTTGGATGGCAAGTTCCTGACAATAGCAATAAGCATGCTGTGAAAAATGTCTTTTCATGGCAAATTTGTTGTTCCACGAGAGCCCGAAAGCAGAGGCAGGGCAGGGCTCGAGGCAGCAAGAAACAAAGCCACCTGCACCAAAAAAGCAAAAGCAAAAACCCTGTCAAAACCCGCCAAAACCCGCCAAAACCCGCCAAAACCCGCCAAAACCCGCCAAAACTCCGGACCCAAACCCTACACACCTTCTATAAACCCAAACCCTAAACCCTAAACTAAACCCTAAACCCTAAACCCTAAACCCTAAACCCTAAACCCTAAACCCTAAATTTAGACGGCCAGAAGCCGAAGATGCGCCAGCGCAGGTTGTGGTTTTAAGAGCAAAAGGAAGGCAGGATTTAAGAAAAGCAACGGTCGACCACAGGGCAGTTTAAGTAAATTGACAAGTTTTTTCTAAGTGCAACTGAACGGTTTAAGTAAATTGAAATGACCCAAGCAACACACCCCTAAACCCCTAAACCCTAAACCCCTTAACCCTTAACTCCAAACCCTAAACCTTAAACCCTTAACCCGAAGCCCTAAACCCTAAACCCTAAACCCTTAACCCTAAACCCTAAACCCTTAACCCTAAACCCGGAACCCCTAACCCTTAACCCTTTACCCTTAGTCCTAAACCCTTAACCCTGAGCCCTTAACTCTTAACACTAAACCCTAAACCTTAAATCCCAAACCCTAAACCCCTAAACCCTAAACCTTAAACCCTAAAGCCCAAACCCTACATCTTTAACACTAAACCTTAAACCCTAAACCCCTAGCCCTTAACCATTTACCCTTAGTCCTAAACCCCAAACCATAAGCCCTTAACCCTTAACCCTAAACCCCAAACCTTAAATCCTAAACCCTAAACCCCTAAACCCTAAACCTTAAACCCTAAACCCTGAACCCTAAACCCTAAACCCTTGACCCTAAACCCTAAACCCTAGACCCTAAACCCTAAACCCCTAAACCCTAAACCCTAAACCCTCAAGCCTACCCCCTAACCCCTAAACCCTAAACCCTAAACCCTTAATCCTTAACCCTAGACCCTTAAACCTTAACCCTTAACCCTTAACCCTAAACCCTTAACCCTTAAGCCTTAATCCTTAACCCATACACCCTTGACCAAACCTTACCCCTAAACCCTAAACCCTGAACCCTTAACCCTAAACCCCTAACCTTAAAACCCTAAAACCCTAAACCCCTAAACCCTAAACAATAAACCCTTAACCCTAAACCCTAAATCCTAAACCCTAGACCCTCAACCCTTAACCCTAAACCTTTAACCCTAAACCTTACCTAAACCTTTAACCCGTAATCCTTAAATCCTAAACCCTAAACCCCTAAACCCTAAACCTTAAACCCTAAACCCCAAACCCTAAACCCCAAACCCTTAACCCTTAAGCCCTCCCTAAACCCTAAACCCTGGACCCTAAACCCTAAACCCTAAACCCTAAACCCTAAACCCTTAACCCTTCCCTGAACCCTAAACCCTAAACCCTAAACCCTTAACCCTAAAACCTAAACTCTCAACCTTTAACCCTTAATCCTTAACCCTAAACCCTTGACCCTTAACCCTTACTCCTAAGCCCTAAACCCTAAACCCTTAGCCCTAAACCCCTAACCCTAAACCCTAAAGCCTAAACCTCAAACCCTAAACCCTAAATCCTTAACCCTTAACCCTTTACCCTTAGTCCTAAACCCCAGACCCTTAACTCCTTAACCCTTAACCCCAAACCCTAAACCCTAAACCCTAAACCCTAAACCCTAAACCCTGAACCCTAAACCCTCAACCCTAAACCCTAAACCCTAAACCCTAAACCCTTAACCCTTAAACCCAAACCCTAAACCCTAAACCCTAAACCCCAAGCCCTAAACCCTAAGCCCTAAACATTAACCTCAAGCCTAAACCCTAAACCCTAAACCCTAAGCCCTAACCCTAAACCCTTAACCCTTAGCCCTTAGCCCTAGACCCTTAATCCTTAACCCTTAACCCTTAACCCTAAACCCTTGACCCTTAAGCCTCAATCCTTAACCCTAAACCCTTGACCCCTAACCCTTACCCCTAAACCCTAAACCCTAAACCCTTAACCCTAAACCCCTAACCCTAAAACCCTAAAGCCCTAAACCCTAAACCCTAAACCCTAAACCCTAAACCCTCAACCCTAAACCCTTAACCCTTAACCCTAAACCCTTAACCCTAAACCCTACCTAGACCTTTAACCCGTAATCCTTAACCCTCAACCCTTGACCTTTAACCCTTACCCCTAAACCCCTAAACCCTTAGCCCTAAACAGCAAAAGCAAAACCCCTGTCAAAACCCGCCAAAAACCCGCTAAAACTCAGGACCCAAACCCTACACACCTTCTATTAACCCTTAACCCTTAACCCTAAACCCTAAAACCTTAAACCCTAAACCCTTAACCCTAAACTCTAAAGCCTAAACCCTTAACCCTAAACCCTAAACCCTTAATCCTTAACCCTTTACCCTTAGTCCTAGACCCCAAACCATAAGCCCATAACCCTTAACCCTAAACCCTAGACCCTAAAGCCTAAACCCTTAACCCTAGACCCGGAACCCTTAACCCTTAACCCTTTACCCTTAGTGCTAAACCCTAAACCATAAGCCCTTAACCCTTAACCCTAGACCCCAACCTTAAATCCTAAACCCTTAACCCCTTAACCCCAAACCTTAAATCCTAAACCCTTAACTCCTAAACCCTAAACCTTAAACCTTAACACTAAGCCCTTAACCCTTAACCCCAAGCCCTAGACCCTAAACCCTAAACCCTAAACCCTAAAACCTAAACCCTAAACCTTTAGCCCTTAATTCTCAACCCTAAACCCTTGACCCTTAACCCTCACCCCTAAGCACTAAACCCTAAACCGTTAACCCTGAAACTTAAACCCTAAATTCCCAATCTTTAACCTTTAACCCTGAACCCTAAATCCTAAACCCTTAGCCGTTAACCCTTAACCCATAACCCTAAACCCTTAGCCCTAGACCCTTAACCCGACCCTTGACCCTTAAGCCTTAACCCTAAACCCTACCTCCCAAACCTTGTGTCAAAACCTCTCCATGCACAATTTCCGAATCCCGATTTTTCTTTGGAGTTTCATATTACAGACCTCCACTCAACGTTTTAAGATGTGTACCTAAGATTTCAGATCCCAATGTCCAAGTCGAAAGTCTGAATTTTGAAACCCCCAGTTCGCAACCTGACAGCTAGAAACGTTTGACCTCATCTCCAAAACCCCTCGCTTCAAGATATTAGGTTTGAAACCCCAATTTCTATTCCTAAGTCCCAAGTTCCAAACCTCCTTCTCAACATCCGAAAACCAGAAGCCCTGGATCTGTTACATCACACCCAGTTATCGATTTCTGGATCTTTTACATCACACCCAAAGACAGCAACGGCCAGTAGGAAAGCCTGTTAAATTAAAAGTGGAAGGATGGCTTGAACCCTGAACCTCAAATCCTCAGTCTTGAAACCCCTTGATCCGAAACCCTAAACCTCAAACCCGAAACCCCAAAGCCCAAATCCAACAATTTGAAAACCCCTGGGTCTTTTACATCACACTCAGTTCTGAATTATGATTTCCAAATCTAAAATTCCAGCCAAGTTGTACCCGACCAGCAATCGAACCACTCTAAACCTTCAGCCCAAATCCCGTAGACCCAGAACTTCTGAATCCGAAATTCCAATTCTCGAAACTCGAATCCGAGACCCCAAAACCCTCAAACCCAGAACCCTTTGCCAAAACTTCTCAATGTAAAACCTCTGAATCGCGAATCTCAAATCTAGAATCACAAGTTTCAAAATCCCCAGGTTTAAGCCCCCGCATCTCTCAATGTTTTACTCGCACAGTTTGAACTCATTCACCGCCGCGGACGCCCCTTAATCCGAAACCCTAAACCTCAAACCCTAAACCCCAAAGCCCAAATCCAACAACTTCAAAAGCCCTGGATCTTTTACATCACATTCAGTTTTGAATTCTGATTTCCGAATCTAAAATTCCAGCCAAGTTGCACCCGACGAGCAATCCAACCACCCTAAACCTCCAAATCCCGTAGACCCAGAAATTCTGAATCCGAAATTCCAATTCTCGAAACTCGAATCCAAGACCCCAAAACCCTCAAACCTAGAACCCTTTGCCAAAACTTCTCAATGTAAAACCTCTGAATCCCGAATTTCAATTCTAGAATCACAAGTTTCAAAATCCCCAGGTTTAAGCCCCCGCATCTCTCAATGTTTTACTCGCACAGTTTGAACTCATTCACCGACGCGGACGCGGGAAGAGGCACCACTTGGTTCGTGGATTACCCCCGCGCCGCAAGACTCTGAGACAAACAGGACAAGCATGACACGGTTTCTCCTGAATGAGATAGCGCTTCGGCAATCTTTCGTAATCCGGTTCGTTTACCGAACCGGATTCAGGTGGCGGGATCACCGGGATAGGTTCAGCTTCGAGATTCGGTTTCAGAAGCTTGAGTTTTGGCTCAAGCATTCTTACTTCAGCAAATCCTTCCGATATTGTTGGGCCAGTCGGTTCCATCAGATGCTCGCCGCATTCTTGATATGGAACTGGAAGCTTCGTCCAATACACCATTGTGTCGGGAACTGGCACTTCTTTTCCGCCGATGACCTTGCAAGGTCATCTGGAAAGCTTGGATTTCGACAATTGGTTTGACGCGCACACGTCTAGATCCAATGCAGGTAAGGTTCCAGGTAGCTCCTTGATTTCTTAGATGGGCTTTGGCCTTCCAACTCCTTCCAATCCTGAGTTTACTGGCTGAGTCGGGCATGAGGTTGCGTGCTTGAGGGGTTTTAGGAAACCAGGTGCTGGTCAAGGTGCGATTGGTCCTTGGATTCCGCCGCTGCCCTGAGTTGGTTTCATGATGAAAAGCACCGGCTACACGAATGCAGAAGGAAGTATTTGAGCCAAGTTGCATCCAAGGTCTCCACGATGAGCGGCAGCGGAAGCGCCTTAGTATTATCATAGTAGGGTACATGGTTTAGGGGTTTGGGTCTATGGTTTAGCGTTTAGGGCATGTTTAAGCCAAGGAACTCCAGCTGCCCGTTTATTGGAAGGACTGTACGCGGCGACCTGGGCATCCTTAGTAATAGCATGTAGGGTTAAGGATTCAGAGTTGAGACTTGAGGATTAACGGTCGGGGCCAAGGTACACCAGTCTTATTTGCAGCACTAAGTGTTCTCAGATGCTGCCCAGCAGCAGCCATTGTTCCAGGCGATGCAAAGACGAAGTTGGGTGCAAGTTGATGCAAGGATGCTTTAGAGCAGACACAGCTAAGGTAAGTACACTTGCACCTGGACTCAACGGCTTCTTTGCTTTATGGCAAAAGGCATGGTTGCTGAACTTGCCCAAGTTGCACCCGGCCAACAATCCAACAACTCAAAACCTTCAGCCAAAATCCCGTAAATCCAGGACTTCTAAGCCCCCGCAACTCTCAATCTTTTACTCGCACAGTTTGAACTCATTCAGCGCCGCGGACGCGGGAAGAGACACCACTTGGTTCGTGGATTACCCCCGCGCCGCAAGACTCTGAGACAAACAGGACAAGCATGACACGGTTTCTCCTGAATGAGATACCGCTTCGGCAATCTTTCGTAATCCGGTTCGTTTACCGAACCGGATTCAGGTGGCGGGATCACCGGGATAGGTTCAGCTGCGAGATTCGGTTTCAGAAGCTTGAGTTTTGGCTCAAGCCTTCTTACTTCAGCAAATCCTTCCGATATTGTTGGGCCAGTCGGTTCCATCAGATGCTCGCCGCATTCTTGATATGGAACTGGAAGCTTCGTCCAATACACCATTGTGTCAGGAACTGGCACTTCTTTTCCGCCGATGACCTTGCAAGGTCATCTGGAAAGCTTGGATTTCGACAATTGGTTTGACGTGCGCACGTCTAGATCCAATGCAGGTCAGGTTCCATGTAGCTCCTTGATTTCTTAGATGGGCTTTGGCCTTCCAACTCCTTCCAATCCTGAGTTTACTGGCTGAGTCGGGCATGAGGTTGCGTGCTTGAGGGGTTTTAGGAAACCAGGTGCTGGCCAAGGTGCGATTGGTCCTTGGATTCCGCCGCTGCCCTGGGTTGGTTTCATGATGAAAAGCACCGGCTACACGAATGCAGAAGGAAGTATTTGAGCCAAGTTGCATCCAAGGTCTCCACGATGAGCGGCAGCTGAAGCGCCTTAGTATTATCATAGTAGGGTACATGGTTTAGGGGTTTGGGTTTAGGGCATGTTTAAGCCAAGGAACTCCAGCTGCCCGTTTCTTGGAAGGACTGTTCGCGGCGACCTGGGCATCCTTAGTAATAGCATGTAGGGTTAAGGATTCAGAGTTGAGGCTTAAGGATTAACGGTCGGGGCCAAGGTACACCAGTCTTATTTGCAGCACGAAGTGTTCTCAGATGCTGCCCAGCAGCATCCATTGTTCCAGGCGATGCAAAGACGAAGTTGGGTGCAAGTTGATGCAAGGATGCTTTAGAGCAGACGCAGCTAAGGTAAGTACACTTGCACCTGGACTCAACGGCTTCTTTGCTTTATGGCAAAAGGCATGGTTGCTGAACTTGCCCAAGTTGCACCCGGCCAACAATCCAACAACTCAAAACCTTCAGCCCAAATCCCGCAAATCCAGGACTTCTAAGCCCCCGCAACTCTCAATCTTTTACTCGCACAGTTTGAACTCATTCATCGCCGCGGTCGAGGATTTCGGCACCACTTGCTTCGTGGATTACCCCCGCGCCGCAAGACTCTGAGACAAACATCGCAAGCATGACACGGTTTCTCCTCAATGAGATACCTCATTGGCCGCATCCTTCTATAATTCGGTTCGTTTATAGAACCGGATTCAGGTGGCGGGATCACCGGAATAGCTTCAGCTTCGAGATTCGGTTTCAGAAGCTTGAGTTTTGGCTCAAGCCTTCTTACTTCAGCAAATCCTTCCGGCTTTGCCGGGCCAGTCGGTTCCATCAGATGCTCAATGCATTCTTGATATGGAAGCTTGGTCCAAGGGACCGTTTGGTCTTCAACTGGCACTTCCTTTCCGCCGATGACCTTGCAAGGTCATCTGGAAAGCTTGGAGTCCGACAATTGGGTTTGACGCGCATACGTCTGGGTCCAATGCAGATAAGATGCCATGTAGCTCCTTGATTTCTTAGATGGGCTTTGGTCATCCTTCCAATCCTGAGTTTACTGGCCGAGTCGGGCATGAGGTTGCGTGTTTGAGAGGTTTTAGGAAACCATGTGCTGGCCAAGGTGCGATTGTTCCTTGGATTCCGCCGCTGCCCTGAGTTGGTTTCATGATGAAAAGCATCAGCTACACGAATGCAGAAGGAATTATTTGAGCCAAGTTGCATCCAAGGTCTCCGCGATGAGCGGCAGCTGAAGCGCCTTAGTATTATCATAGTAGGGTACATGGTTTAGGGGTTTGGGTTGAGGGCATGTTTAAGCCAAGGAACTCCAGCTGCCCGTTTATTGGAAGGACTGTTCGCGGCGACCTGGGCATCCTTAGTAATAGCATGTAGGGTTAAGGATTCAGAGTTGAGGCTTAAGGATTAACGGTCGGGGCCAAGGTACACCAGTCTTATTTGCAGCATGAAGTGTTCTCAGATGCTGCCCAGCAGCAGCCATTGTTGCAGGCGATGCAAAGACGAAGTTGGATGCAAGTTGATGCAAGGATGCTTTAGAGCAGACACGGCTAAGGTAAGCGCACTTGCACCTGGAACCGACCTCAACGGCTTCTTTGCTTCACGGCAAAAGGCATGGTATATGAACTTGCAGTTGCGCCCCGATTGGATAACAGCCCAGGACAGCACCAGCGATTTGCCTACCCGATCTCAGCAGCTTCTCTGCTTCACGGCAAAAGGCATGGTTAATGAACTTGCAGCTGCGTCCCGATTGGAGAACAGCCACGAGACAACACCAGCGATTTGCGTATCTGATGTCACCAGCTTCTCTATCTCACAGGC